>CM022708.1:39649178-39666678 GCA_012295165.1 Asparagus setaceus | reverse complement strand
TATATATATATATATATATATATATATATATATATACACACATATATGTGTGTGTGTATATGTATGTATGCATGCATGTATATATATGCTTGTAATCCTTTTGCCTTTCCTTCTTGATCTATCGTTGTTAATTTGTTAACACTGAGAGTGAAATATGCTCTCTAGTAACTGATCTCCTGGGGATTGAATTACGTGAAATTTCAGATCATTAATATATCATGCAACATTAAGTTTGCTCAATATTACACATATATTTTGTCGCAATCAACTTAGAATCAAATTTTATTCACTTGATTGCCCAAAGCTTCCTGCTTAGTGCCTTTGTTTCTAAACAAACTGGTTTTGTATCACGAAATATGGTTGCTTATTGAATTGTTACATTTGTTTTTCATAACCCATATTTGATGTTTCTGTAGCGTAAATTTCTTTTGTCTATTTCAAAATGGGTAGTTAAGAAGTTGTTGATTGTCATTTTCATGGAAAGATTTCATAGGGGAGGTTGGGTTGGTGGTCCGACTAAAAGTCTATCATGCCTATGTAAATGAATCTAGGACTGTAATAAATGCTATAATAAATATAATGATCAAGGTAGCACACCTGGTCAAACGGTGCATTATGTAATCTAGCAGAAGAGTAGTTCATAGCATAAAAATCAATTATTACAAATGAAGGTTTTAGAGTTTCTTGCACTAGTAGAAATATGTAATCTAGCAGAAGAGTAGTTCATAGCATGAAAATCAATTATTACAAATGAAGGTTTTAGAGTTTCTTGCACTAGTAGAAAAATGCGCAACCTAGACGGAAAAAACCGTCTAGGTTGCTCAAAATTCCGTCTAATTAGACCAAATTAGACGGATATCCGTCTAGAATAATTCCGTCTAGATTGAGTCAAACTAGACCGAATTTCCATCTAGTTTGGTCAAGCAAAACGGAAAACAACCTAGACGAAAAAAAATTCCGTCTAGGTAGCAACCTAGACGGAAAATCCGTCTAGGATGCTACTGACCGGATTTTCCGTCTAGGTTGCTATAATCACAACCTAGACGGAAATTCCGTCTAGGTTGCTAGATTTCACACAAAAAAAAATTTTTAAATATTTGATTGCCTATACAATTTACATTTACCTGATATACAGATCAATACGCATTTACAGTTCAAAAAAATATAATACACATCCAACAATCCAATCCAATATATATGCACGATCAACAATCCAATCCAATAAACACATCCAACAATCCAATCCTATCCAATAAACACATCCAACAATCAAATACACACATCCAACAATCATAAATTTACAACAGACATACTAGCAATCCCAAGTCCATATAACACCAGATAAATAAAATAGAGTACTCTTGCAAATAAAAACAGTTTAGTGCATCAAATTCCAAAAAAAACAATCAAAACCTCACATCTCGTCGTCGGCAACGGCTCACATCTTGCCGTCTCCAGCCTAAAAGTCAAATTGATTATGTTTTAAAATCATGTGAATTTGACAATATATCAAATATAAATGTTTTCTTTATATATTAGTCCCTTAAATATTTAATTTAGCATTAGTTTCTTAGGTTTTCACTTTAATGAAAATAATATGCAATTATCAAATTTTGTGTGGGACTGATATGCAATAGCATTAGTTCCTAAATAGTATGTAACTATTAAATATTATGGAGACCAATATATAATTTTCGTGTCATTTCTTTGCATTTATAGGAGTAATATGTAATTATAATAGAATTTATGAACTCATATTAAAATAGCATTAACACGGATACTGTATTGCTTTGTCCAAAACCCAGATACGGCTACCGAGTTTATAAGTCCTATAACATCACCAACGATCGCCAGGAATCACACCAGCCAAGCAACCTATAATGTAAGACATGACCTCGTCCATCGTGCGGGCCCTCAACACAACACTACTCATGTCCTTAGTCACCTGAACGTGCAGTTCAGAGTTAATCTTTCCACGTAGAAAGCCGGAGACACGTAGAACAAGTGGCATAACAGAAATATTGGCTTGTGCGTGGGCCAGCTGATGACATGGAGGATCCTGTGAATGATCTTATGCTTATGCCCGGTGAAGCTCTAACACCATGCAATGGATATCTTCCTCTCCTATTATTAGGGGTGGAAATGAACCAAATAAGTTTTATGTTTTGATTTTAATAAATTAAATAATCTTAATATGTATTTTATTAAAAATACTTTAATATTCGATAAGTACTCATGAATTTTTATCAAATACCAAGTATTCATGAATATTAGAGTTCGCATTTGAATTCGATAATTTTAAACAAATATAAATTGGAACTTAGTATTCGGTTAGATTGTTTACCGTTGTATCCCAATACGTTCTGAGTGAGAATGATGTTATCCTCTGCAGATAGCATGTGAGGGTCCTGCGCCTACGCTTCCTCTTGAGACATGTGCGTGTTCTGCCTCCCGTTCTTGTGGACGGCTGCAGATGACATGGAGGATCCTGTGAATGATCTTATGCTTATGCGGTGAAGCTCTAACACCATGCAATGGATATCTTCCTCCTATTATTAGGTGGAAATGAACCAAATAAGTTTTATGTTTTGATTTTAATAAATTAAATAATCTTAATATGTATTTTATTAAAAATACTTTAATATTCGATAAGTACTCATGAATTTTTATCAAATACCAAGTATTCATGAATATTAGAGTTCGCATTTGAATTCGATAATTTTAAACAAATATAAATTGGAACTTAGTATTCGGTTAGATTGTTTACCGTTGTATCCCAATACGTTCTGAGTGAGAATGATGTTATCCTCTGCAGATAGCATGTGAGGGTCCGGCTCGCCTTCTGCTTCCTCTTGAGACATGTGCAGTGTTGCTGCCTCCTTCGTTGCTGTGGACGCTGCTGTAGATGACATGGAGGATCCTGTGTCGTCTATCCGTAAGCCACCGGACGTACCAACATGCATATTCGGCTCCTCATCTTCAATACAGTCTTCCCCATGATATGACCAATATTTATATTTCTCATCAAACCCTGATTTTATTAGATGGAGCCGTATATCATTTCTATTCAGTAGCTTCATATTCCTACACCTACATGAGGGGCGATTACATAGCACCGCTACTTAAATTTCTGATTCATTTGACATCTTGCATGAATCGTCACATCCCTCCTTATATCGCGGTCACTAAATCTTTCAAGTCGAGGGATATCTATCCACGATTTGTCAGGAATTATCCTCATCTGTAGATTTTATACAATTATTAACTACAATTAATCGCACTACTTTACTGTAAATTTATGACTCTTCGTAATAATATACATACAACTCACATCCTACCTACATACATATATCATTTAATAATTAAAAAGTTTTCTCTCTTAAATTAAATCTGAAACGTATATAGAAACTAATTATCACACTCTAGCGGCTGTCATAGGAAGGCTTCTATCGCATTAAGAATATAGTAGTGCCTACATCCAACGTCGTATACTGTATGTTTTCATTTCTTGAAAATTTCGGCAGCACCTACCCGCTATTCTCCCTATACACTGCGGATGTTATTATGCGTATTGGCAATAGACCGAAACGCAGAACAACATACGCTTATTGTACACGGAGAACAACGAATACATGCTACCGAAACTTTCAAGAAATGAAAACATACAAAGTATACAAAGTTGGATGTATGCATTACTATATTCCTAACCCGTCCAAGAAGGACAGATCCAATAATTACGAATTTTAGTACCAATTCTTTCTTCTTATAATATAACGTAAACGATCATTTTCGGGTAGAAAACTTCATCTCCTACCCAAATATGAGTCGTATATCTTATATATTATAAGTCCAAAGAATTGGATGTAATTATTGGACGGGAATTTAGGGATAACGTTATCTTTTCATTCACCTAAATTGGATATATAACACATTATTGTGTTATATATCACTCTATTTTATGAAATTTTTTATTTCACGTATTTTCACATCACAAACTTATATCATCACAAATAATTATAGTATGCACGGAACTTAGTGTAAATCGGCTATCATAATTCGGGTGTTCAATTAGAGTTAATAGTTAACTAAGTATTCAATTAAATTTACAATTATAAGGGTTGTTCAAATATGGCAAAATGTAGTTGAGTTAGGGTAATTAACTGAATTTTTTTAATTAGGGTTACAAAATTGCTACTTGTTCATTTTAGGTCATAATTTAGGGTATTTAAACTAAATTCGGCAATAAACAAAATAAAATTTAAAAATTTGGAATTTTTCAAAAAACAGACCTTTAAGGAGATGAGCGACGATGAGATCCGACGACGGCGGCCGAGGCGTGGGGTCACTGGAGGGTCAGACGTGTGGTCGTCTCCGGCGAGGTGGGCGGGGCTGGCGAGCTGGCGGGGCTGGCGGGGCGGGGAGGGCGGGCGAGGGGAGGGCGGGCGCTGGGAGGGGCTGACGGGCGCGGGGCGGGCGCGGGGGGCGGGGTGGGGGTGGCTGGCGAGGGCGGGGAGGGGCTGACGGCGGGCGCGGGTGGGGCGGGGCTGACGCGGGCGGCGGGGGAGGTAGAGGCGTCTAGGGGAGGGTTCGGTTTTTTTTTTCTTTGGGGGTGAGGTAGTGGCGGCTGGGGGAGGGGGGGAACCAGTTTAGGGTTTGCAATTTTTTTTTTGAATTGGGGCCCACCATCCTAGACGGAAATTCCGTCTAGGTTGCCTTTTAAAAAAAGAAAAAAAACGTCTAATTTGGCTCAAACTAGACGGAAAAAATTCCGTCTAGTTTGATCCGTCTAGTTTGCGTATTTTTCTACTAGTGTTAACAAGCGGAAATATAATCTTGTTTAGGATTATTTTGGAGCCCAAGGCTATTGCTTTGGCCCTAGTAGTGACCGAGATTGGCATGCACTTCACCCTTAATTTTCTGTAAATTGGATGCCCATTATTTTTCTTCAGACTGATTCTGATGCAGCTCTAGATATTTATGTGGCTTACGTGGACCAGTTCGACTCTGTAAGGGTTAAGATTGACAAAACTTTAAACAGCTTAGAATCACACAAAAGACCAGTCATTTCGAAGATCTCACAGAATTGTCAGAGTCACATAGGATGCCAAAGATATATAGGTGTGACCTCTACCAGATTCGCAAAATTCTACAATCTTGGGCCTCAAAATTGCGGTTAGTGATTTTATTTCTATATTAGGCAATATTTATCCGTCCAGTATGAAGAGTTAAATGGATTCCATTATGGCTGAAAATTTGATATGTTGGGTTCTCTTTCCTAGTAGAAGGATATTTTCTAGTTTTTGGCATTTTTTTATTTTTAGTTAAAGGTATATTATTTTATCTTTTTGTCTTTTATTTTTAAGTATATCGAACACTCTTTTCTTGACGTTTCTTGACGTAGAGATGTAGCTTTTGAAGAATAAAACCCTAATTTATTGCGGCCATTTATTGGTGTCCTCTCAATTTTTGCATCTTTTACAATTCCGCTCTAGCTGCAGCCCTATCAGAACTGCATCAAATTCCATTTGGGATTGAGTAACAAACAACTGCTTGTACTTAACTACAATTATCTCTGATTAGGGGAACAAAAGACAGCTTGGAGTTGGTGGCAAGGATTGGTTGCAAGGGACAAACAATCGTTTCTCATTTTGCCCCTCAATGTTCTGCCTAGAATTAGTGGAACATGTATCAGCCTCTTGTTTCGCTAGCTTGGTACGCACAGATCGATATTTGATTTTCTTTCTTTTGGGAAAGAGTGTACGCACATCCTTATTTCCCTTAAGCTCTCACTTTCATTTTCTTTCTTTTGTCTTTACTTCAGGAATTGTTCCGCTAAAAATAGATAAATTCTCATATATGGTTGGGTGCTCTCATTCCTTACATCGAAATTTTTGTAGCAAGGCGCGATACCAATCTCCATTTTTCTTGATTATGGCCTTGGAGTGCCTAGTTGGTCTCAATGACCGTTTCAACTATTTTGGGCTAGCAAATTCGTGCCTACGATCATACTATGTGTCCTTGTTCCATTCCCTCAATCTCAAGGATTATCTTCATGGATCAGGAGGAGTTGAAGGTAGACGAGAAGTAGCTTTGTGTTACGCAACTCGTTAGGAGGTCATCTTAGGATTCTGGACTCGATCAACTTTGGTATCTCCATAGACAGACTCGGACTATATTTTTGCAATGCAGCATGGTATCGCTGTAGAGAAAGTATCCCATGGGCCGTCCCTATAGGGACGGCTAATTATGAACCATTGGATCCCCTTGGGATATGAAAATTTCGCATCCCAGGGATCCACTGTTCAGCGAAAAGGCACGACCGGCCCCTACGATACTTTCCCATCACAGAAATGTGTTCTGCATTTATTTCACCCTTGGACCAAAGGTCTCCTTCTTCCATGGACTAACGCTTAATTAAAACTAACTTTGGAAGAAAAAAGCAGGTTGTACTTCCGGATAACTATATTGCTTATTTTTATTATTTGTTTACTTGAAATTATTCTTTGATGTCCACAGCGATGGATTTTGCTTCGGGTTTCTTCATCAACAAATTTTTTTTTGTGTTTATATATATATCTATATTTTTAATTATTTGATATTAATTGGGTTAATCGGGTTAGTCTCGTTATGATCCATTACCTGTTTATGTGCTAACCCATAGTTGATAGTTCTGGGTCGGGTTCGGTCAAACTGCCGGTTTGAGTTGAGTTTGCCACAGCTAGTGATATTGAGAGTAACCACCTATAAATTCATAACCTAAATTGTGCTTGTTGTGGAATTTGTGGAAACATGTGCATATTTCTTTGTAAAAGTGGTCAAAGGATGATAATTGGGTGCTGTGGCTGTTCATTTACAAAGCTAAAATCTTTGTGAGATGAATTGCAGATGTACAATCAAATCCCTCCTTACACCTGTGGTTCGGCCAAGGCATTGGTAGTGGCGCACAAGGAGGAGAAGGTGCATGAATTCTTGATGGGTCTCGACGAGGCTTTTGCAACAGTTTGGTTGCAAATACTGAACATGGATCCCCTCCCTTCCATTGGAAAGGCACACTCGATGGTTGTTTAAGAGGAGAAGTAGTGAGCAGTGGCTGCAATGCGAGTTGTACCGGTCAAAGCGGCAGCATTGGTGGCTAAGGCGAAATCACCTTCTTGTGTGTTCTCCACTAAGGCGGTCAAAGCTAGAAAAGTTGGGCAATCTAGAAGACCTCACTGCAATAATATGTGGAATATGTGGCGATATGCATAGCAGTATTGGATGCAGTCATGAAGGAGATACAATGGAATTATCACAAAGTGTAATTCCATTGTGTTTTCTTGGCTTTGTAATGCCATCATGAAGGAGATACATGACAGTGTGCCATATGCTTAGACTGCTTGTGAAGTTTGGATTGATCTGGAGGAGAGGTTTTCGTAATGAAATGCCCCGCGGGTCCATCAAATTAAGCAGAGCATTAGCCTCTTGCAGCCACAAGGTACTCTTGTGGCTGTTTATTTACAAAGCTAAAATCTTTGTGAGATGAATTGTAGATGTACAATCAAATCCCTCCTTACACCTGTGGTTCGGCCAAGGCATTGGTAGTAGCGCAAGGAGGAGAAGGTGCATGAATTCTTGATGGGTCTCGACGAGGCTTTTGCAACAGTTTGGTTGCAAATACTGAACATGGATCCCTCCCTTCCATTGGAAAGGCACACTCGATGGTTTTTAAGAGGAGAAGTAGTGAGCAGTGGCTGCAATGCTAGTTGTACCGTCAAACCGGTAGCATTGGTGGCTAAGGCGAAATCATCTTCTAGTGTGTTCTCCACTAAGGCAGTCAAAGCTAGAAAAGTTGGGCAATCTAGAAGACCTCACTACAAGAATTGCAAGAAGGTTGGGCAAAATGAGATGCTATGAGCTAATTGGTTATCCTCCACATTGGACGGTAAAGGACCATAGTGAGTAGCCAAAGGTAGCGGTTGCAAGGATCAAACTAAAGAACACTGAAAGATCTGAACAGCAATCACCTATTGCTGGCCGGTCGCTAGAGAAGTACAATTAGCTCTTGTTTCTCCTAAGGGAAAGCACATCCTGCAATTCTGTTCATTTGGCAGGTAACGAATTTAGTACTAAAACTTGGATAGTTGATACAGGAGCCTCAAATCATATGACAAGTGATAAAATTGCACTTGATCAGTCGACGCCATGTTCGTATATACGACTTGTTAGCTTGCCAATTGGATCCAATTTACCAGCTACCCATGTTTGGCAGACCACTTTGCCAAGTGGAATTATTTCAAAATCGAGTTCTTGGTATTTCTAATTTGTATTGCAATCTTTTGTCGGTGACCAAAATTACCAAGGACTGTGCGTTGATATTTTTTCATAACTTTTGGGTCATATAGGACCTACACTCGAGGAAGTTGATTAGAGTGGGTAGGCTGCAAGATGGGCTTTATTATGTGGAACCGGGTGAGAGGCTTTGGTGACAAACAAGATCAGTAGTTAGGATTTATTCTCTTTGTGGCACTTGCACATGGGTCATCCATCACATGATTGTTTGTCTCACGTCGCCGGCTGATAAGACGTTATTTTTAGGTAGCCATCTTGTTTTATCTGTGATTCTTGTCATAGAGCAAAGAAGACTAGACTTCCATTTCCTGTCAAAAGAAATAAGACTTTAAGGATTGTTTTGAACTTATTCATTGCGATATTTGGGGTCCCTACTCTGCACCATCTCATTCTGGCGCTCTCTATTTTTTATCTATTGTGGATAATTTTAATCGTTGTACTTGGGCTTATTTAATGAAACATAAGTAAGAAGTTTTCTTTATCTCATACATTTCTACAATATAGTGAAAACACAATTTGGAAAGCCTATAAAGCAAGTATGTAGCGACAATGGGCTTGAATTTTAATCTCAACATGTTACAGTATTACCATGATAATGGGATTTTACATCGACCTCATGTACCATCATTCCACAACAAAACGGGTTTGTTGAGAGAAAACATGTCATGTCCTTGAAGTAGCACGAGCCCTAAGGTTCCGTGCATGCATCTACCACTTAAGTTTTAAGGAATATCGATGAATAAATGTAAGTGCTTCATTTCCTATTTGTTTACTTTGTGCATTATATAGTTTGCATTGACGACAATGTAAAATTTAGACATGGGGTGGGGACTAGCCATATTTTTTCTCTATTTTATCCTTTCTTCCTCCCTTTTTTTCCCTTAAAAAATTATCACTTGCCAACTTGATAAAGTTAATTAATAATTAATTTACTTGATGAATTTTAAACTTTCTAATTCTTAGTTAATTTTTACTCAAGTTAGCCTTTTATGATAACTCTAAATAAATTTTAAGAATTAATTTTCAAAGTGTTATACCTTACTATAGCTCTAACTTAGAACTTTATTTGAAGTAATGAAATTTTTTGCTGCAATGCTAGTTGTACCCGCCAAACCGGTAGCATTGGTGGCTAAGGCGAAATCATCTTCTAGTGTGTTCTCCACTAAGGCAGTCAAAGCTAGAAAAGTTGGGCAATCTAGAAGACCTCACTACAAGAATTGCAAGAAGGTTGGGCAAAATGAGATGCTATGAGCTAATTGGTTATCCTCCACATTGGACGGTAAAGGACCATAGTGAGTAGCCAAAGGTAGCGGTTGCAAGGATCAAACTAAAGAACACTGAAAGATCTGAACAGCAATCACCTATTGCTGGCCGGTCGCTAGAGAAGTACAATTAGCTCTTGTTTCTCCTAAGGGAAAGCACATCCTGCAATTCTGTTCATTTGGCAGGTAACGAATTTAGTACTAAAACTTGGATAGTTGATACAGGAGCCTCAAATCATATGACATGTGATAAAATTGCACTTGATCAGTCGACGCCATGTTAGTATATACGACTTGTTAGCTTGCCAATTGGATCCAATTTACCAGCTACCCATGTTTGGCAGACCACTTTGCCAAATGGAATTATTTCAAAATCGAGTTCTTGGCATTTCTAATTTGTATTGCAATTTTTGTCAGTGACCAAAATTACCAAGGACTGTGCGTTGATATTTTTTCATAACTTTTGGGTCATATAGGACCTACACTCGAGGAAGTTGATTAGAGTGGGTAGGCTGCAAGATGGGCTTTATAATGTGGAACCGGGTGAGAGGCTTTGGTGACAAACAAGGTCAGTAGTTAGGATTTATTCTCTTTGTGGCACTTGCACATGGGTCATCCATCACATGATTGTTTGTCTCACGTCGCCGGCTTATATGACGTAATTTTTAGGTAGCCATCTTGTTTTATCTGTGATTCTTGTCATAGAGCAAAGAAGACTAGACTTCCATTTCCTGTCAAAAGAAATAAGACTTTAAGGATTGTTTTGAACTTATTCATTGCGATATTTGGGGTCCCTACTCTGCACCATCTCATTCCGGCGCTCTCTATTTTTTATCTATTGTGGATAATTTTAATCGTTGTACTTGGGCTTATTTAATGAAACATAAGTAAGAAGTTTTCTTTTATCTCATACATTTCTACAATATAGTGAAAACACAATTTGGAAAACCTATAAAGCAAGTATGTAGCGACAATGGGCTTGAATTTTAATCTCAACATGTTACAGTATTACCATGATAATGGGATTTTACATCAGACCTCATGTACCATCATTCCACAACAAAACGGGTTTGTTGAGAGAAAACAGTGTCATGTCCTTGAAGTAGCACGAGCCCTAAGGTTCCAGGTGCATGCATCTACCACTTAAGTTTTAAGGAATATCGACTGAATAAATGTAAGTGCTTCATTTCCTATTTGTTTTACTTTGTGCATCATATAGTTTGCATTAACGACAATGTAAAATTTAGGCATGGGGGTGGGGACTAGCCATATTTTTTTTTCTCTATTTTATCCTTTCTTCCTCCCTTTTTTTCCCCTTAAAAAAATTATCACTTGCCAACTTGATAAAGTTAATTAATAATTAATTTACTTGATGAATTTTAAACTTTCTAATTCTTAGTTAATTTTTACTCAAGTTAGCCTTTTATGATAACTCTAAATAAATTTTAAGAATTAATTTTCAAAGTGTTATACCTTACTATAGCTCTAACTTAGAACTTTATTTGAAGTAATGAAATTTTTTCATGCTTAACTTAGAGTGGGTAATAATTTCTCAAGTCCTCTTCATCTAAATATTTCTCAAGTTATATATATTAATATATGTATAAATACTAACTCAAAAAAAAGAGTGCAAAAATAGACACCAATAAAAATCTTAAACTCTAAGGTGATTTTATCTTTCTAAGCCTAAGTTAACTGAGCAATTAAGCCCGAGAAGTATTTCTATACTTAATGAGGTAAACTCAATTGGGTTGGGATCCATTGGCCCAAAGTTCATTACTTGGTCACCTAGAAAAGTCCGATAAAGTAGAAAAATCACCAAGGGATAAAGAGATACACAACATGATATATATATATATATATATATATATATATATATATATATATATATATATATATATATATATATATATATATATATATATATATATATATATATATATATATATATATATATATATATATATATATATATATATATATATATATATATATATATATATACACTTAGAAAATAAAATGATCAAGAGGCTTGGGAATTGATTGAAATAAAGAATTAGCATGTTCTTTTCAAAATTTTAAAATAAAGTCCCTAAGATGAACTTGGTTTTGTATAACTACAATGAAAAGATTTTCTAAGAAATTTACTTTGGAGTTATGCATAAAAACATTTTGAGTAAAACTAGCTTTAATTATATTGTTTAAAGATATTTAGTAAATTAATACTATATTGACTTCTTCAAAGTGGCAAATTGACTGAATTTTGTAGATATATTCACTACAAACTCTCATGAGACTACAACTTGTCCTCTAAGGCAACCTAGGGGTTTAAAGATTTGTTATATGTATTAAATACAAACGTGATTCCAGCAAAATTAATTAGGATTTCTTTCTTTTATTTTTATTTTTTTCTTTGCTAGAAGACTTGCAAAAGCTTAGGAGTGGGGGTATTTAATCATCATATTTTATTACACTTTTATACCCTCATTATCAATTTTATTTTGAATAAAAATATCGCTAATGATATTTTTTATCTTAATTTGCAGGTAATGAGGATTTTAAAGAATAAAAGGCCAAATGGACCAATTCATCTCAATTTTCAAGACTTTATTGAAGCCTACAAGAAGCCCAAAAATCCAAAGAAGATGGAGTCAATAAACTCAATATAGTTTGTTACAATTCTGTTACAAACTAATCTATGGGCTCATTGATGAGCTCATTGATGAGAGTGTAATAGAATGGATCAATGGCTGATTTTTATCCTCCCAAACCCTAGCTGATCCAAGGGCTGAGGTTGAAGGTCAGAGGCTATAAATAGAGGTAGAGTGAGGGGTTTGGGATATAGGAAAATTTTGTAAAAATTCTTTTAGAGAGGAGGGTCACTCTCAATTGAGAAGGCATTTTACAAATTATAAATTTTAGCTTGCAATAAATAAAACTTTTTTCCTCCTTGTCAATTTTCTTTCTTATTCTCTTTTGATGATGAAGATGAAGATTTGCTTCACAAGGGACCAACCCTTAGAAAGTAATTTTTATTTTCCTTCTTTATTTTTTTATTTTAGAATTGCATGTTTTAGGATTTAATTTCTTACTTTTCATTTCATATTTGGTAGATTAGATTTATTACTTTGTAATGTAGATTTATTTCATGTTTTATAGTGTAGATTTATTTTCTTGCTCTTTTATTGCTTTGTAGTGTAGATTTATTTTTCTTACTTGTTTATGCTTTATTTTCTTTCTTTTTTATTTGCTTTGTAATTTAAATTTACTTTCTTGCCTTTAGTACTTTCTAGTATAGATTTTTCTTCTTTCTTTTCATTTTATAATATGAGTAGTTAATTCTTGTAGGACTTCTAGGATTATATGAAACTAGTTTAATTTTCTTTTATGCTTTTGATTTGCTCTCTTTGTGCTTAAAATGATCATATTAGGAAAATTAACTAGAGAACTAATTGGTAGAAAAAGAGTTTGATAGTCTATGCTTTCATTGAGTAGTTTGATAGGTTATGCTTATTCAATTCTTGGATTATGATCTAGTTGTTTATTCCTTTTCATGAGTGATAATATTGCTTAGATGTGAATTTGATAGGTTATGCTTGTTTTGAGTAACTTGATAGTTTATGCTTAATAATTCTAAAATAATATGTGAATAAAAAAAGAGTAATTTTAAATGCAATTTGAAATTAACTAGTGGATTCAATCTTCGATTCCTATTCTCCTCTCTTGATTTCCTCCATATTTTCATTCCTTTCTTGTTTTGATTTGATTTTGCTATTATTATCTTTTTATGTTGTTATTCTCTTTCTCTCATTCTTCCCGCTTGCTTTAACCTTTTATTTTTATGACAAACCTCTACCCAAATTACTCTACACTCTCTTTTACACTCTCATTATTAGTTTCCTACACAATTTAAGAACCCACTTATATCTATCTTTCTAATACTCTCCTTCCCCATAGATCGATATCTTAAATATTATAACTTAATTGTTGTGCACTTGCAACTTGCATGTTTTATGCCCCCATCAAGTTCATCCTATTGCACATTATGTCACTTATCATAAATTTTTCATGCTCACGCATCTTTCACAGTGTCCATCACTTATGTAGATGAGCCAAAGTACTTCCATCAGGTTGTTAGGGAGGCCCATTGGCGCGAGGCCATGACTAAGAAAATTCAAGCCTTGGCGAGTAACAATACTTGGATGCTTGAGCCCCTTCCCTCAGGGAAGAAAGTTATCGATTCTAAGTGGGTTTACAAGATTAAGTACAGTTCGGATGGGAGTGTTGAGTGCTATAAGGCACGTCTAATGGCTAGAGGCTTTAAACAGGTGGAGGGTTGGACTACCATGAAGCTTTTGCACCCGTTGCTAAGCTAGTCATTGTTTGGTGCTTACTTGTAGTTGCTTTAGTGCGAAATTAGGAGTTGCACCAACTTGATGTTAATAATGCATTCTTGCATGGAGATCTTGATGAGGAGGTCTACATGAAAATTACTCAATGTTTTGCCAGAAATAATGACACTTGTGTTTGTCGGTTGTGAAAATCATTATATGGGCTGAAGCAGGCATCGCGCAATTGATATTAAAAGTTCACTACATCACTCTTGGCATCGGCTATTATCAGTCAAAGACATATTATTCTTTATTTACTTCACATCGAGGTTACTCTTGTATTGTTGTTCTTATGTATATCGACTATGTTATTATTACCGGCAATGATGGACTCAGGATATCTGCCTTGAAGCTTTATTTAGGCTCCTAGTTTCGAATCAAGGATCTTGGTGACCTGAAATATTTTTTAGGGATTGAAATAGCGCATTCTCTTGCTGGGATTGTGCTTAGCAAGAGGAAGTATGCACTTGATATTTTGTCTGATAGTGGCATACTTGCGTCACGGCCATCATCCTTTCCCATGGAACAACAACATCACTAGGCACATGATTCTGGATCAAGCATTTCTGACCCAGTTCAGTATTGTCACCTCATTCTTCTGTATCTAACAATTCTTCTATATCAAGTCTTCCCCAAGACAGGGTATTTTAGTTTCCACTGATAGTGCACTTACACTTAATGCATATAGTGATGCAGATTGGGCGGGTTGCCTGATGACCCAATGTTCAACCACGGGTTATTTTCTTTACTTAGGTAAATCACCTATATCATGGCGTTCTAAGAAACAATATGGTATTTCATGCTCCACTGCAGAATTAGAATGTCGAGCTATGGCGACCACCACTTGTGAAATGATATGGTTGCGCCACTTACTCTTTGATTTATGGGTCCGTACTTCTAGCCTAGCTGCTTTGTATTGTGATAATAGGGAAACTCTACACATTGCTGCAAATTTGGTCTTTCATGAATGCACTAAACATATTGAAGCAGATTGTCAATTTGTTCGTGAAAGGAGTGAGTCCAAGGACTTAGTTACTGCACCTATTGCTTCCTCTAACCAGCTAGCAAATATCTTCACTAAGGTTTTAGGCCGTGATCGTTTTCGCCATATACTTTCCAACTTGCACATTACAGACCTCCATGCTCCAACTTGAGGGGGTGTATTGAAGATATTCTGTGTATCTTTATTATTCTCTATATCTTTCATTTTAGGTAAATACTGTACTCCAGGCTTATGATAAGCGTATGGCCCAAGCATATGATAAGCTTATAGCCGAAGCATACTGTAATATATACTTTCATGTGAATGAGAAAGAAAGCAAGGCATCCACTTATTTTTAGAGCATGTTTGAGAACTAGTCAAAGTCGCTTATAAGCCACTGAAACATATTTGGCAACCGGCTTATATTGGCTTATAAGTCAAAAAAATTAAACTACCCCAACCTAGCTTATTTTTCTGGTGGCTTATAAGCTGGGTTGTTTGACCAAGTAAATGACTAGCTTACCCCTCAACATTTTAGAGAATTCCAAAGCATGTGTCTTTTTTGGTCATTTTGACAACAATGATGAATTATAATCCACCCATTTGCCAAACGCTCTCCTATTGGATGCCACTTATAATCCATTTTTTAACCACTTTGGCTTATAATCCACTTGGCTTCTATTTCATTTTTTAACTATAAACCAAATGGATTATAAGCCAACTTCGCAAAATGATCTTACTGTGTGCGTGGTTGTTGCAAGAACAGTAAAAGGGTCGTTGGTTGGTGAAACTAATCGAGAGTATAGCGTGACATAACAGTTGTGAGCCAACTACTCAAGCTTCTAAGTGTTATCTAAGTTATTGGTTTTTGAAAATATTATAAGTCGTATTTTATTTAATTAAAAAAGAGGTTTGTAATCTATTTGGCTGCAAGTAATCTTTGCAAGCGTTTTTCAGAAGTTTTAGTTATAACGAAATAAACTAATGTCATTGGATTTTTCTTATAAACTATAATTGAATACAAGTATTAAGTTTGTGCTTGTAGAGATCATTTTGATGTCATTCAGTTTATATATGTTGGTTTACACGCCATTCAAAATGATGAGCTACAATGTAATAAGAGAAATAATTGACTATATATCTTTATAGACCATAACTTGCGATGATCTATTAACTAATATTTATTAAATGTTTACTAAGGAAAAGATAATGAGTACCTATAGTTTTACTATTTACCTACCAAATTTAGAATTTTCTCTTGCAACTAAAAAGTTTATTTTAACATTTGGATACAGAAAAGAAGCACGGATTTTTATTTTATTTTTTTTCCAAAAGACTTCCACCTAAAGAACTAGGGAGAGTAATTAGCACGAAGCAAGAGTAATGCGTTAGTTTACCCGATTTAACCTGCCAATAGACATTTGTCACATGGAAATTTATTGATACCATTTATGTAAAGGATAATGCTTTAGTTTACCCGATTTAACCAACCCATAGGCATTATCACATGGAAATTTAATGCTAACAACTTGCATTCGTCTGTCACAACCTATGAATTGGTTAACCATCATCCCAACCATTATTCACTCTAGGAGAAAGCATTGAAGGAACAGATCCATGACATTCATCATGTAGCAAAGAGAAATCAAAACTTTAATCAATACACGAATCTTAAGTTTAGTGCTCCAAGAGTTGAGACTCATTTGATGCGTCATTATTGTTATAAACCAGATTCATTGAATAATTTCCCATAATAATAAATAGAATTAACAACAATATAGAATTAAAAATAGTGCGCAGAGATACAAGGGATGAGAACATCAGAAAAATGCTTGCAAGGATCCAAATATTAAATTTTGAGCTGTTTTCATCCATAGTGGTATTGTGCTTAAAACTTTATTTGTTCTGAAAAAGTATGAAGTGCACCCAAATTCATAACATTAAATATGGTCAAATAAATATTAGTCTTTGGATTATAGAATTTTGGAATTCGTGCATAGATCTAACGATTGGGGCGAGTATCAAGTGCATCCAAATCCATGATATTAAATGTGCGTCAAATAAATGTCAATCCCTCAATCATTGGATTTCGGGATTCGTGTACAGATTAATGGTTGACATCCTTTGTGTGCACATTTAATGCCGTAGACGGTCCCCAATGGATGCTTTCTCTTGAAAATTGACATCTATTGGATGCACATTTAATACTATAGACTATCTCTACTTGATATTTTCTCTTTAATTTTCATCTTGGACTACATAATGTTTTAGTGACGAGGGTCTGAAATTGAGAATTCTCCACTTTCCCCCCAATTAACTGCAGCTTTGCCATACAACTAGAAAGTTACGTGACTTGCTAAGAGATATGTAATAAATAATGGCCTGTGTATTACCTATCACTATACTGGATGATGGTATAAACATGAGTCCTTGTGACAGTTGTAAATTTATGGTCATGCATTTTGGTGAAATGAAAATGCTAGACAATTTCATTGTATCATATATATATATATATATATATATATATATATATATAT
>CM022708.1:39309178-39644178 GCA_012295165.1 Asparagus setaceus | reverse complement strand
TTCATAGAAATACACTTAGCACAACCTCCTACTTCTCATTAGTTCTTAATAAAGTGGTATCCAATTTGGATTTTTATGCATTTTCTTAAACTAATTTAGGTCTATCGAATAACCAACAATCGACATGCTATCACAAAAGAAAATATATCAACTTCTACATATCGCATCACCTTCAGATTCTCTAAGAATCTATACAACTAGACTACATCCAATACTGCTATGCATATCGCCACATATCCTACTCCTGTTTATGTATCTCCTTCATGATGGCATATCCCAACATAATGATGCTGATCTCCTCCATGTCTATATATGAAAAAGTTATTTCATAGTCAACGAAAACCTCAACCTCATCCTGTTTATGTTTCATTTCCTTACAAATAAAACGAGGTAGAACAATTTATTTGAACCCACACCCTCCTCTCTCTCTCTCTCTCTCTCTCTCTCTCTCTCTCTCTCTCTCTCTCTATATATATATATATATATATATATATATACCCCTCCTTCTTTCTCTCTCTCTCTTATATATATATATATATATATATATATATATATATATATATATATATATATATATATATATATATATATATATATATAAAGAAAATTAACATTTTCAAAAAGAAATAATTAAATAAAAGATCCATTTATCTACCGATTTGCCTCTAGGATTTCAAAACCGTGAAGCGGCTAACCAAGAGTAGAGGGCCGCCTAACAACGGGTTGGTTTTCTCCGCGGGCCACCGTGGACGCTTACGACAACAGGGACCTCAAGCCCCGGCCTCCGTGAGGCCACCCGCTATGTCCTTTTTGTAAAGAAGCAATCATGCCGTGCCCGTGGTGCTACCTAGGTCCACCTTACCGTCACGGCACCCTTGTCACCAACGGCGGGCTAGATCTAGGGTTTTTAATATTTTTGTTTCAAAACCCTACCGACCCTACCGTCGGGATAGTGGGCGTCTCGTGCCAGCGGGTATACCCGATAATGGTTCTCACTGCCGAGTGCATACATCATTAAATGAACACTCAGACAAACCTAAGTTTCATCACTGATGAACTTGTTCTACCATATCACCTCGCGAAATGCCTCGATCTCGTGGACAAGCCCACACCTCATGCACCAAGTCGCACCACTAGTCCGGCCGATAGTAAATAGGTAAAGTGGACATGGGGTTTCCACTTCACCGCTTCAACATATAAGTATACGACAACCTCATCCTCACTCACCAAGGTGACCAATAGAGTGCTCGCATTATTGTCCTACCTAGTAACATGATAGTGTAGTCATTGCTCCAAGCTAAATAAAATCCGACACTCAATCTCAGCTTCAGCAATTGCCACGGCTCCAAAGGGGATCTCTTGTGTGATAAGAGCTCTTACCTACTGATGTAACTTTCTAATGGTGTACCCAGTGCCCTTTGTGTACCCTCGTACACATCATATATAAATATGCTCCATACCGAAATAATCAAGTGATAGTAAGACAAGAGCAATTCTAGATATGCATATAAAGAAAAAAAACAAACATAATATCTTATAAAGCCCGTCATCCATAATATCCCAAGTGTCTGAGGTCTAAAATAACATAAAATTTCAACACTAATGACATGGTCCTAGGGCTCAAGTGTGCTATACTAGCCGGTCTTCGGCTATTTCTTTTATCAGTAGATTCCCGATCAACTGATTCATAGAAATACACTTAGCACAACCTCCTACTTCTCATTAGTTCTTAATAAAGTGGTATCCAATTTGGATTTTTATGCATTTTCTTAAACTAATTTAGGTCTATCGAATAACCAACAATCGACATGCTATCACAAAAGAAAATATATCAACTTCTACATATCGCATCACCTTCGATTCTAAGAATCTATACAACTAGACTACATCCACATCGCTATGCATATCGCCACATATCCTACTCCTCGTTTATGTATCTCTTTCATGATGGCATATCCCAACATAATGATGTTGATCTCCTCCATATCTATATATGAAAAGTTATTTCATAGTCAACTAAAACCTCAACCTCATCCTGCTTATGTTTCATTTCCTTACAAATAAAACGAGGTAGAACAATTTATTTGAACCCACACCCCTCCCTCTCTCTCTCTCTCTCTCTCTCTCTCTCTCTCTATATATATATATATATATATATATATATACCCTCCCTCTCTCTCTCTCTCTCTATATATATATATATATATATATATATATATATATATATATATATATATATATATATATATATATATATTATATATAAAAAGAAAATTAACATTTTCAAAAAGAAATAATTAAATAAAAGATCCATTTATCTACTGATTTGCCTCTAGGGTTTCAAAACCGTAGGGGCGGCTACACCAGCGGGTGGTGGCGCTACTGCCTAACAACGGTTCCTCTCACTGCCATCGGACGCTTTACGACAACATTGACCCAAAGACTTCTCCGTGAGGCCAGCCCGCTATGTCCTTTTTTTGTAAAGAAGCAATGCCGCCACCGATGCCTAGTGTTGGTGCTACCACCCTAGGTCCCTGCCACCGTCAGCACCCTTGTCACCAACAGCGGGCTAGATCTAGGGTTTTTTTTAATATTTTTTGTTTCAAAAACCCTACCAGCCCCTACCGTCGACAATGGATAGTGGCGGGCCTCCGTTGCCCAGCGCTGGAGCTGCCACCAATGGTTCTCACTGCCGTCAGTGGGCCTTGGCATTAGCATCGGCAGCAGCGGGATCTAGGGTTGTCAAAAAATATTTTTAAAATTTCAAAAATTTAAAAAAAGATTTAATTTCTAAAAAAATTTAAAAATTATTTTTAAATTTTGAAAATTTAATAAATCCCTGATTTGTTATTAATTACCTATTAGTTCATAAAGATCAAATTTTTACAGCAGATTTGACATTTGACATCCCAGATGTCAAAAGTAGGATTTTTATACCGAAAATTTTAAAATTTTTTAATAAAAGACTGAATTTATTATTAAAAATCTTAACTTTTCTATTTCGTGGACCAAATCACATCAAGAAATTGCATTTAATATACGCAAACATTAGATACAATAAAAATTAGATCTAACCCTTAAAAGATCAAAGATGCAGCAACACTAATCTCGCTCTAATATGAATGTAAACCAAGCATAATCATATATCAATGTTCTCGAAAAGTTGGGATGATTGTCATTGCTTGAATCCTTACAAACTTCAACAAGCATAAATAAATCTAAAAAAGATTGCCTTTTATAAGGCTTACAATGAAAATCAAAGAATTACAACTTTAACCCTAAACAAACACGAGGATCTCTATTTTACGGGTCCTCGCCATGGGATTCTTTGCCCGTGCCGGGATGTATTCCGTGGACCACCGCTACATTCCTTTCCCAAGTGTTGATCAAACGAGATCTCGATCTCGATCTAGATCTAAAAATCCTCCTTTTTACGGGAATTCTTAGATCAATCGATCCGAGATCTAAACGATACGGAGATTAATTCGCCAAGGAACTAATCAACGTGAGTGAACGACGGCCTGCTTAACTCTTTTCTTGGATCAAGGCCAAGCTTGATCCAAAGGATGGTTTGTTGTTGTAGATCCGATCAAAACTTTGGATCTCGAATCGCAAATCCCCCGCAAGTCTAGATCTTGATCTCTCCCTTGGAAATTCTCTAACCCTAGGCACACACAAGAGTTCCGCTATCTCCTCTTTTTATCTCTCACGACCTCTGAAAATGAAACCCTAGCCGCCCAATATATAGGGCAGAATGATGCAATCGGGCAAAGCCCGTTGCCTTGTGTTCGCCTGTGCCGAGATTCTGGTGTTCGCTGCCGGTGACACCTCCGAGTGTTCGGCCGAAGAGACACCTTCGGTGTCTACCGAGCGAGACACCTCTGGTGTTCGCCGCGGCGACACTCCAGTGTCTGCAAGCCGAGACACCTTCGGTGTTCGCCGGGCGAGACACCTTCGGTGTTCGCTGCCGGTGACACCTCTGGTGTTCGCCGGGCGAGACACCTTCGGTGTTCGCTGCCGGTGACACCTCTCGTGTCTCTTTTGACCGAACGCCGCGTGGCTCTCTCGTTGATTTTCTCGAGCTTGATTTGGTTCTCGACCGACTTGTCATCCGCTTAATTTGAAGCTTCAAAGTCGGGTTTATCCCTTCGCCGCGACTCATGGCACATCAGTTCACCTGTGTTCCGAATCACCGACGGTTCGTAAAGGAAAAGCTTTTTAATTGGGCGCTTCGACCTGATATAGCCGCCTCTTGACTCACTCCGCTAACGCTAGCTGGACCAATAAAACTCTCAGTAGGGTGTCTTGAGGAGAGCGCTTATGCTATGCTCACTTGTTGTGTCGCCAACGGTTTGCCATTACTTCATCGGATGACTTGTCGATTATTCTCATCATCACGAGCTATGTTCGGGACTTATAGGTAATTTTCAACGCTTACAGATACCCTCCAAAGTGTTTCGGTCTAGCTCTTTTATAGAAGAAGCCAAATACTTTGATGTGATAGGCCCGCACCTTCGGCCTGTAATAGGACTTGAAAACGGCTTCAAATCTTGATCTCTCCGATTCTTTCGCATCATCCGCTTTGTAGGATAACCAAGTGTCGCTGTGTCGCATTTATTGTCCGACCGCTGTTGAAATCTTGACTCGATGGTCGATGCACAAATTTTCTTATTTTTAGCTCGCGGATCGTGAGTTGTCGCCGAACTGCTCATCCAATTCGCGGAGACTTAGCTTTGAATCGCTGAAATCTCCACCGCATGGCTTGGCATAAGACTAACCCAGTGGGAGGATATTGAGGATTCATCCTTTGATTGGTGAACTCATCGCGATGCTCAAGGTGTGATCGACTACGCGAGGGATTTTCTCGAGATGTGACGCGTTGTCCAAGATCAAAAATTTTCTCGAATTCAACCTCCAATTGGCATTTTTTCATCACAACGAATTGTCCAAATAACGTAAGGTCGAACCCTGGAAGCAATTGGGATTGTCGAAGTTATCCTTAAGAATATAAAACTATTCTCCGTGAACTTCTCACAAAATAGGAAATAGTTTAGACTCTGATACCTAGTTGGAGTATCGCTGTGGGAGAATCCTACCTTGTTGGAATAGAATTAGGTTATCCTCCGTGAACTTTCCAATAAATTAGGGAACAGCTTTATACTCATGTTCCTTATCGAGTATTCAGGGTTCACCATCATGGGGATTTCATCGACCGGCCGAGAGGGAACCCTTCATGAGTTGCATTCATTGTCCCGACGCAAGTTGATCCGCTGGTCGTGGTTGGAATTGTATACTATTAGTGCCTCGGGAGTTTTTCAAGGGGACCACATTTAAGGTCTCCTTTGAGGAGGTGCTCGCGATGGGCTCCCCACACGAAATGAAAGAAGCTCTGCATGGTTCGCCAGGACCCTATACTCTCCTGTGGGAGATCCGATGAACCCACTGTGAGGGAGTAATGATTGACCCTTGTGTACATCCCCATTGACTCCATGCATCTAGGTTGACATATCCCATTTCTTGGTGCAATGAGGTCGGCTTCTATGATAGCCCACCGAAACACTTGAGTCTCTATCCCGCTTAATTGGGGACTAGTCTTGTTAGCTAGTTCATCCTCAATTTGGTGGTCTTGATGAATTCTTTTTGTTGGTAAGATGTTCCTCCAAAGCTAGGTATATAGCGGGGTTACTACCAGGGTCGCCGGACCAACCATGGGTCGGCGTCGGCAGTAGTTCCATTGTTGTTGTGACTTATGACCGTCATTTTCATTGTCACAAAGATTCATAGGATTCTTGGCAAACCCTCACCTTCAACGGATTTGATTGGCCTTTACCGATCACCGCTTGAACCGCTAGCATGCGGATTATCCGATCCGCTGCATTACGTTGTGCTAAAAGAATGAGACTCTCTTAGACTTAATGCTACGATGTTGAATACGAGGCTTCGTGACTCTTTACGGGCAAGAGACCACCTACAACGCTGGTAGGCGCTGGCTTCATCCCTTCTTAGGCCGGATAAAATACCCCGTAATCAAGCTCGTGTCTTCTTCAATCTAAAAGACTAAACCGCAACGCGTATGTAGGCGCTGGCTTTATCCCTTCTTAGGCTTCGATAAAATGCCCCAAGATGAATCTTGGTGTCTTTGTCCCGAGAATGATCGAACCGGATCGAATCGGTGAATGGAATTGATTGTGGGAAAGGAAGAATTTTATATTCTATCTCCTAAGATGGAGAGGAAGGATTTTATATCCTCGCTCCGCGCCGGAAAGAAAGAATTTTATATTCTATTTCCGTGTCTCCTTTGTCCGGTAGAGACGAACCCCAAGTGAACATAAGAAAAGAAGGATTTTATATCCTTTCTTAGTCTTGGAGAGGAAGAATTTTATATTCTATCTCCTAAAAGGAGAGGAAGGATTTTATATCCCGTTTCCAAGTGCCGGAAAGAAAGAATTTTATATTCTATTTCCGTGTCTCCTTTGTCCGGGTCGAGACGAACCCCAAGTGAACATAAGAAAAGAAGGATTTTATATCCTTTCTTAGTCTTGGAGAGGAAGAATTTTATATTCTATCTCCTAAGAAGGAGAGGAAGGATTTTATATCCTATCTCCAAGAAAGGAAACTAAAAGGGATCTCCACTCGAGAATCTTAAGGTGAAACTAAGAGTGGGATCTCCACCGAGAATCGAAGAGATACGTGTAGTTTTCACTTTTATAGGATTCGCCACCGATCCAAGGTCTCGCTTATCGAGTGTTCCAATTTTAGTACTACCGCCATGGAGGGCGGATCAAATGGAATGATGGAGGCTTTCGCTCATCGAAGTGATCTCCTAATTTGAAAGTGGACCTCTTGTTCATTGAAAGGAATCAAGAGGGATTTTGATAGAGGATCAAAATTTTATGGACCCCTTGCTTATTGAAAGAAGTCAAGGGGAATTTTCGTGGAGGGACCGTGAGAAAATTTTGTGGACCCACCACAATGAGTTTGATCGGTGGGGAATTCTCGAGGAAAGAATTAGGGTTATCTCCGAGGAAAATATTTCCAAGAACTTCCTCCAAAACGGTTATCCCGAAGGTACTAAGGATAGTACTTCTTCGTGAACTTCCCATTGATCTAAGATAATTGCCTATCGCCTTCGGGTGATAAGGCGATATGCCATTGAATAGACCGCTTCAATCACAAACGCCCTTCCCATTTGGGTTCAAACTTACCCTTCCTCTTGAGTCGAATTATCTGGTCGAAAGCAATGAGGACCAAGTCTCCTCCTTGAAGCTCCTTTGTCGGACTTTCTTGTTGAAGGCCCCGACATCCTTGCTTGGTAAAACTCAATGTGCCGTTGAGCTTCCAAGCGCTTTTCATCTAGCATCTCGAAGTTCTTCGAGGCGCTTTTGATGTAGCTCCTCTCGCCATCTCGCTGGCGAGAGCAACGCGAGGGATGGAATCAACTTCAAGGGCGTGGATCGCTTCACACCCATATACCGTAGAGTACGGTAGCTTCGCCTGTGCGACCGTCGCGGCGATACGCCTGAAGCTTCTCCGAAGTTTATCATCCCGCCGCTTGTTATTTTTCACCAGCCTTCTTGAGAATTTTAATGATCGCTTTGTTGAAGGCCTCCGCCAACCGCTTGGCAACGGATTGTACGCAGCTGAGGAGACGCCCCGATCTTGAATTTCTCGCAAAACCAATGAAGGCATTGCTAATGAATCGGGACCGTATCATGTACGATCCGCCTTGGTACACCGTGGTCGATAGATGACGCGGTGCTTGATGAACCGAATTACATTGCCGGCTTTTACCTCTTTGAGGGGAATCGCCCACTTGAGAAGTAATCGGTGATCGCCAGATAAACCGATCACCTTTGGCCGACAGAGGAAAGATTGGGCCTACCACATCCATGCCCCATGTCTCAATGGCCAAGATGGGCCGACGCAAGAAGCGTTCGAGGTTGATGCGTGTAGTTTGCGGTATTTGGCACGCCGCGGACATTTCGAGCATATGCGATCGCATCATTGACCATAGTAGGCCAAGAGTACCCCATCCTCCCGATCCCATCATAGATCTTAGGACTGGCCGGTGCGCACCGCATTCTCCTCCGTGTGCTTCTTGGAGAACTTCCTCTCTTTGTTTGAAAGGCGCCGAGTAGCAAACCGTTATACCCACGCCATAGAGCCGCCCGGGTTTCCGTCAGATAGAAGAACCTTGGCGCCGACGGATCGATTCACGCCCTTCATATCTTCTCGCAGATGCCGCAAGACGTAGTCAATAATAGGGAAGCGCCAATCTGGGCTCAAGTCCGACTTGGCTGTATACACTTCCTTAGTGACTACCCTTTCGCCATTTTCTCATTCCGCCATAAATAGGAATGAATAATCGGTGGGTCCTCACCGTGACCATTTGCTCACCGGAGGCGCCAAAGACACCGCTAATGCCGCCAGCAGCATCTCGATACGATTCTCGAGGCGGAATGTACTCGATGAAGAATCCTTCAAACGAGTCCGCTAACTCGATAGCGTACCGATGGTATGGGATTAAATTGGTTCCTCGACCTCATAGTCCCCAAGAATCGTTTGACAATGAGTTGGGAATCAAGGCTTCGAGATACTCTACCCCAGCTTTTAGCCAAGCTAAGTCCAATGAGGAGCGCTGTACTCGGCGACATTGTTAGAGCAGGCTCACCGCTGAATAAGCCCGAGGCATGACATGCTTCCTCGGGAAACTAAGACTACCCGACCCGCGGAGATCTTAGAACATCCGGGCGCCGCCACGCTGGTAGCTCTGACGCCCATCAAAATATAAATGCCACACCCGCTGGTGCAGAGTTGTGTTAACCTCGGTCTCATCCGTAAATCATCAAATAGTTCACCAGATCCTTTGTTGGGTTATGCCAAAAGATCGCAGATGGCTTGTCCCTTAATTGACTTCGCCGCTTGAAGTGCAAGTCATACCGATAAAAGTAAAGCCCATTTCGCCAGCGCCAATTCATAGAGGCCGGTCGCCATGAACACCAACGGATTTACGCTAGAAATGACGAGATCGCTTGCCCAACTAAGTAGTGTCGCATTTTCAATCGAAAGACCGCCACAGACACTCTTTCTGGCCATTGGTAGCGAGATTCCGCACTCCACCAAGGTTCGCTTAGATAATAAACCGCTGCCGCGGACTGGTCGCTGCCTTGCAAGTAAAGCACTCAACTAATGGTTCGCCGCTTTGATATAAATCAAGAACGGTTTACCCGACTTCGGTAACGAGTACGTGAGGATTCGCCGATATGTTTTGATATCTTCAATGCCTTCGACAAAGGCCATCCCGCATAAAGGACACCCCTTTTGTTCAAATTTTAGAGAATGGCCGACATTTTCCTGAGAGGTTGGAAATGAAGCCGGATGTACGCCAATCGCCTCGTAATCCTCTCGAAGTTCCCTTAGATTCTTTGGGGTTGCAATTCATTGATTGCCTTTATTTTGTCGGGTCAATGTGGATACCTTTGTTGGTAACAACAAACCCGAGGAATTTGCCACCGGACATTCCGAGGAAAGACTTGGTGGGTTCATCTTTAATTGATGAGCTCGCATGAGGTCAATACCGCCCTCAAGTCCCGATATGGTCATCTTTGTCACGACTTTTCACAACCAAGTCATCGACGTAACATTCGACCGCCTTCCAAGATGATCCCGAAGATCTTTGTCATTGCGCTACCGGTAAGTGGCCAAAGATTCTTCAACCAATGGCATGACTGTAATGAAGATGCCTAGAGGAGTTCTCAACGCCGTGCTTTGCGCCATTCGATGCATCTTGATTTGGTTGTAACCCGAGAACCCATCCATGAAGGACATTCGCCAAATCCACATGTATTATCGACGCATCACATCGGTGATTGGAAGTGGGAAGTCGCTTTTGGGCACGCTGCATTCGATCTCAGTCGACGCGAAATTTCGATCGCCCCGCTTCTTTTAGCACCGAACAATATTCGCCACCCAACCGGATGTTGAACCTCCTGATAAAACCCGAGGCTATGAGCTTTACTTCCGCAACAATTGCCTCCATAACTGTGGACTAAACCGCCTCGCTGTCGCTTGACAGTTTGGCATCCACTTTAATGTCGAGGCGTGCATTGCCACATCGGGTCGAGCCCGCATGTCCTCAGAGGCTCCAGCGAAAACATCGATATACTCTCGACAAGAGTGATCAACCTTTCTTTTCCTCCGGGGAAGACTGCTAATATTTATAAGTTTAGGTGTGCTTCATTACCCATGTTGATCCGACTACCTCGCCTTCACGGAGGCTCCTCGCCAAACCGTCCCCATATCGCATGTTGAGGTGATGGACCCATGGGTCTTCCCATGTCAATTCTTCGCCTTCTTCCAGCAGTAGTGGGGTCCATCAGAGCCATGTTGGACATCAACCCCGAACATCTTGCCGATGCCGACGCCGAGTCCCTGTACGGATCGATGAGTACTGCCGCTAGGTTGGTGGTTGGTTATTGATCAACCAACAACACTCATCTTCCAAGAGGATGCGATCCCAATCCCCTTTAAATCCGTAATAATTATCGTTTTCCTTCGACATATGCGTACTTTGGGTGGAACGGGAGATCCCCGCCCAAAATAAAGTCCTTCTCCCAACGCAAAGTCGCACTCCCACTTCTTCATGAGGTGTCGCTGGGCTATATCCGAAAGATGAAGTTTCGTTTATCTTCATCTAACCCGCCTCATAGAAGTAGTTGGGCATGGAGTTAACTCCTCTGCCGTAGACTAAGTCCTTCTTATGCCTCCTTCCCTGGACGACGAAAGTCGCCTTGATGAGTCTCAAGGTGCTTCAGATACACAGATGACCGAATTGGCATATGCAATTCGTGGTCATTATACAACTTTTTCATTACATCATTCAAACACAACGAAAGTACTCTAAATCATCTTTTATTTCTTCTTCGAAGCCGCCAATTACAACTTTCATCTGAAGATCCTCTTCGCCAAGATTGACTACTAAGGGTACAATGTCATTCGAACAAAACCACCTTTATAGTCAAGCCCGACTTCTAGACGCCGTCTCACCGCCGTCCGCGCTATGGGCCGATGATTCAAGATCGGACTCATTACCGTAAAGGAGGGAGTCGCTGAAATAATTCTCCGCCCTTTAAACGGTTGTTTGTCCACACCACCGCCTTAACCTCGCTATTAGTGTCGACATATTTCGCATTAATCGATGGAGGGTAGAGGGACTATAACATGGTTATGGATCCAAGGGCTACCCAACAACAAGTTATAGGAAGTCTCCGCCAATGACGAGAGGTGACTTCGGACTTTAAGTCCCCATCCGACACTTAATGCGGATTTTACCAAGTGGCCGGTGACCCACCGGTGTTAAATCCAGATATCACGGCAAGGCCAGCGAGCCTCACACAGAATCCCCGTGCTATACATCAGCGAAAGGCATGATGCTTACAATGAACCCGGATCAACTTGGATCCGCTGACTTCGCTGAACCAATGTACCCCGTGAAGTAGAGCGCCTGTCATGCTTCGACGTTTCGTCAGATATCCTCCTTAGAGAACGCGGATGTGGAATATGCTTGGAGGCCACATTGCATTCCCCGCTGATGACTCGGCTCCTCTCGACTTGATTTAATGTGGGTTAGGAAGACCTCTCGAGTCCGCTAACGCCAGAAGCTTCATGGTTTCCTTGGACAACCTCAATAGCTCGTATAAAGTTATTCTTGCCGGATGTTGGCCAATTGTGCCATCACATCGGGCGGTAGGGAGAGCTTGTGTTCTGCCTATCCCTTCTAATCGGGCGATTAAACCGGATCGCCGGGTTGCACCTCAGATTTGCGTGTTGTTTCCTTTGTTCTCGTGGCGCCCTCCTTAGGAGTGGCGGAACCGTGGGAATTGCTACTACCCCAAGCTCTAACGCTTTAGCATTAAGGTTGAGTCATCGGGTATTTGTAAGCCGCATCACGCCACTCGGTGACAAAGGCTTCCTGCTCCTCCTCCCACAAAGAACATGTAGGAATTTGCTCGCCGCCGCCGTAGAACCACGAGGTAGCATTGCAAGATTTGCCCTTTCCCTTGACTTTTTAGACGAAGACGCCGCCACTCGATCGCCTTTAAGTAAGTCCGGTGGACCCATAGGAGTCACGCCAGCCGTGGCGGCACTAACCCCTTCTCTCGCCGCTTGTGGGGATCGCCATTCACCGCCTTCATTCCCACTTTGACCACGGCCGGCCGGAACCAGTTGTAGGCACCGCCCCAAAGCTTATGGATGTCGCTTGCGCCACTTGCTTTCCCTTATTTAATTTTGGAGTGATCACCCCACTTCAATCAAAGCTTGATCTTGTCCTTCACCGTAGCATGACTTGGTCGGTGGTGTATCGCCTATGATAGCGCAGCGATTGGGGTCCGGCTGCCCTTTGAGCTCCTCTTGACGATGACGATGCGCTTGGATCTTGTTGTTGTCTAGCAAGTACTTGAAGATCCTGTGCACCTCTTCGCCCCTCGAAGAATACGTTTTGAAACCCCGCGTGGACGCCGGTTTCTCGGATCTTGTTGCCGCGATGGGGTCCGGCCGCTGCCGCCAAGTCGTTGTGGCTGCAAAGTTTGATGCGCATCAACATTCTTCATTGGCGCCTTCCCCTTGTTCCGGGACAAAATTTTGTTCCGTGGATTTGGCGCTCACGACTCGCCTCGCTTTCTCCCTTTGAGGAAACGCCGCCTCTTCCCTGGACTTTCAAGTCTTTCCATGTTTTAGACGGTGCAGCGTCCATCGCCCGATCACGCCCAAATGAGAGGTTATGTCCGGCAGGTCTTGAGGATGAATTCCTCCGTGATCAGTCACGCATCGCCATTTGTTGCGGAACCGCTTGACAAAATTATCCACGGTTTCTCCATCCTTCGCTTCGCCCCATAACGCACCGAGTGAAACCTCGTGGTCGCCATCGAAGAAGTTCGCCAGAACATAGATTCCATGTCTTCCCGGTTGATGCCGCCCGCTTTGAGACGGCGGTACCAATCGGCGTCCTCCTGTGGTGCCGACGAATGACCGAACCATCAAGGGCTCATTACGGAGATGACTCCCAAATGGCTTTGAAGTAGATAAGATGTTGAGTGGGGACCCTCTCCCATCGAACGGCGAAGTTTATTAAATTAAACTTCACGGATAGGGATTGACTCCCACTCTCTCGGTAAGGGCACGGAATCCCCGCCTTCTTCACTTCTTGAGCCGAGATGAGCGAAGTTGACCTTGCTCTCCGTGATCCTTGATCTTGTCATTTTCCCTTGCATTTCCTGCTGATTTTGAGGTGGGACCATGGTGTCTTCATTGGCGCTCGCTTCATCGGTGTTAAGGTCTTGTTCTTCATCCGTCGCTATCCACAAATTGACGTGTTATGACGATCGCTCACCCGGGCGATTAATCATCGCATCCGCCGGCCATGCATTTCTTCATCTCACGTGATGGCCATGTCCATCTCGAAGTTTGAAGTTGTCTTCGCTTTGCCAAGGCTTCTTCAAGTAGCTTGGCCACCTCACCGCACTAATCATGAGTGCTTCACGAGTATGACCTTCACTAGAGACGGTGTTATCGGATGCCATTGCCGGCCGCCATCCGATACTTCATCTTCCGGTACTTTTCAAGGCGACTGCCTTTGAAGGGATCCTCGCTGTGTCGTGATAGTTAGGCCGTCGATAGTACCGCCCGCAACCGAAGTCACACGCTGGGAGGGCTCGAATGCCGCTGGACGGCGCTGCCTTGTTGGTCATATTGATGGTGACCTCAAGCACTCATCCTTGCCTTGACAGAGTGCATGTCTTTTCGGGAACGCCTTTGACCGAGGTCTTGGCGGTTCGTTGGTGCTCGCCTTTGGAAGACCGACACCCTTTCCGAGTTTTATGGCAAGATTTACACCGAGCACCGCCTTGATCAATTTAGTACAAATGCAAGAGGATGCGGTTTCGAGAGCTCGTCTACGAAACTTCTTCCTTCCCCAAAGACGATAGTACAACTCGCTTCAAGATGAGTGCCGAGCAACCTACCGTATGCGACACCGCTCTCGTATAACGCCATCATCGATGACGACGCCTCCATCCGAGGTTGGGTTGGCGCCACGGCCTTTGAAAGTTACGCTTTAACTTTTTCTTCTCGCCAGACTCGTGGACCCCTTGTGGGATGCTCAAACGAGATGCAATTGAATTCTAGAAGCCCGAGATGTTTCAGCCTTGCTCAGGACTCTCCTGGACTGGGTAATCCAAATGTTTCTTCACCGTACCTTGCCTTTATTTCCCGGTCGTGGACCAAGACGACAAAACACCGGTTGTCGGATTTCCAGACTTAACGGCTGATACCTCAACCTAAAAGCGAAGAAAGGGGCGAAAAGCCCATGGTCCGCTAAGGCATTGAGGCCAGCCGCTGGCGAGGCACTTCATGCCGCTCGCCGGCGCGCAGCTTACACCGCCGTAGGCTTAGGCAGTTTAGGCCGCCTCGCGGGCGGAGACGCTTTACACCGCCACGTAGGCGTGGCAGCCTTAGGTCTCGCTGGCGCGCCAGGCAGCTCGAAAGCCTCTACCAAGAATGTTGCCGAGGCGAGTCTTGAGCCGATGTTGATGTCGACTTCGACCCATGTTTGACGATTTTGAGCCGATTCCCCGTTAATTTCGACTCGCACCTTGCGAATAATGGCACGATACGAAAGCAACGCTGCGCACGACGCTGGGCATAGTGTTTTGGATCCGCCGAGGGTGGAGCGATCTCGCTTGACGTGGTTCCATTCTTCTACGGGCGGCTTAGAGGAGTTACCACCTATCTTCGCTCTCCGCTCTGCGCTCGCTGGGACTTCAGATCCGCTTGTATCGACACCGCCCATGGATTCTAACGCCTTTGCGTATTGCAACGCAAGGCGTTGTCGACGCCAAGCATGGGCTCTCTTTGAGAGAGTCACACGCTTTCGGGCGGACTTTTCCTCATCGGGCCGGAGGAGGGAGATCAGATCCGCCTTTGGATGGCGCTGGGGAGTTATTGCCGCCATTGTTGTTGGCGGCGGCGGGAGAGCGCTGCCTTCGGCCGGTGACGCTTTGTGAGTCCTCCTTGCGCCGAGGGCTTCTTCGCTTATGGGGAAAAGGAGTTGGATGAGGCGAGAGATAGGCCTCAAATTTCTCCCCGGTCAATTGCATCGACCTCTTCGATCACCGGATCGAATCGTGGTCGCGCGACAACGATCTCGATGTAAGACCGGTGGCTCCCATCGTGGTCGCCTTGTTCTCTGAAAAGTTGGGATGATTGTCATTGCTTGAATCCGCTACAAACTTCACCGCTACAACGAAATTTAAAAAGATTGCCTTTTATAAGGCTTACAATGAAAATCAAAGAATTACAACTTTAACCCTAAACAAACACGAGGATCTCTATTTTACGGGTCCCCGCTATGGGATTCTTTGCCTCGTGTCGGGATGTATTCCGTGGACCACCGCTACGATTCCTTTCCCAAGTGTTGATCAAACGAGATCCGATTCGATCTAGATCTAAAAATCCCTCCTTTTTACGGGAATTCTTAGATCAATCGATCCGAGATCTAAACGAATACGGAGATTAATTCGCCAAGGAACTAATCATCGTAGTGAACGAGATCGCCAAGCTTAACTCGTTATTTTCTTCGGATCAAGGCCAAGCTTGATCCAAAGGATGGTTTGTTGTTGTAGATCCGATCAAAAACTTTGGATCTCGAATCGCAAATCCCCCGCAAGTCTAGATCTTGATCTCCTCTCCTTGGAAATTCTCTAACCCTAGGCACACACAAGAGTTCTCGGCTATCTCCTCTTTTTTATCTCTCACGACCTCTCGAAAATGAAACCCTAGCCGCCCAATATATAGGGCAAAGGATGCGGGTAAATCGGGCGTAAAGCCCGCTCGCCTGGTGTTCGCCTGTGCCGAGACACCTCCGGGTGTTCGCCAAGCGAGACACCTCCGAGTCTACCGGGAATGAGACACCTCTCAGGCCTTCGGGCGAGACACCTCGCAGGCCCGCTTCTGGCGACTCTAGGTCTTCGCTGCCAGACACCTCTCAGGTTCACGGGCGACACTTCAGTCTGTTCAAGCCGACACCTTCGGTGTTCGTTGCCGACACCTCTCGTGTCTCTGTTTGACCGAACGCCGCGGCTTCTCTCTCGCTTGATTTTCTCGAGCTTGATTTGGTTCGACCGACTTGTCATCCCGCTTAATTTGAAGCTTCAAAGTCGGGTTTATCCTTCGCCGCGACTCATGGCACATCAGCCACCCAGTCCCGGATCACCGACGGTTCGTAAAGGAAAAGCTCTTTTCGTGGTTTGCAATGCCTTCGACCTGGGGCCGCCTCCTGACCCCGCCTAACCGGCTTAGCGGGACCAAAACTCACAGAGGGTGTCTTGAGGAGAGCGCTTGCGCTATGCTCTCACTTGTTGTGTCGCCAACGGTTTGCCATTACTTCATCTGATGACTTGTCGATTATTCTCATCATCACGAGCTATGTTCGGGGACTTATAGGTAATTTTCAACGCCTACAATCAATATGTAAATCTCTTATTTAGAGATTATCTATCCTGCATCTATGAAAGAATTGTCACTCACCTCTTCTTGATCTTTGAATAACGACCGAAAGGCGACCACACCTTTGATACGATGAGAAGTCCCCGTATATCACCCGCAACTACCATATAAGTCATAAAATTGGTGGAGGAAGAAGACCACGACTGTAATATTTTCTATTTCATCCTTTTATGTATCTCTGCATATGTATTTATAGGAAAAAGAGACTCTCAAACTCTAATCTAAATGGGTTTAGAAACCCGGTTATAATATAACCGGTTTTCACCTCTTGACCCGCCCACTCAATTGGGGCGGGCCACCTAATACACTAACACAGAGCATAATAAATACACACACAATATCTACAGAGAATAATCAAGATACACATTATATCTTCAACACATTATATATTTACTCCCTCAAACATAAAGAACTCAAGCCATGGCCACAGCAAATTCCACCATCAACAAGAAATCAAGCTCCTCTTCAGGTTTCAAAAACTCCTCTTTCTCTTTTCATCAATCTTTCACTCATGCACGCTTAACTGTTTTCTAAAATGCTCAGGTAAAGGAGCAAGGCTGTCCCTCATCCTTGCTCTTGTAATTGGGCTTGGGAGTTGGTTATTCTATGTCGCAATCCAACCTGAAAAGCCCAAACTTTGCGGGTTGGATGGTGGCCCACCCGTTACCGCTTCGAGGATCCGGTTAAGGGATGGCAGGTTCTTGGCCTACTCGGAGAGAGGGGTGGATAAGGAGCTGGCGAAGTTCAAGATTGTCTTTTGTCATGGGTTTGGGAGTTCTAGGGTCGATGGCCTTCGACCGCCGCATGTGAGTTTCTGTATCTTTTTTTATTATATTTGTGCAATTTTTGTGTTTTTATGAATTGGGTTTATTGGTGATTTGGAATGATGTTGATTTATGAGAGATGAGTGAGTTACTAAATTTAGGGTTGTTATGTTAGATGAGAAAGGGTTTGATGTAGTTGACATTGATTGGGACATAAACAATTGGGCCCAATACATTATGACCTTGGCTTTTTGGTATTAGTCCCTTAAATTTCTAATATTTTGCATTAGTCCCTCAAACAGTGAAATTGTATTAGGTTCCCAAATTCTTATATCTTATTGTTGCTACTCTTGATTAGAGGTATTATTTGTAACACCTTATAAGAATTGGGGACCTAGTATTCAATTTTCACTATTTTGAGGTGCAAATTTGGAAACAAAACTTATAAGAAGTGGGGTCTGAATAACAACTACGATGATTTGAGGGACTAATTCATGATATTATAAAGGACTAATATTGAAACCGGCATGAATTAGGTTATTGGATTGGAAATCATATGGAATTTTCTGTTGAGTAATTTGGAATGATGTGGTAAATGAGAGCAAGTGATTTGGGTGTAGGTGTGTTAGGTGAGGTTTTATGGGTCTTACCTTAAAAGAGAGAGGGTTTGGTGAGGTAGACATTGATTTAGACATGGATATGTGGGCCTAATGCATTATCATGTCTGGTTATTTATATTAGATTCTAAAATCTTCTACGTTTTGATATTAGAAACTCATTTAGTTTTAGTTTTTTTTTTGGTCAGTTTACATCCCGAAATTCTTTAAGTTGTTCTAAATTATACATGTTGCAGAAATTCCTCCAAAACTTGCTACTGCAGTTTGGTTAAAAAATAATTACCTTGAGTACATTATCTTAACAGCCTTGGTCGTTGAAAGTTATCGTCTATTTTTATACATTGTCCTTTGCTCAAGCCTTTAGAGTTGTAACCCTAGAAGAGAGAAGTTTTGGTAAAATAGACTCTGATTTGAACAACATCTAGGTTTTTCTTATGTTAGACCCTAAATTTTTGGTAATTTGAATTAGAACCTCAGATTTGGCATAATTTGAATTAGAGCCTCAAATCTTGTTCTTTTTCCAAATTAAACTCTAATATATTCTTTTAAATTAGACCTTTTTATTTGAATTTAGACCGCTGATTTGTTAAATTTTTGAAATTAAACTCGAATAACTTAAAGGATTTGTTGTGTAATTTAAAAGTAACAAAAATTTGAGGTCTAATGTCGAACTTCAATTTAGTTGGCGGTCTAATATTTAAAGGACCTATAATGCATTAATATAATAGAAAATTTAATTTTCTTGATTAATACTTAATAGAATAGTGATGTTCGAGACAAGGACTGCATGTGGCTGCACCCGATTGGAGAAAAATAAACGATACCTTCAATGGTTTGTGTTTGTTTTACAGAGGGAAAGGGGAAGTTGAGCTGTGGTTTAGTTAATCTAAAATAGAATGGAAACATCCTGTGTGCGTTTGGGTATCCAATTGGCATCAATGACCTTGTAGTTGATCTTGTTAGACAAAATTGGAATCAATCCCTTTGTCCGTGGGTCTAGAACCCACAAGAAATTAATTTCAAACTAGGTTAAGGCTAGTTTTGGATCCAAAGTAATCCTGGTCTATTATTGACCACAAAATAGTGGTTGAAGCTCCTAGTATTATATAACAAAGTGATATCAGAGCCTATGACGAGTATCAGAGTTTAGGCTTGAGGGTCATGACAGTTCAATCTCGTACAGGTGAAAATTCGTGGCCAAGACATGCAACATTTGGTAATGATGCAATTCTTAGCTTCCTGAGATAGCTCCTATCCTGTGTATGCAATGCATGAGGTTGAGAGCAGCAAAAGGTCTAATTTCCCATGGCGATTACAAGAAAATATGCAGTGAGCCAGTGAGAGACAGTACCACAACCCTAGCTTCTCCATATTACGTTGCTTCTGAATTTTGAACAACTTGGAGCTGAATCTTTCACAACTTCATACTTAAGGAATAATTTACGGAATTAAATAAACTTTATGTTATACCTAAATTTTTGGATCTATTAAGTCCCTATGGTTGTACCTGACATAGTCACTACTATGCCTCTCTAATCTGTATACCTTGCATCGTGCCTGAATTGCCAGTCATAGCCTCTGATTACAAAGTAATGGGAAACATAATCCCCATGTGGGGGCCTAATACCTCAAAACTATAAGCATACAATACATTCAAGAAAATAAAAAATAAAAAAAATAACGTGAAGAAGAAAAGAAACACCAAATGCCTGTGATTTAGTAAAATTGACCTTCATCTATAGGGAGAACAAACAAATAGAGATTTTGCAGTGGAAGAATAGCATATGAGCTCATACACCTTCCCCTTGAATCTAAATTTCACTGTTTCTTTTCTAATTCTCAATCCTTCAAGATTCTGAATTTCTGTCTTTATAACCTTGGATTATCCTTTTTATAGTGCATCAACTCATACAGTGTCATCCTCAACCCACATGCATTTTATAGTTGCATCAACTCATACAGTGTCATCCTCCACCCACATGCATGTAACTACTTTATTCAAAACTAATGCAAAATAAAGAAAAGATAAGAATGTGATGCCAACCCTTTCGCAAAATTAAGGTTAGGAATGGCTCTTTTCTCTCGATAACTCTCATGTTAGTTACTATAGCGTTATAGATGTTCTTAATCACATCAATATAACTACTTACACTTGTTTCTTTCCTAAGAGGCTAAAACTCAATAAATTATTTCCCTCGGGACCGTATCACAAGATTTTTCTAAATCAGTGTAAAATCACAAGACGAGTTTCCGTTTCTCCTTATTATTTTCAATAATTACCTTATAAGCAAGTAGTTTCTGGCCTGCCTTTCCGACATAAAACCAAATTTATGTGGACATCAACATTTCTTTTCTCAGTACTTGCTCAAAACTCACTGCAAAAGTTTTAGCATCTGACTTTTAAGCTGGATATTGAGTACAGTATAATTTTCTATCTCGTTGTGTTCCTATAAATTACGCCCGAAAGTTTTTTCCCCTATCATTATTTTCTTTTCAGGTCGTAGTAGATATTTACCTCCTAAGTGCTTGGACTTTGATAGAAATTTTCAACAATGTCTGTTAGTTTCTAGAATTTCGTAGTCCTACTTTAATATTGTTATATGATTCTCTTTAAACAACTCATAAAAGTATCCTCCACTTTATTTAATTTCTTCTTTATTACTCAGGCTGTGATCATTACTTTTATTACTTACATGTATCTAGATCTACCCTTTCTTTTTCTCATCTTAGGTTTGTCTTCCTTCTCTTATAAATTTTGATTAGTTTTTATTTAGCATCACTAACTGATTTTTTTAGTTCCTAAATATAAGCTTATGAAAATTCTGTAATAAAAGATAAATTAATTTGAGTAAAGATATTGTAAACTTAAGTAGATATGAGCTCTTGTCAACCAACTTTTCTGTCTCTTGATCTTGCTTTGAAACCGTGCTACAAAATAATGCTGGCTTTGAGATGTGTATCTTGATGTGTATCACATGCTATAAAATCTCAAAGCAAAATTAGTGAATAAAATAGTTGGTGGCAAGAGCTCCTATCAGTTAAATTTACAGAAGCTTTACTCAACTAATTATACAGTACATTTGTTAAGATAGAGAAACAGAAGGTAAATATCTGGGTAATGTGTTAAGTTAAAATAGAAAAATTGTTTACTGAACAAGATTGGTGTAAAAGAATTAATTGTACTTCCTGCATATGAAACACCCCATGCCTTGTGGGGAGAAAAATGCAAGTACCTCTGAGAGCTGTGAGTCTGACAACTATGAATCAAGTAGATCCTACTATTTCTTATGTTTCCCAAAAGTTTTATGAATCAATAACACAAAATCACACACGAGTTCTTGCACATTATGCATGTGCGCTTTCAATGAACACAAGTTACATGTATGTATGTGTTTGTAGGATCTCTTAAAGAGAGTGGGTCAGTTTTTCTTCTTCTGATACCTTGTATGTGATGTGGACCTTGATATAGTTTTAACCAATGAGGTGTAGACCTTGTGGGGAGAAAAATGCAAATACCTCTGAGAGCTGTGAGTCTGACAACTATGAATCAAGTAGATCCTACTATTTTTTTATGTTTCCCAAAAGTTTTATCAATCAAGAACACAAAATCACACACGAGTTCTTGCACAATATGCATGCGCACCTTTACCAGCACACAGGTTACATATATGTACGTGTGTTTGTAGAATCTGTTAGGAAAGAGAGTCAGTTTTTGTTCTTCTGACACCTTGTATGTGATGTGGACCTTGATATAGTATTAACCAATGAGGTGGTTGGAGCCAATAAGTGATTAATTATCTTGTGGATAGAAAGTAGAAAAGGGCAGATAAGTAAAGGTTCTCATTGATCATACCCTAAAATTCATTAAATTAAAACTTAAAATATGAAATGAAATAAAAGAATCTAGTATTTCTCATGTAGAAAGTAGTATAGGCAAAAGTTCAAGTATTAATTACATAAGAGTTCTATGCTTACACTCTGTGTAGTTGCATATTTGTGTCTTAATAGCTAGATCCAGTTTACTTTTCAATATGGATTTGAATATGACCATCCAATTAAGTGAGGGTTCCCATAATCATATTGTGATAGATTGCGAAAACAATGCTTACATAAACATTAGAATGTTTGTGAAAGACGCTTCCAAGATAGAAACATCATTAGATGTACAGCTCAGTCCAGTGGCAAACCAAATCAATGGAGTTGATTTTTTGATATCAGGAAACAAGACAGTAACTGCTTATGGAAACAAGTAAATCCCTTAATGCAGGATTTAGTGGAAGAGCTAGGTGTGTACATAGTGGGCTATGATCGAGCTGGTTACGGTGAAAGTGATCCCAATCCAAGGCGGTCTCCAAAAAGCGAGGCATTAGATATACAAGAGCTTGCTGATGCATTGGAGCTTGGCTCTAGGTTTTACTTGATTGGTTTCTCATTGGGAGGTCATGCTGTCTGGGGATCTATCAAGTACATCCCAGGAAGGTAAATGAATTTCATTGATTGCATTCTTTAAAAAAAGTAAGTATTTTGTTTGTAAACTCTTCTATTAAATTCCTAAGGGTAATTTTCACAACGTCCTCCTGAGATTTAGGGGATTTGCACAAAGTCCTCTTCAACTTTTTAAATAACAGAAAACCCACCTGAACTTCTCTCACTTAAGTATCATGACTGACGACTTCTGGACAAATTTACCCCTATCTACCAAATGTAAGCTCTATGTTATCATTTTCTGGTAAGGATAGGTAAAAAAAAGTGAAATTAATAGTTCAGGAGATCTTTTTTAAACCCCAAAGGTTCAGGGTTCTCTTTTTTTTATTCTTTTATTTGTCTTTTTATGGTTGTTGGAAATTTATCCATGTTGCTTAAACAACTAAATGTGATGGCAATGCAGGCTGGCTGGAGCTGCACTTTTGGCTCCTGTTGTGAACTACCATTGGCCTGGATTTTCGAAGAATCTCTCAACAGAGGCATACAACAAGCAACACTTTGGTGATCAGTGGGCTCTCAGGATTGCATATTATGCACCTTGGTTGCTCAACTGGTGGATGAAGCAATCTTGGCTTCCAACCTCAACAGTCATCAGTGGGAAAGTTCACCTGCCCAATCACTGGGATTCTCAAGTCCGTGACCAAGCCTTATCTAATGGGATGGCACAAAAGGTTGCTTCTCTTCTTTCTCTCATTTACTCTCGTTGCACCAAAACTCCTGAGTTGTGGTGGCGTTTGAGGGTTATAATTTTAACTTTGAACATGCCACTGCAGTTTGAATGTCTTTTTCAAGGGTGGAAACTGGGACCACGCAGCGGTATTTTTTAAAGGGTTAATTACGGATAAACCCCTTGTACTATTGCCCAATTGCGGATAGACACCTGTTGTTCTGTTGTTACGAATGGAACCCTGTGTCATCCAATTTTTGATAGACCTGCTGAATGAATTCTTTTATTTTGAGGAAAGAAATAAATAAGTCCAAGTAAATTTCATGAATAATGAAATGTGAATTACTCTTCATGAATAGTGGGAGTAATGATAAGAATAAGATATCTAATCTCACCTAATAGTGGGAGGTCTACCATTTGGTTAATTTGGCAAAGTGGGAGATGTTAGAAATGGTTGACCAAATCAACCAATAGTATAATGTGTGATAATTGGCCATTAATGGAGAATTAATGGGTCATTATCAGAATTTATATTAGAGCAATAATTGGCTTTAATTTGCGTTAATGAGAAAAATAAATGGATGATTTTGGGGTAGAGATGATTGGGAGAATAGCCTACATAAAGAGTGGGTTTCTTTGTGAAAGAACACACGAAAAAGAGAACAACCCTTTCGCAAAATTAAGGTTAGGAATGGCTCTTTTTCTCGATAACTCTCATGTTAGTTACTATAGCGTTATAGATGTTCTTAATCACATCAATATAACTACTTACACTTGTTTCTTTCCTAAGAGGCTAAAACTCAATAAATTATTTCCCTCGGGACCGTATCACAAGATTTTTCTAAATCAGTGTAAAATCACAAGACGAGTTTCCGTTTCTCCTTATTATTTTCAATAATTACCTTATAAGCAAGTAGTTTCTGGCCTGCCTTTCCGACATAAAACCAAATTTATGTGGACATCAACATTTCTTTTCAGTACTTGCTCAAAACTCACTGCAAAAGTTTTAGCATCTGACTTTTAAGCTGGATATTGAGTACAGTATAATTTTCTATCTCGTTGTGTTCCTATAAATTACCAAAGTTTTTCCCCTATCATTATTTTATTTTCAGGTCGTAGTAGATATTTACCTCCTAAGTGCTTGGACTTTGATAGAAATTTTCAACAATGTCTGTTAGTTTCTAGAATTCGTAGTCCTACTTTAATATTGTTATATGATTCTCTTTAAACAACTCATAAAAGTATCCTCCACTTTATTTAATTTCTTCTTTATTACTCAGGCTGTGATCATTACTTTTATTACTTACATGTATCTAGATCTACCCTTTCTTTTTCTCATCTTAGGTTTGTCTTCCTTCTCTTATAAATTTTGATTAGTTTTTATTTAGCATCACTAACTGATTTTTTTAGTTCCCTAAATATAAGCTTATGAAAATTCTGTAATAAAAGATAAATTAATTTGAGTAAAGATATTGTAAACTTAAGTAGATATGAGCTCTTGTCAACCAACTTTTCTGTCTCTTGATCTTGCTTTGAAATCCGTGCTACAAAATAATGCTGGCTTTGAGATGTGTATCTTGATGTGTATCACATGCTATAAAATCTCAAAGCAAAATTAGTGAATAAAATAGTTGGTGGCAAGAGCTCCTATCAGTTAAATTTACAGAAGCTTTACTCAACTAATTATACAGTACATTTGTTAAGATAGAGAAACAGAAGGTAAATATCTGGGTAATGTGTTAAGTTAAAATAGAAAAATTGTTTACTGAACAAGATTGGTGTAAAAGAATTAATTGTACTTCCTGCATATGAAACACCCCATGCCTTGTGGGGAGAAAAATGCAAGTACCTCTGAGAGCTGTGGCAACTACGAATCAAGTAGATCCTACTATTTCTTATGTTTCCCAAAAGTTTTATGAATCAATAACACAAAATCACGCACGAGTTCTTGCACATTATGCATGTGCGCTTTCACGAACACACAAGTTACATGTATGTATGTGTTTGTAGGATCTCTTAAAGAGAGTGGGTCAGTTTTTCTTCTTCTGATACCTTGTATGTGATGTGGACCTTGATATAGTTTTAACCAATGAGGTGTAGACCTTGTGGGGAGAAAAATGCAAATACCTCTGAGAGCTGTGAGTCTGACAACTATGAATCAAGTAGATCCTACTATTTCTTATGTTTCCCAAAAGTTTTATGAATCAATAACACAAAATCACGCACGAGTTCTTGCACAATATGCATGCGCACCTTCACCAGCACACAGGTTACATATATGTACGTGTGTTTGTAGAATCTGTTAGGAAAGAGAGTCAGTTTTTGTTCTTCTGACACCTTGTATGTGATGTGGACCTTGATATAGTATTAACCAATGAGGTGGTTGGAGCCAATAAGTGATTAAATATCTTGTGGATAAAAAGTAGAAAAGGGCAGATAAGTAAAGGTTCTCATTGATCATACCCTAAAATTCATTAAATTAAAACTTAAAATATGAAATGAAATAAAAGAATCTAGTATTTCTCATGTAGAAAGTAGTATAGGCAAAAGTTCAAGTATTAATTACATAAGAGTTCTATGCTTACACTCTGTGTAGTTGCATATTTGTGTCTTATAGCTAGATCCAGTTTACTTTTCAATATGGATTTGAATATGACCATCCAATTAAGTGAGGGTTCCCATAATCATATTGTGATAGATTGCAGAAAACAATGCTTACATAAACATTAGAATGTTTGTGAAAGACGCTTCCAAGATAGAAACATCATTAGATGTACAGCTCAGTCCAGTGGCAAACCAAATCAATGGAGTTGATTTTTTGATATCAGGAAACAAGACAGTAACTGCTTATGGAAACAAGTAAATCCCTTAATGCAGGATTTAGTGGAAGAGCTAGGTGTGTACATAGTGGGCTATGATCGAGCTGGTTACGGTGAAAGTGATCCCAATCCAAGGCGGTCTCCAAAAAGCGAGGCATTAGATATACAAGAGCTTGCTGATGCATTGGAGCTTGGCTCTAGGTTTTACTTGATTGGTTTCTCATTGGGAGGTCATGCTGTCTGGGGATCTATCAAGTACATCCCAGGAAGGTAAATGAATTTCATTGATTGCATTCTTTAAAAAAAGTAAGTATTTTGTTTGTAAACTCTTCTATTAAATTCCTAAGGGTAATTTTCACAACGTCCTCCTGAGATTTAGGGAGTTTGCACAAAGTCCTCTTCAACTTTTTAAATAACAGAAAACCCACCTGAAATTCTCTCACTTAAGTATCATGACTGACGACTTCTGGACAAATTTACCCCTATCTACCAAATGTAAGCTCTATGTTATCATTTTCTGGTAAGGATAGGTAAAAAAAAGTGAAATTAATAGTTCAGGAGATCTTTTTTAAACCCCAAAGGTTCAGGGTTCTCTTTTTTTTATTCTTTTATTTGTCTTTTTATGGTTGTTGGAAATTTATCTATGTTGCTTAAACAACTAAATGTGATGGCAATGCAGGCTGGCTGGAGCTGCACTTTTGGCTCCTGTTGTGAACTACCATTGGCCTGGATTTTCGAAGAATCTCTCAACAGAGGCATACAACAAGCAACACTTTGGTGATCAGTGGGCTCTCAGGATTGCATATTATGCACCTTGGTTGCTCAACTGGTGGATGAAGCAATCTTGGCTTCCAACCTCAACAGTCATCAGTGGGAAAGTTCACCTGCCCAATCACTGGGATTCTCAAGTCCGTGACCAAGCCTTATCTAATGGGATGGCACAAAAGGTTGCTTTTCTTCTTTCTCTCATTTACTCTCGTTGCACCAAAACTCTTGAGTTGTGGTGGCGTTTGAGGGTTATAATTTTAACTTTGAACATGCCACTGCAGTTTGAATGTCTTTTTCATGGGTGGAAACTGGGACCACACAGCGGTATTTTTTTAAAGGGTTAATTACGGATAAACCCCTGTACTATTGCGCAATTGCGGATAGACACCTGTTGTTCTGTTGTTACGAATGGAACCCCTGTGTCATCCAATTTTTGATAGACCTGCTGAGTGAATTGTTTTTAATCTTTACCCTCAAGAGATTTATTTGTCAAAAAATAATTTTGTCTTTCTCCAAGGGGGTAAAGGAGTAAAAAAAAGTTTACTCAGGGAGGCCTCAGTCTGGGATAGTCCATGGGGTCTATCCTGCATTTACGTTTTTTTTAATACAATTTCAAATGGGCAGTGGGTGGAATTTGAACTAAGTTGTGCTGCTATCATCTTAAGAAGGGCGGAGGGTAATAATTTTATATTCTTAGGCAGCGTTTGGTTCACGATGAGCTCGAGGGGAGAGATCGGAGGCGATGAGTTTTTTTTTTCGGAGAAAGGAGGCGATCCTATTTTGGAGAGGCGGAAGAGATAGCCCTAGTCCCGATCGCTCTAATACCTTTGGGGTATTGGATAAAACCGATTTTGGGGTTTAAAGCAAAGTTCTAGTCCCACTTTAATCCCAATCCTATGTAATACCAAACATAGGATTAGACCCAAGTCCCAAGACTTCAAATCCCTGTCCTAGTCCTAGGCTCAACCAAACAGTGCCTTAACATATTTGATTACAGTTTTGATGTTTTATGACTTGTGCATTGGCAGAGATTTAAACTGGCAACGCAGCAAGGAATTCACGAGTCTTATTACAGAGACATGATGGTGATGTTTGGAAAATGGGAGTTTGATCCAATGGATCTCTTAGAACCGTCATTTCCTGTTCATTTATGGCAAGGCGATGAAGATGGGCTTGTTCCGGTAACACTGCAGCGTTTCATTGCCAGTCGTCTCAAATGGATTGAATATCATGAACTCTCAATGACAGGGCATTATCTTTCAGCTGTTCCGGGCCTTGGTGATGTCGTGCTTAAAACATTGTTGGTTTCATCTTGAACTTGAGAACTTTTTAGTGTGTAAGTGGCTGAAAATGGGAATTCACCCCCTTTTGCAAATTAACCTCAAGCTTGCCATACAACTTGAATGGTATATAACTAGTTAACATTTATGTATACGAGCTCAGTAAAAGGGATGGATGGTATAAGCAAGAGCCCTTGAAACAGCTGTGGAATTTATTTTTTGCATTTCGGTGAAACTGCTAGCATTTTCATTGTAGGACCTGTTTTACCTCGTTTTATCTCAAAAGGAACTGAAACATAACAAGATGAGCTATGGCTTTCTTTGGCTGTGGAAGTTATTTTTCGACAAACTTTGGGAGGACACAAGTATCAAATGTCAGATACAAGGTTGTTCGATGTTGAGTCAATTCACCAAGTTGATTAGGCGTGTGATACATCCAATATAGGATGGATTGTAACCCAGTAAGCAAACTAGAGCATCAAGATAGGTTGTGGGTGGGTTGGGGAGACCTTTGGTACTCTCTTCTTTTCGGGGAGTAGAACAAATAAGAGTTTAGGATATAGGAGACGACAATATAATCTTCCATTATTATCTTTAAGAAACCAAAGTAAAATAAAAGATTGACACAGTTGAGCATGACCATCTTAAAAATATACAGCGTCAACTATACTACTGTTTCTATATAAGGCTAGTACTTCTATTGGAACGGTGAAGAATGCTCTCTTCATCATCCATTTCAACAACAAAGTGAATGACCTTACACCTCTTTTCATTCACTAGAGTACATCAATAATATCAAACACTTGGTATATTTAGCATTTCCCAAAGATACATATAATTTAGTGTGATCTAAACATACTTGTTCTCATGAGAAATAGCAAGCCAAAGGACTATTTATGAAAGAAGAAATGCTGTAGAGTTGGCGAAGTCAGCAACCAAAAGGAGCATTTATTGGGGAAAACAAAAATTGTAGTCTTCTTTAGCACTCAATTGTTCAAAGAAAAGAAAACAAGGTAACAGTCGAGGAAAAGCAAATGCTGTATTTTTTACATTCCAATTTCATTCCAGTAAAGAGTAAATAGCAAAACTGATTGTCTACTAGCAACATAATTCATACCAAAATTGGTTGCGTATTAGCATGAAAAATTACAAAAAATATTCATTTACAGTTTCTGTATTTCCACAACACTAAAGCGTTAATGCTTCTCTAAGATAGCAGTAAATAATATTGATTAGCTTTTGCTCTTTGTCTGCATGACTTCAGATGCGGCTTCCTGGAATTTTTTCCGCATCATACTGAAGCTTTTCTGGCCTTGTTCTGACCAGTTGATAGAAACATTTCTGTTGAGTATACCTGGTAGAAGTGGGATGTTGATGTTTGTTCTGCTACCACAGAATCATCATAATCTGCAGCAGAAACTTCAACCTTAGTGATCTTTTGTTTCTCTCAGATTATTAGTGAAGTAAGGATGGAATAATAAATATCGAAGATGATATACCAAAATAAAGGAAACTGGAAATGCACAAAAGGTTTTTTCTTGTTGTATTGTTGGGTACTGCATTTTTTAGATCAAGATCTTGATTATTTTCAGAGGTCATAAAATCTGGTCACCCATCTAATGGAGACAGCTTAAAGAAAATTCCTATTAAAGGTTCAGATAACTATCAGCACCATTAATGGTGTGGCAATATATGGATGATATTTTAAGAAAAGAACTCATGAAGCTCGGATGTCATAACTCATACTGTTTTGTAAACAAATGACCACATGGATACAACTAGAATCAGTGCACCTGCATCGTTATAACTAAAACAAAAAAAATTCTTAAAACCAATGAAGTTTGCAATTCCAATTTCCTTATGGTAAATAAATAATAATTGAAAAAAGGGCATAAGAGACCTTAAACTGAGTAAGAACACAATTAACGTATTATTCATATGCACTAGTTTATGAGGTGAAAAAGAATAAAAGTCACCTGAAGACTTGGGCAGTTGGTAGTGTAATTTTAGAAACTCAGAAGCATCATCGTCCTTCTTATGACATAAAACTCGAAGCAAAGTATCGGCATCTCTTGCAGATCTATTTCCTGGTCTTGTTGGGCTTGAACTATGTGAAATGTGGTTACTTGCATTTCTCAGCATGTCAATTATGGTGCTAGACTGAAAGTAAAAACATGATGAAATCTAGATTTGCCTGAAGAATATGCTTGCATTAATTAAAACTAACCATGAAGTTTCACCTTCATGCCATACAAGTCTATAATCTGTTGAGGTAAGCCTGATGCCTTCTCAACTTCAGAAAGTGGTAGTCCCTGACCATCTGCGACAAAAAAGTCCTAGAGAAAAGGATATATTCTCAGTTTTAAAACAAAGCTAAACAACCAGCAGAAAGGAAGAGCCATCTTTCTTAATGAAAAATCCTAGAAATATTCACTCAACTATTCTACAATAAAAGATATGAGCCACAAGATTGTGCCATAGTAATCAATGAAATCTCTAGATGGTTTTACTCCCAAATAACAAATATTGCATTGAGTTATCATTTGCTAGAAACTGCACATAGAAACTGCTTAGCATTAATTGCAATGATGGACCCTACGTAAACACAGCCAGTGGCAGAGCCAAGATTTTTTACCCGGGGGTGCCATAATACAAAATACTATGCATTAATAAAAAGGGATTAAATATGACAAGATATGATTAACTTTCATATATGTAACTATACATGTAACTAGGTGAAAGAAGAATCTAAGTGAAAGTTTTACCAAAAAAAAAAGAATTTTTTCATGAATACTTAAATCATTTCAACATATGCACTCATTGTTGAATCAACATATTCTAAAGTCTCTTTTAAAAATGTAAATATTGTAGTTGGTTTTCCACAACCACAAACTACAAATTATAATCTTTTAGAAGACTTGAGAATTAGACAATACACAGCAAGTTACACCATTAAACTTATTTCAAACAACAATAAAAGAAATAAAATAACTTTAACTATCATATTTATAAAATAGTTGCATAAGTACATGAACATAGAATATATTTCACATATCTATTTCTCAATGTAAAACTTTATGAAATTGAGAGAACTCCATTTCACAATTCCATCACAAAATTGTAAAACCTAATAAGGACATAAACCTCATTTCAAATTTCAATTATTAGATGCAAAATTAAATGGAAATTGCAATCCCATTTTCCTTAAATACTTGAAATGCAAAGAAAACTACATGGAAAAAATAATGTGAATATATATATATATATATATATATATATATATATATATATATATATATATATATATATATATATATATATATATATATATATATATATATATATATATATATATATATATAGGTAAAGTGTTCATAAGGTGGCACCTTAGATTAAATCTAAGGTGGCTTCTGATTCATGAATTAGACTATTCCAATTGATGATCCTCCATTCATTATGATCTAAATGTCTCAAAACATCTATAAAACAAAAATCATGATGATTAAATACTTCTAACACATATTTTTCATTGTCTCTTTAATTATATTGTTGTAAAACCATTAATTTTACAATCACTTGATGCATGAGTAACTACAAACCAATATGGCTAATTTTTATTTGTATACAATCCAAAACATATAAATCAAAACGAATGGAGTGGATCGAGTAATTTGATAGCATATAATGTAGTTTTGAAGGCTATTTTAGATTGAATCTAAGGTGCCACCTTATGAACACTTTTCCCATATATATATATATATATATATATATATATATATATATATATATATATATATATATATATATATATATATATATATATATATATATATATATATGGTTTTTCCATATTAGTTCCCAAATTAACTGATTTAAAATTAGTCCCTCCACTTAAGAGGTTGCTTGAAATTGAGAGAATATTTGGTTAATTTTAACAGCTTTGAGTGTAATAGAAGTTATACCCATATCCATTCAAACCCAAACCCCAAAAACTTCACTAGAGTACAAATTGGGAAAAAATTATGCAAATTATACTTAGAACTACTTACTTGGAGCATGATTTTGGCTGATTTTGATGTTAATTTTGGTTGATTTGGTAATTACTTGTCCCTGATTAATCATTATCCAATCAGAAGTTAACAATTGGACGGTAAATGTAACAAAGGATAATTTCAAACACTTCAAATACATGGGGTAGTAATTGTAAAATATGAAGATTTGGGAGACTAATTTCAGATATGAAATATTTGGGAGATTAACTTCAAATAGGAAAGCATTAGGGACTAATTTCAAATAAGTTTGAAATTAGGTGCAAGTTTGAGGGACTATTATGAAAAAAAAAACTTATACCTATAGCTTGTGTGTAAAAAGCCCCCCTGCTACGCCAATGAGCACAGCTAATTAAATACTACCCAATAAAGGACATAGTAGAAAAATGTAATGATCAACATGACCAAAAAATCTGGTTACTAAAAACAGGTTTCTCATGCAAGCATGCACGTCAGTACGACTCTTAACTCGTAGTTCCATCCCACTGCTAATGAGTGAGCTTTATTTAAAGACGGTTTCATATTTACAGAAATATTATGCTTTCAGAACTCAGGATACTATAAACTTTTCTAACTTGTATTGAATATTCTCTATGGTTTAGGCTTAGGAAACCTGATAGAGAGATATCGACAGAAGAAAAAGATCTAAATATGAATCTCACTGTTCTAAAAAAAGCGATATGGTAAGTAGATATGTGGTGGTTTTATAAAAGAAACAAGTATCTATCAAGTATATTGATGTAATTGAATGTAAAGTTAATAGACAACAACGGCAGAGTGAAATAGAGGTAAGATGGATATTCTCTGTCACCAGCTTACTGTGGAGCAACATTGAAGTCTCACTCTTTACATTAGTGAACTTCATGATGAAGTCCAATAGAAAATATTACTTGTTGCTGACTTAGCAGTAGATACTAAGAAGAGGGACCTCAAAAGTAGAAATGTATAGAGAAGCCATGGACCGTTAACTGATCTGGAATTATTAAAACAAGAACGAAATATACAGAATATACCTCTAACAAAACTGTGAGAATGAGTAAGCAAATAATACAAATTAATGGAAAAGAACTACCTCAAAGTGAGCATTACTGCTATTTAGAATAAATCATTATTGGTTCTGTTGGCAAATATGCCTCAAAAACCTCATAAGAATTCCAAAAGCTTATAAGTTCTGATATTAATAGAACTAGATAGCAGCTTATGCACTTATTCTATTGGGCATGCAATTATTAGAGTCTAAATATACTTTGGACTCTAGTCCAAATCGACTCAAGATCAAAGAAGCCCACGTTCTCTCAAGTGCAGCTCTGTTCAAATTCATATTGGACTCGGATCATCAAATAGCTTTTATATGTAATGGACGGATGATATTAGTCCATGGTTAAAAGGAGCAAATTGAAGGATTTTAATATACTGTAAAAACCCTTTACATATAGCCAACCGTCAATGCATTTTCTCAGAGATTACAGAGAGAAAAACTGAGAGTTTGAGAATTGAGGTTTTTGGCCTTTTAAGAGTTCATTGTACTCCTTTTTTTTTAATAGTGAAATTTCTTTGACGCCTCTGCCTTGGACAGCCGAAATTGGGAGAACCGCGTAAACATCCGTGTTTGCGATTGCTTGTCATTTATTCTTTTGCTTGTTCTTTGCAATTATTTCCGCTAGATTGTGCCCTTGTTCTAACAGGTTCTTTGGACCATATCGAGATAGCCAAAATGCAAAAGCGCTTCTGTAACTTTATTTGAACATAGAATACCCATGACATTAAGGGGAAAAATCTAAAAGCCAGCAATGAAACAAATACTTTATGGAATATCAGTGTTTTCATCACGCTGTAGGCCTACAAGCCTGTAGGCACGATATAAGCCATGAGACCCACTGAGTACAATACTAACTTTCCAGGAGGTCATCCATCCTGGTACTACTCTTGCACAAGCACACTTAATTGTGGAGTTGTTTGGCTATCACTGCCAAAAATGGTTAACCATTGTCGCATTTGAATCCCTAGGCTTACTATTTAAACTCATCAATATGTCTTCACACAATTGATGTGGGACTATTAGCGGGGCATCACAATTTTAAAGGCGAAAGATGAGGTCAAGGTGATGAGATCCTATATTACATGAGATGAGAGATGCCAAAAAAGGCGATCACCTGAGTGAACGAAGGCAATAAATAATAATAGATACTAATACTAACCAAACATAGATAACAAAGCGACAAAGTTTGAACTTTCAAGTTTCAACTTGTGGCATGTCCTCGCAAATGATATAGGTGATTAGGTGCATTATAACAAAAAATAGCAGAAAATCTACCACAAAAAAAGAAACAAAAAAAATCAGAAAAAAAGACAAACTTTAACTCTGTCAGACAGCATTCGCACCCTCAAAAAATCATAACAGAGCCGTACACCTTTTATGTCTTGCCGCGACGCCTAAGGCAAGTGCCTAAGGTGCGTAGGCAAGCTCGAGGTGCCAAAAGGCGCTTGCCTTAGTAACCTTCATCACCTAACGGTATTTGAGGCGCTAAAATACAAAATCGCCTCGCCTGAGCGCTTGAAACGCCAAGGTGCAATGCTTTTAAAACACTTAGGATTATGTTGGCAATGAAAAAACATGTCCAAAATAAGCCTAGCAGAAACGAGAACCTAGAATGAATGAGTGAAAATACACTAGAAAATAAAAATAGTGCATTCGTAAGAAATTAGAAGTTAGTCCTATTGAGGATAACATAAGAGAGAAACAAACAGATGGTTTAGAGACTCATAAGCGCGCCAATAGAAAAAGTTACCCAACTATACGCAGGCCTGTAAGAATTTTGATGGAAACAATTAAGAAGGATACGGTAATTGACTAGTTGCTGATTCAACAAACCAGCTGACCCCAATTAGAACTGGATGGAAGAACAGCGCTAATATAGCTACCACAACATTTGGAATAAAGCTTTTGTTATCATTCTTACTGTTGTGTATTCCTGAAAAAGTGCAAATGATTCTTTCTCCAAACATAATATAATCTTTCTATCTTTATCCTGAAGCACAAATAAGTAATTGAAGAAAGACCAGATAACAAGACATAGAAAAGTGAATTCAGACCAGTTATTTCTCTCTACAAAAATTTGAGATATCACAATTCTAAGAGAAGGAGAATAAGGCCTATAAAAGAATGCTGATATATCACCTCATTGAACAAAAGAATTATTTTTGTCACTCCCTAGTTCCAAAGTTACATAGATATCACTTCACATAATCACATGCATCTACAATGAAAATTTTTGAGAATATACTTGGTCAACCATCCCTTGAAGTGCTTGGTTATATAACAATTATTAGAGTCTTAGTATATTAGGAAAGTAAGAGAAATTTGTTATACATTGAAAAACTATGTAATTCTATCCTACTTCTATACTACTTGCTCTGTTATAAATAAAACCTGATTATCCCTCTCAGGGATCAAGTCAGTTTTTCTCAAACATAACAATGATTGTAAGTCAATAGACCAACATATAACATCCTCATCTTCCTGTATGCAATTGGAAGTTACACACCAGAATCTTCTAGTAATACAACTAATTATCTGCAGGGACAAAATGCTTCTATGTCCTATTGTAAAATGATCGAAAATTAAGACTATAGAATGTTGACTTCATATTTCATTATATATGTTTGGGTTTTTTTCATAGAAACCACCTTTAAAATATGGTCATTCTATAGAAACCACCTTTCATTTTCAATTTATATATAAACCACCTTTAATGTATTTTTTGTTGCAATCAACCACCTCAGCCCACTTTTAGGTCAAGTTTTTTCGGTTTTGCTATTATAACTTAGTTATCAAATACCAAATATATTAGAGAGATGGTCCTTAATTGAGGTTAGGTAGGGTCAATTACCGAAAAAACTTAACTGAAAAGTGGGCCCTGGGGTTGATTGCAACAAAAGACACTTTAAAGGTGGTATATGTATAAATTGAAAATGAAAGGTGGTTTCTATAGAATGACCTCATTTTAAAGGTGGTTTCTACGAAGAAACTCTATATGTTTTGATGATAACAAACATTTTAGTGTTTATGATATTTCAGGTTATACATGAAGTGACAAAGTTTGTAAAGATTTGAAGACTAATTGCAAATCACATCCTAGCCACAGGGTTGATGCACGATGGTGAAGTTAGCTCAAGGCTCAAAACGGTGAAGAATACGTTTTGAAAGCCGGTGAGGTATGAGATGTAGACAGGATTTGCCGAACAAATATAAATCCTTGTGTTTGTGGTGTGCTGATCTATCTTGTGTGCTCATAATCTTTTTACTACCATTCACCTATCCTTGTCTCATTTCTACTACGTTTTCTTATTGAGAATCATGTTTGTTGAGACAAATAATAATCTTGAGATAGCTGTGGATCTTATGCTGATTGTTTATTGTATTTGTCTTTTGTTTGTTAGTATACACCCACATAGATCAAGTGTTCAGCTTTTTAAATTGACCTTTGTTGATATATCACCCTATTCACACACCGCTAAAGTGACTTTCATAGAAGAAATAATTCATCAATCCTAAAACAGAAGCACAAAGTTTAAAAAGAAATAATGTTCCTCAAACAGTAATCAAATAAACCATAAACATGAAAAGCGATTTAGAAATGAAATGCAAAGGGAGTACATATTAGCATGCAATCAGTGTCAGACATTCTATTAGCAGATTCCATACCTTGAGAATATTAAGATCTTCCTGCATCATCATGACATCGGTTTCAGAAAATGCACGAGATGGGCCTCCATCCAACAACACCCACACATAACCATTCTGTGGAAATATCATATATCTATCAACTCAAATACTAACAAGTGACTGAATGTTGTTATGTGATCAAGGAGATACCATTGATGCCTGACAGATGCTTAAAACAACTTGATCCCTGAGTGTATCGATTACTAAACCACAAATGTCATCGAGAACCTACAACACAAACATTTGAAGTTTAACTAGATATATTCCAATGGATTGCCCGGTGAAGGGAATGTAATTAATTGATGAGAAGAAGGCATCACCAGATGCTCATTCTACTTTCTCATTTTCTTTAACTTACTGTATCAAGCTCCGGGACAAGCTTTTCCATGCGTGCACTTCCTACGCTTCCTCGATACAAGGAAGAAAGGAAAGAATCCCCATATCCCAGAATATTATCCTCACTCCTGAAGAGTTGAAAATTAAGAAAGAAAATCTTTTGAGTCATAGAAAATTCAACTTGAAAAAGAAATGCACCATATGTTGTACCAGATCATCAACAAACAGGCTCAAGTTCAAAACCAGTAACAAAACTGTTTATTTATTTTTGATAGCCCTTGAGTGAACTACAAATAAGTAAACCATCTCTTACAGCTTGGACAGATACCTTCACAAACATACCACCATATTCTTCTATGACAATTGTTAAGTAAACAGCCAACCTCTGCATTCTCGTTTAAGTTGAATACCTCCTTTCAACTCTGTACATACCGCCATATTCTTCTATGACAATTGTTAACAATGTTACAAAAGGCGGTAGGCGGACTAGGCGTTTGAGCCAGCGCCTAGCGCCTAGACGTACGCCTAGGCGTCTAGGCACTTGCTATTTTTTAAATTATTTAATTATAATAATTGATAAAAATATGTATTAAATTCATATAAATTTGTAAAAAAAATAGCAATCTTAGATCCACAATAAACCATGCATACTTAAATACTAAATAGCAAAAATAATAACTAACAAAGTTATAGAATGCGCTAGGAGGCCTAGGCGTTGGACCCGACGCCTAGAGCCTAGGAGGTTTTCTTTTTTTATTTTTTAATTACAATAATTGATAGTAAATGTCAATATTATAGAAAGCTTAGGAGTTAGACTGGTGTCTAGGCGAATTTCTTTCTTCATTTAAGTGGTGGTCGAGGAGGTTTTGCTAAAGGTCAGAGGAGGTAGTGGAGGTGTTCATATTTGGAGGTTAAAGTAGTTTGAAGGAGGTTGGAGGACATGGAGGCTGCAACACAGAAAATCACGATCAAGGCCTAAAGGGTGCAATCCACGTAAGCAAACAATGCTCCCCTAAACACTCCCAAAACCTAGGTATAAATAGGTAAGTTCAGCTAGTTATTAGGTAGCCTAGGCCTAGGCATATGCCTAGACGGACTAGGCGGAGGCTTTTTAAAACAGTGATTGTTAAGTAACCAGCCAACCTGTGCATTCTCATTTAAGTTTAATACCTCCTTTCAATTCTGTACTACCTTCTGAGTCCACATTTTCTTCCATTAATATCAACCCACTACTCAGAGTGCACACGACCCAAAAAAATTCCATTTTCTCTTCATGTATTCCTCTTTTGTTTCTTGTTATTTTATAAACAGAAGCCTCATAAGTTCATTCCTACTATAATAATAGCAAAGAGATTCAAGATTCATGACAAAGCTAGCAGAAGTATCACCTTACTCCCCTAGTTGTGTTTTCATACAGAATCCACTGAACCAACGGACGGGTCACTAGTTAAATTTCAAAATCAAAAGGGTTTAAGGGAATGAAAAGGTCTAGAAACAATTAGCTGCAAGAAACATTGTAATTGAGATAATTTTACTGGTTTCACAATTTAGAATATATTTCATTGTAAAATGATGTACATACTAGATTACTTTTAACAAAGAAGGACTAGAATGATTCTAAGAAAGAAGGGGTTCTAGTTCAGGCTACTAGCATGTGCCCTGCTGAGAAAGCTGGGCAACAAAGAGGGGAATCAACTCAGATACCTATATAGGAATCAACTCAGTGGCTTAGCAGTTGCCTGTATCTGTTTCTCAATAATTTGAGATGTTCCTCAGCAAGCAACGGTACATAGTTAAGAAGTACTAAAAACTTATTTGAGACAAACACATCAATCATAAACTTGCAATGATTAAAAGAGCTTCGCTGGTCATAGAAGAAAATTGCGGAGAGGCTGGCTAGGGAGGTGCTACAACAGGATGCACGGCAAGACCTTTGGTCATGGCACCGAGGGCTGAACTTGAAGGAGCTTGTAGACTACCTTGCCTTACTCTTTACCTTTTCTTTGCTAAAAAATTGCTTTTTTATTGGTATTGTTTCTCCTTTTCCAATAGTGCAAGGTTTTTTTGTTGACAAAGAGGAATAGCAGCGAGGGGTTTATTAGGGGAAGAAGGTTGAATCCGAGTTCTGTTGGGATTCCAAATCCTGCAGCAACTAGCAACTTCTTTTATGTGGGAAGATGACAAAACCGAAGAATTTGAAGAAGATGATAACAGAATTGTTGGTGATGTCGAAGCTATTGAGGGGAAGCACAGAGATGATACTTACGACAAAGTCCCCTGGCAATCCCGAGGTTAAGGAAGGAGAAAGAGGCCTTTATGGCTAAGAATTTGTTACGATACAATGTTAATATCTTGTTATTCATTGATCATTGATAGACTTTAGTATCCTTTATACAAATAAATATTGTAGGATATCTCTATAGAAAGTCCTATGCAAGGAAAACTCTAATGAAACAAGGAACATTACAATTGAAGAAAGTACAGTACAAAGTGCTAGGAAAGAGAAACTCTAATGATAATAAAAGGAAAACTATAATAGAAGAAAGTACTCTAAAAGAAAAATACTTTATTTAACATTTAGATATATGAAATAAGTCTACTAACCACTAATAACAGAAATGATGGTCTAACAGATACTAAAATTTGAAATGAGCTTATATAATATCCACTATATTTACATGTTTCTAACTTCCATGCAACAAGAAACAACTGTACTCATGTATAATACTATTGTATCTGTAAAGCTTCTACCTTTGAGCTCAAATGCATGCAGGTGATACCTCGGATGAATATGATGAACACTATGATGAAAATCTAAAGACCCTGTACCACTTTCATTTCCCTACTTTTCACTTCAGATATATGTATTACATCCATATTCAATTCTTTGATTATTCTTACCTTTTCTGGATTTTTTTAAAATAAACTTCTCTTCAGTGAAAGTTTAATGGCTTAATAATCCACCCGTTCATTAGAAAGCAACTATTGGTTCAAACATTTGAGAAGGAGATTGTTTTGTCACTAAATAGTTTTGGAACTTCCAATGGTTTATAAATAAATGGTAAGAGAGAGATGTCGACTGCATCTGCACCTCTATGCAATCATCTCCTAGTCTGCATTCTATCATAGCAGCCTCACCAAACATCACACCCAGCTAACTATGTAGTACCATGTGAGTGCCAAAAACTAATTGGAAGATAATAAAATGACTTAAATGCAGATAATTGTCAGCTCACCAGTGAAGTCCACAAGTACATTGCTTGCATTGATTGCACTTCTTCTGATATCATCGAATATAGTAAATAGTTCATCGATAGATTCACTGGATGAATATGCTTCTCCCGTAACTTCTCTGAAAGATTGCCGTTTCACTGAAAAGTACAAGTGAATTGAAGTGAATTTATGATGTCAAAGTAGTAGAAGGAAGAAAAAGATATTCTTTGAAATCGCAAACCATACTATACAATACTCACAATAACATAAACATGTCTTTTACATTAACATGATTTAATACCATGGTACCATAGCAACACCCAAAATATTTAACATGTCCATCCACCACCTATAACCTGCTAATCGCACCACCCCTGCCCCCAACAACACACACATACAGTCCAACCCACCCACCCACACACACCAACCAGAAGTTCAGTGTCTATTTAACATTTTGACAGGCAAAATGGATGGCTTGAACTACCGTCACAAATGTTCTCACGTACACAGCACATCAATAATTTGATCTTTGTTCAAATTTGTTTTAAATTTGTTGTATTTGTTTTAGAGGCTCAAAGTTTATTGCCTATATTTCCATAATTGAGGTTAAAAAATACATTTGAAGAAACCACATTCGAACACCCTCTAGGGTTGCCAACCTGTCTTTTTGACAGTGGTGTGCATATTTAGATGTGTAGTTGTAAAAGAAGGAAACTATCATTTGTAGTCAAACTATGTTTGTAGAAACTAGCTAACAGTTTCCAAATATTCTTACATTTCCAACCCCCTAGCTCCGTAGATGGTCATTATTTTCCTTAGGAAAATGGCTAGCTAGTTACCACCAATTATGATGGAATTTTGAAAGGGAACCATTTGCTTCTCCAAATAGATCAGTTAGTTCAGCTCCAGTATGACTCACCAAATGAAACATGTAGAAAAGAAGTACAGGATCCTGTATGACATCGATATTTTCAAGCTAAAAGACAAGTATATTAATCCCTTTAGAGTTGTAATCCACTTCTAATCTAATTAAAATGAGAGCAAACTGCAAAAAAAAATGCTTCTAATCAGACAATATGACAATATCTGGCAAAGGAAATAGTATAGCCATAAATAGTGAGTGTAATCCGCGTCAAATTGGTGTGACTCGAGCAGGTCTATTACTTCCGCTTTATCCTCGGATGGAAAGCAATAACTTAACTATGCTAGAAATTACCTGACTGTGAAGCTATCCATGACTGCTGGATGTCATCTTCTAGTGCATCTAGTTGCTCCCTTATGTACTACATAGAAAGATCACCAAGAACTGAGTAATATGAAGATTTGATACTGGCGACATTATACGCATCCATGCATAAACATTAAGAGGAAAAAAAAATTTCTGAAATGCAAAATAAACGAAAGAATAAAACCAAGTTAAACCTTCTTCATTGCTCATTGACTTGCTCGTATCAAACAAGTACTCAATGTACTTCAGCTTGTGAATAGAGTTAAAGATACCTTTCTTTTTCCCTTACTAAGTGAAAGCAATTACTACGATCGAACTAGATGTTCCAATTTGGTGAGTAACGCATCAACTTATGAGGTAGAAGATCCATGCATACCAAAACAGCCAAACAGGTGATGCATAATGTTCTATCACTTGATCTAGTAATTATGTGCAGGTGTGTGTGTATATAGAGTCATACAATATCACTTATAACAGGAATAAATCAACAGATTAAAAATACAAGATTGACTCACATAAAGAGTGTTAAGCTTGACACAGAGTTTAGGTAATGTCAAATTATTAAGCTGATCAATTGCTTCCTCCTCCAAAATCGTGCCATCAGCTGACTTTTTCTTTGTGAATGGATTCAGCGATTCCTTATGACGTGTTAAGGCTGGAGGACTAGGATATAAAGTACTCTTGTCAACTGCACTTAAAGACAATAAAATGAACAATTGAGAATGAGTTCCTTCAAACCATGTTTATGTGAATAACAAAAAATGTTCATCTCTCAGAAAATAATAATAAATATAAATAGTCACATCAAAGAAATATAAATGTAAGATTAAACTAATTAAATAAGAAAACTAACAAATCAGTTAAAAATTTCCCCATAAAAGAAAACTTATGATCTCTCATGTGTGTGTTACAAGATAGATAGATAAACATGCGCAAACATGCGCACACGCGCACACGTAGAGGGTGATACGAATTCCTTTATACCATTTAATTACAAGAACTTAACATTTACCCCCAAAATTTTGAGGTAACATAAATTCATTTCTTTCTTTCGACTCGGTTAAGTTGGCATTGCTAAGAGTACCATATATTATTTTATACCATTCAGCTAGGTTAGGCTTCATTCACTGGGTAGTATTATACTGGGGGTGCCAAGGCACGCTTTCGGCATTAATGCTGCACTATTTTGTTTTATTTTTTTTGCCAAGGACAAAAGACTTTACTCAACAATTTGGAATTCTTTTTGCTCCATCTCCTCTGTACTGTAGTGGGCTACCAAGCCTAGGCATAAATGTTACCTTTTTCCCCTAAGATTTAGACTATAATCACTGAAAAGTTTGGGAACATTTGCTTTGAGGAGTCTCATAACACTTTTATGCTAGAATAGCCATAACACATTATTGATCAGATCTTAAATGTTCACATGAAGGCCTCAATTATGAGTAAAAATCCAAGTAAAAATATGCATGGTCATCTAAGAATGATGCTGAAAGCATCATTTCAGATGGAGGACATGAATGCATGAATTATACAAGCAATTTATTTATTAATAGTGAAAAAATACAGCAACAGTGCAAAGAGGAAACACAATAACTTACAAGTAACTCCACTGGTCATTATATGAGTATGAAAATTTACTTTAATTACCATAATTCTATTTGTTTGATATGGTCTAATATACACATCTAGAAGGTAAAAAGAGCTTGGTTTGTAGCTATAACAGAAGCTGAGACTGTTGCTAATGTAACTGAAAAGCTCACAGGAGGACAAGAGAGAAAGGTTAAGATGCTACATCTAAGCATTGGAAAATAATAAGATGAATTTGGTGTGTAGGTAAGATAAGGTAGTTACTAACTAAAGAAATGATGCCAGCAGAACAATCATCCATTGACTTATGTTCCATGATACTTTATTTTGATGCTAATAAACAAGTATTGCATAACTTTGTTGTTTCAAGTGTTAATGTTCTCCAGGAACTCAATGTAATTTTATCAGAATGGATGAACACAACATGGCAAGGTTTTGAGAACTTAACAATGAGAACAAAAAGACTACATAAGGACTTGGAGGATTTGGAGTTTAAGTGGTGAATCTTTCATGTGATGGAGCTGTAAGTCAAGGTTTCTTATCTCTATTTTTATAATGTGTAAGTTATCTAGGTATATACTAAACTCCTTTGCTTTCGCTGGTCCCAATATTTGAGTAATTTTAGAAGGTTCATATACATCCACGGTCATAGTTTTCAGTTGCATTCTATTACTTTTAACTAATCATATATCTAAAACAGATGATGGAGCGGACTACTGCTCGACTGGTCTGGTATATTTCAGATTTAATGGCTCCTTTGATTTAGTTTTCATTTGCATTTGCACTTTATACATCATATATCTGAAATATATGACAGACTTAATGGTCTAGCCAGATGATTGAATGGTAGATGTTGGAATGAGTTCTTTAATTGTGTGGATATTTGGGTGTAAACCCACATTCAGTCTCAAACCCTTATCCAATAGGAATATATACTCATGTACTCCTCTAATTACGATTAATCAAATCGAATCTTCCTGCTAACATAATATCTGGCGTACCTAACCTTAACTCTTCCATTGCCCTCCTCCGATCATTCTCCACCAACACAACCGCTAAAAGCTGCCATCTGAAGCCTCCATCAACACCGCCGACTCTTCTTCTCTAACGCCTCCTACACCCTCCAACATCGGCGCCTAAAGCCTACATCCAACATCAGACCCACAGATCTTTCTTCTGTTCAAGCCCATCCTCTGGTCAACCCGCAGCCAACCTAGGGCTATTCCGAGCCCTCCAAACATTGATGCCATTTCCACCCATTGACAACACAACCTTCTTTGATATTGTTGCTTCCTCTGTTCACCGCTGCCATCTGAAGCCTCCATCAACACCACGGCCTCTTCTTCTCTAACGCCTCCTACACCCTCCAACATTGGCGCCTAAAGCCTACATCCAACATCAAACCCACAGATCTTTCTTCTGTTCAAGCCCATCCTCTGGTCAACCCGCAGTCAACCTAGGGCTATTCCGAGCCCTCCAAACATTGATGCCATTTCTACCCATTGACCCCGCAACCTTCTTTGATATTGTTGCTTCCTCTGTTCACTGCTGCAGCTAACTGTACCCTCTTATCTCCCTTGTCTACATGTTAATCTCTATTTGGATCTAAGTTCTACTGTCAGCCTAATTACTGCTTATCTGATTCTACTATTTGTCTTACTGTGTGGCTGCACTGACTTCCTCCAAGGATATGACTAAACAACTATCTACAATCATTTCTCCAATGGTGGAGAATCTACTACTGAATTCTGTATGAAATTGAATGGAATTATTGTGGGCCCAATCTTTTCACTTGTTTATTGGTGATCAGAAGAAAATGAAAAACCTAATTGATGATCCTCCAGGTGCGAAGGATCCTGGCTATTCTAATTGGTTGGCCGATGATTGTTGTGTCATGATCTGGTTGCTCAACAACATAGATGAGAAGGTTAGTTCAGGTGTTTCTGAAGACTGCTAAGGAGATATGGGATACCCCGAAAGAGATGTTTGCTAATGAGAAGAACACCTCTAGGGAGGTAAGCTATAAGAACAACATATTTAATTTCAGACTATGCTGGAGGCAGAGGTGACTGGGAAGTCTACAATTGGCTATTGTATCTATGTAGGAGATATCTTATGCCTTGGAGGAGTAAAAAGCAAGATGGGGTTTCTTGTTCTAGTGTGGAGGCTGAGTATAGAGCATTGGCTCATACCATTTGCAAGATGTTGCGGTTGAAGAATTTGATGACAGAACTAGGTTTCTTGCAACATAGTCCAATATCTATGAAATGTGATAATCAGGCAGCTTTCTATATCGCCAAAAATCCAATCTTGCATGAGTGAACTAAATTGGAGGTGGATTGTTATTTTTTGAGGGATGTCGTGATGAAGGGTTTGATATGCACTCCTATTACAGGCTCAACAGAGCAGTTGGCGGATATCTTCACCAAGGGTGTATCTTTAAAAGTATTTTCTTGTCTGTGGAACAAACTGGCCATGATACATATCTATGCCCCAGCTTGAGGGAGAGTGCTAGAATAAATTCTTTAGTTGTGTGGATATTTGGGTCTAAATCCATATTGGGTCTTGAACCTGTAGCCAATAGGAACATATACTCCTATACTCGTCTAATTATGATTAATCAAGTTGAATCTTCCTGCAAACAGTAGAAAACTGCTTCTGTTCCAAACAGAAGCTTATAAAATAAATTGACTTATGTACTCCATACGATTGCTATTAACCAGATCACCAACCATATGACCCACAAATCTAGTTGCAACTGTTGCAAAATTTTTGGTCAACCTTTTGTTACTGTATACATTCTTTGCAGTTGACTTTTGTGTGTATGCTCAATTGACTGGACTTTTAAAAAAACTGACTAAATTTTTGGAGCTGATTCTGTAGTCAATTTAAATCTTGAATCCTTAGGAAAGAAAATACTTTACTTATCTGGCTTGTGCACATTATTGATTTCTTGTTAAAATTGGCAATGTACAGACCTGATTTAACTATCTCTGATTGTTCTCTCTACTTCATTTGCTCCATCTTCTGTATTGAGGAGAGTTCATTCACTCAGTTACCACTACAACTACAACTCTTAATCACTCAAAGTCGTTATATAAATCCATTCAGATTTATAATTTATTCACTTAGCAAAGGCTCCAATTCTTATACATTCTACCATAGTTACATGGTTCGCGATGCATTGCGGGTCGATTGTGGTCCGATATGCAATTAGGACTTTGAAATTTTGGATTCGACAGGGGGTAGCTTGCTTCGATACTCAAGTTCGATATAGGATACGAAGTAATTTTTTTTGGGTACGCTTATCATTTTTCAAAGTGTATAGTAGAAAATTAGAAACTAGAAAACTAGTTATGCATTTCAATATTTTTCATATAAAATACTTCAATACTTTATTTTTATAGTTTCAATACATAAAACTTAAAATATTAAATATTAGACAGCCTCTTAATAATTTTTTTTCTATTTTGCAACTTTCTTCCCCTTAGCATCAAGTGCATCTTCTGCTAATTCCGAGTCCAAACAATTCCGTCGAAGCTCCTCCAACTTACTTGAAGAGACCTCCAAGTTATCATTATTGGGATCCATATCCCATCCTTTACATGGACCAACTTTGTAATTATCACAAAATTGTGACGGGAGGCGAATGTTTGAATGGATGAATACTAACTTATCCGCCCTTCCACTGTTCAATCTATTCCTTTCCACACTATGTATGTAGGAATAAGTACTCCAATTTCTCTCAACTGAAGAGCTACTAATAGGCCGAGATAAAATCTTCTTAGCAACATCAGTTAAAGAAATAGTGATCTAGAATTAGTTATTAACTTTGGATAACTTTCACTTACTGAAAGAATACTTTCAATAATATTATCGAAACATATAAAAAAAATCCAAGCGCATGTGCATGAAAACAAACTTGTAAATCAACTTTGGTCCCCTCATACTTGGTAAGCAGTACGCTAATTTTGGGGAACCAATTCATGTATCGGAGGGAATCGGTTCGTAAATGTACAGGGAATCGGTTCGCATGAACTGTTCGACAGTTCGAGGGGGGGTCCAAGGAATCGCGCAACTATGCATTCTACTTCAGAAGTACTAACAATTATGAGAAAGAGGAAGAAATAGTGAAAGCTCCTTACCTTTAAAAATAGATAGCTATTTTCTTAATCCTCTTGGTGATAAACTCTGCCTATAAGAGGTTAGCAAAGTACAAAGAAACTTGGCTACTAATCCAATATGTAACTCACCGATTTACATGGTTTTGGATTGAGATAAGTGAAAATCCTCAAATTGGAGATGCGCTTTAGGTGTGAGGATGGACATTGGCACCCTTCCGAATTACTATAAATCTCTCATCTGATCTCTTTGCTAAGTTTGAATTCTCTTGCTCTTGTTTATCTCCATTACTAATTGTTCATTAGCATCAGTAGTGCACTGTCTTGTGGAGGTGTTGATATACTAGCCTTTGGTGCATAGTTGGTTCTTGTTAACAGTCATCTTGCAGTCACCTTGAACAATCTCTTATTTGTATCCTCAGTTATATTAACATATCTTGAAGACAGACTACAAATTGACTTATTTTGGGATCAGGGTATTTGTCAAATTGTCATTGCATCGTCAAATACTCTTTCATGCTGCAGTTCAGCTTTAAATTGTTTCGATTACACTATTCGATAAAAACCCCAAAAGGTAGAATTTCATAATCATTTTAGCCTTTTGTCACCAAATGAACTGGGCAATGATCCTAATTCATAATGACATGGCTCTGAAGTAAGGCCAGCTGCCATCTGCCAACTCCTCAAACACCACAAGGATGTCAAATGCTTGGCCAAGGGAAAGTTCTCTAATGAGCAAACATACATTAATGGTTATACTTTTTAACTCATGCAACCAAAAGTTTCCTCCATTCAACAAAGATAACTGTTATCGTTTAAAAGAAAAATCTAAATGAAAGCATCATGATACACATTTTGCAAGGAAAAGCAAGCAAAGATAGTAGTTAAAAGAAAAGGGTTAATTTCACAAACACCCCTGAACTTTGAGGGTTGTTGCACATAACCCCCTTAAACTTTGTTTATCTCACATAACCCCCCTGAACTTTGGGGTGTCTCACAAAACCCCCTGAAGTTTGTATTATCTCACATAACCCCTTTTCATGTAATTTGCAAATAACTAAAATGTTTTTGAGTGAAAAAATCTCAAACTTTGTCACTTGTTGTTTACACGCAACACACCCCCTCCCCAAAATATTGAGTTTTTCTCTCAAAAAATTTACTTATTTTCAAATTACAGGCAGGGGGGCTATGTGAGATAAGGTAAATTTTAGGGGATTTGTGAGACACACATAGTTCAGGGGAGGTTGAGTGAGATAAACAAAGTTCAGGGATGTTATGTGCAACGCCCCCAAAGTTTAGGGGGGTTTTATGAAATTAAACCAAAAAAGTGAGTCAGCGCTAAATGTTCAGAGTTTTTGTCTTACAGCCATGAGAAATTTTTAGAACTGATGGTTGCTATAACTAGCTATTAAACACACAATTAGCTAAAACAAATTTTATCATCTAAATAGTTTACCATCAACATAATTCAGTTATTAAGCAGACCTCAAAGTAAAGAAAGTTCCAGAATGATTGATCAAGTTTCTATGAACTATCAAGCTACCCTCACTGCTCTATTTTGCAACAAAAGTATTAAATAAGTTAAATGTGAGCTATATAAACATCGCCAAGAAACCTAGCAAATCAACTAGGTGCAATTTCTGTTGTACAACTAAAACTTACTTTCTAGTCACAAAGATTCCAGAAAAAGAGATTGGATAAATACAAGAAAAGAAAAGAGAACCAAATCTTGTAGGAGCCGATGGCGTCAATGACTACTTTTTTGTTGTAAGAAAGTTGAATTTCGAAAAGACAAATAAATTGCAAGATACACAAGTCATATAGGCAAAACATGTGATCATTGGCAGATTGTAGATGATTGAAGGGTGGATGTGACATAATAATACTCCTCATGGCTATCATTATCATTATCTAAACCTTTTACAATTACAATGACACCCGCCACAGAGCAGAACTAAATTGGAGTTTTGACAAAGCGACAGCAACAATTTTTTCTTAATTAGTACCATTTTTTTATCCAGATAAGGGCTTGACATAATCCTAAACTACCAATTGGTAGCCTCTAATTCTTCTAGATTTAGAAAGAAAATCTGCTAAGAGTACAGCTGCCAAAACCAGCTGTCACTTTCTCTATAATTTACTACAAGGCAACCAAACATAGACAAGCTTCTCTTACCTACTGTAGACCATCAAAAGAACAACATTTTGTACATAAGCCTCTAGCGAAAATTAGCTAACAGAATGCACTTAGAAAAGTAGCTACTAGAATTAAAAAAACATATATAGACGCCAAATAGATAAAGATGGAGAAATATTACACCATAGTTACACAATATGCAGTAAGTAGTGACTTGTGGTACGAATTTGGGCACAATTTGCAGCTTAGAAAATTTGGATACAAGAGGGGTAGATTGCTTCTGTATGCAAGTTCGGTATGTGGTACGTTATAAATTTGTAATCGGTGCGCATACCATTTTCGTATATTATAAAAACTAGTAACAAGAAAGCTAATTATGCATTTTTTTAAAAAATTACACAAAATAAATGTTTCATTTTTTATGGAGTTCATTATCTTTTTTTTAGACTTTCCTCTGCATTTCTAGTAAGTTCTTTTTTCTCTTTTCTGTTCTTTTTAGAGTTCATTCTTTTGTTCCGTTTTCCTTTTCGTATAGTTCATGTTGGGTGATGGTTTCATTTCATGTTTTACTTACATAGGTATTTAGTTACAGTAAAGTCATTGTCTCATATATTCTATTGTGCACCTCCCTTCACTCGATTGTGTACACGACGCACCACATTGCATCTTGCACATGTGCAATAAAACAGACTTTGCGCCTTGCATACTTGTAAGCGGTACCCTAAGTTTGGGGAGCCAATTCATGTATTAGAGGGAATCAGTTCTGAAATGTACCAAGAATCAGTTTGCAGTAAATGTACGACAGTTTGAGGGGGTCCAGGGAATTATGCAGTACACCATCCATCGAGCACTAAAAGTTTAAAATTCTTTAACCCTAAGTTTACATTGTAACATTGGAAAGTAAGTAATTTTTGCTGTACTATTATTCAAAAATGAACTGAAAATTTGTAAGAGAGAAGCAAAGTATGAAGCATTCAGCTGATATGATTAGGTAACAAACCTTGCTGATTGACAATGTGCAGCAAATATGCGTCAAGGCAACGAAAAATCCCAATGAGTAAAGATCGCAATTGTATGATATCCATAGGAAGATTTAGATCAAAGAACTGATCAATGGCCTGGAAATTACAAAAAGCATTAGATAAATTTCACTCATATAGAGGAAAGAGCCAGCACATTTAATGAAAATCCGAAATTAAAATGTAATGCCCTTCTCATGGGTCTATGGTTCTCAGGTTCATGACGCATACATCTTGAGTACTATCATCAAAATAGCTTATATCTAAAAAGAACAAATGAATAAAATGAGAACATAAGCTAAATCTATATATCACTGAAAATTTATTCTATTTACTTACACAGTAACACCAAGATACCCTTCTCGAGAAGAAAGAAAAATTGCATGCCAGTCAACAGTTAAAACTTAATACTGAGGTCATTTCAGATTAATTTTCATTGAGATAAACACGAGATTTGAAAATATAGGCCAATATTGATATGTACTGGTCGTATGGCCATGCCGATCTAATCCAAAAGAACAGATAATATTGGCAGTATTAGCAAATAACGACCAATAAAGGCTAATATTGAATAATAAGGACCAATACATGAGTCTATCTGAGATAAGAAGTATCAAAATTGAGCTAATAGTGCTACATAAAGGGAAAAATAGAGGAAGAGATAAATTATCCAAAGATTGTAGAATCAAACTAGATTGTTATATGTACAGATACTTCTAGTCCAAAACATAGGAACCACCAAAACTCTTGATACTGGTACAAATAAAAAGAAATTGAAACCACAGGCAATATTGAGATTTTAAACCTTGGATGAACTGTATCACGGAGGACAAGGGTAGAGGACAGGGTATGAACTCCAAAAATCTTGCATAACCATCTAAGAGCCTTAACCATAAATTCACATGAAATCTCTCTCTCTCTCTCTCTCTCTCTCTCTCTCTCTCTCTCTCTATATATATATATATATATATATATATATATATATATATATATATATATATATATAATTGTTCTGACCCAACTGATCACAAACATTACTGAACAGAAGTATCAAATGAAAAATCCTACTAGTTCTCTATTGTTCTTTATTCAGTAGGCAAGGGTTAAACTAGCACCTTCTGTAGAAAGACTTCTTTTTCCAATTCATTCTCTCTATTAAAAGAAAGTAAAAAGTGTTAATGCATGTACAAAATTAAAAATTAGTCTAATGAACTTTTATCATAAATCAAAATCTTAGAGAAGGCCAAGTGGACATTGTGTTTGAAAACTTAGATATCCTGAATATGTTGACGACTATATCATCAGTCCACTAGAAAAGGAAAGGATCTCATTAACAGCTTGCAGTGCTTTTACCAAAACCATAAATATTTTTCACTAAAAAAAGAAAAAGAATAGAAGAAAATATCATATGAAAGTTATATTGAAATACTTTTGACATCCTGCCCTGATCGGATATGTATCCACTATCGCAGAAACAAAAAAACGGGGGTGTTCATGGTGTTGACAAAAAAAGATCATTTTTTGTGCTCTCAAATTTTCTTTATGCAGTGCATCCCCATTTTCAACGTTAACATTATAACAATCAACAATCAGAATTAAAAAAAAGCATTTAAAGTCCCCCAGTCACTTGAAAGAGCAAGGAGAAAAGTAGAAGATATAATACTGAACCTCCTCAATGATTCGAAAAACTTCAATTATGGATGCAGCTTGTCTTTGTTGAGATGACAGAGGTTCCCAATCCTATAGGACATTGAAAAACCTCAATAAACTTCACCATTAAAGCCCAGAGGAAGACAAATATTTCCATAAGCAAATGATGATAAAAGATTTACTAAATGAAACATAAATACATGTGTCAGAGCAAACGTGCAGGTAGAACAGCCACAGGATGAGTCCTACTTGTATCATCTAGTTGTGTTCCATATAATTTCATATTTAAATAATAGTCATTCAGAACCCTACCCACCTCTCCCTGTTCCCTTCCCCTTCAGACAAATGAATATTCACTGTGGATGGATCATAAACTTGAAGCACAAACTGGATATGTATGTGTTCCATTTGTGTTTAGGGATAGATGTATTAAAGACATAGACATGCACAGATATATTTATGTTTATGAAGACTTCATGAAAGAATCTGCAGAGCAAGAACTCATACTCAAGAAAGAAACTTGATATACTATTTCACAAAATACATAGCATCTTTCAAGGACTATGAGAAAGTATTTGCAGAGCGAAGGATAACAAATAGAGTGATTTTATGAATAAGCTTGCAAAATAGATATTTGGGGAACTAATGACAAAGAGACAGGACAATGTGCAGCAAATATGCCAAGGCAACGAAAAATCCCAATGAGTAAAGATCGCAATTGTATGATATCCATAGGAAGATTTAGATCAAAGAACTGATCAATGGCCTGGAAATTACAAAAAGCATTAGATAAATTTCACTCATATAGAGGAAAGAGCCAGCACATTTAATGAAAATCCGAAATTAAAATGTAATGCCCTTCTCATGGGTCTATGGTTCTCAGGTTCATCCCGCATACATCTTGACTTTTAAAAAGAACAAATGAATAAGTTGAGAACATAAGCTAAATCTATATATCACTGAAACTTTATTCTATTTACTTACACAGTGTTAGAAATATGCAAATATATATATGATATGGACCTCTATGTAAAATGTACACCTTAAATTCTATAAATAAAGACGTACAGAAAAGCCTCAGATTTGAGCTCTCAAGTAATCCAAATTCCATTGTTTTACGTGGTATCAGAGCCTCCAAAACCGTAGGTCTCCAAAACCCTAGACAAAAAAAACTACTGTTCACCAAAACTACTGTTCACCGAGAACACTACTGTTCACCAAAAAAACCTAGCCGTCGAAATTACTGTTCACCATAAACTACTGTTCAGCGGAAACCTACTGTTCATCAAGCCCTAGATTTCCAGAAGCGACCTTGCCACGATCCAGACCTCGTCTTCATCTTCGACTTCGACCTCACCTCCTCCTTCTTCGACTCGACTTCGCCTTTGATCCCGAGCTCGCCACTTCGACTGCCGCCTCCGCTTTGATCCCGCCCGCTTTGATCCCGACCTCGCCTCTGTGATTAGATCCTCCAACTTCAACATCTACTAACAGACCCGATCCGAAAAAAAAAGTTTCTGTTCATAACAGATCCGGAAAAAAATTTTCTGTTCATATATATAGCAAGGCTCCTATGAACTTAAGTTCATAATGAATAGTGGTGCACCAACTTTTCTAACCACTCATCTTGCTTTGGGATCCGTGAAAGATATAAAGGCCACTTTGAGATTTGTGCATCACAAATCTCAAGGCAAGATGAGTGGATAAAAAAATTGGTGCACCACTATTCATTATGAACTTAAGTTCATAGGAGCCTTACTCTATATATATATATATATATATATATATATTACTGTTTACATGAACAGTGAACAGTAATCTCGTTACCTAGAGTCCCTGCACTCATCTGGAGTCTGCACTCATCTGGAGTCTCTGCACTCCCTTGATATGATAAGTTAGAACTTGTTTCTATTTGATCTGTTTGTGGGGTTTAGTATCTTGGTTGTACTTGGAGATTTGAGGGGAATTTCCTTCGGGATTTGTTGTTTGGGGGTTTATTTGGAAACAATTTAGTTATGGCCGGTTCAGGCGATACCAAACCCACATCTACTGTTCAGGAAGTTGTTTCATCGAAACTTACTGATCGTAAGTTAGACGGCATCAATTACAAGCAATGGAAAAGTATTGTCGAGATGAGCTTGAAGGGTAGGAGGAAGAGGCACCATATTATTCAGGGACCACCAACTTCACCCACGGAAGACTGGGAGGTAGATGATGCCATCATCTACACTCAGATCCTCAACGCTATGGAGCCTAGTATTCAAGATATGGTCCTTCACACTAATACTACAAAGAAACTCTGGGACTATCTGGCTATTCTCTACTCTGGAAAGGGCAATCTATCTCGCGCCTATGATATTCACCAAGAGATGACCCGCCTACAGAAATGTGATCGAACATGGAAAGACTACTATTCTGAGTTTAGGCGTATGCACGAGGAGTGGAATACTTTGTTTCCCATCACCACAGACGTTCAGCAGATGCAGTTGCAAAGAGCAGATGTCGGTTCTGTACTTTCTGGGTGGTGTTCCTCAGGAGTTTTCTTCAGTTCGGCTACAGATCATTGGGAGCTCTACCACTAACTCACTAGCTGAGACATACAGCTTGTTGCAGTGCTCCTTTCCTGACGGTTCACAGCGTTCAAGAGATTCATCAGATCGCTCCGCCCTCGCGGCTTACCCTCAGTCCTCAGGTGGCCGGGGACGTGGTGGCTTTCTAGGCAGAGCAGCTGGCAGAGGAGGGGGACGCACTGGTGGTTCTTATACTGAACAGAGTGGTGGACCTATTTTTTGCCGATATTACAAGAAAGAGGGTCACACCAAGTTCACATATCCTTTACTACAGGGACGCTTTAAGTCTTCAAAGACATGTTGGCCACCACCGAGAACACCGACCAAAGCATCGCCTCGACTCGACAACGGGCCAAGACTCTGCGGTCACCATATCTGATGATGAGTATGCATGGTACCAAATGTTTCTTCAGATGCAGAACTCATCCTTGACACCGACTAACTCTACTGCCACTCGTCAAGTCAGGTACTTCCTTTGCTTGTCTTTCTTTGTTATCAGCACCTACTACTTGGATTATCGATTCAGGTGTAACTGACCACATGATTGGAAATTCAGGTATCTTGATATCCATTAAACTCACCAATTCCTTTCCAGATATAACTATCGCTGATGGGTCTAAGTCCAAAGTTTGTGGTGTTGGAACCGTAAAAGCTTCATTAATGTTACCATTGTCTTCTGTCTTACATGTTCTAAAATTTTCTTGTAATTTATTATCCATTAGTCAAAATACTAGAGCTTTGAACTGCTCGGTAATATTCTTTCCTGATCGTTGTCTCTTTCAGGAACTTGACACTCCTTGGACGATTGGCACAGGGAGTGAACCAGGAGGTCTGTACTACTTGGATGGACAGCATGGACCTATTGCATGTATCAGTGGTAGTGAAAATATTTTTGAAATGCACCGTAAGCTGGGTTATCCATCGTTAGAAAATTTAAGGAAGTTAGTTCCCACCAAGTTGTAAAAGCGCCTAGGGACGCCAGCGCTCCCATTTAAAGCCTAGGGTGGAGCCTCGGGCTTAGATTCGTCCGGACCGGCCTAGCGGTGGCCCGCTTCCAGCGCTTAGGTCCGCTTAGCCGCTTCAGTTCGCCAGGCCCCGCCTAGCTTTTTACCGAAAAAAATCTAATTTTAAACTAAAACCAGCCCAAACCCGAACTCATAACCCAAACCCGAGCCCATTACTAACTCTTAACCTATTTTCATCTTTTTTTCACTATTTTATTTTTTCAATGTGATTAAGCGATTATGTTGGACATGGTTATGTTTCTTAACATTTGGTTACTATTTTAGTTATTTAGAATTTATGCATGGTTGATTATGGATCTAAGATTATTATTTATGTTTTTACAATTTGATATGAACTTAATAGTTAATACATATTTTTGTGAATTATTATAATTAAATAAATTAGAAAATAGGCAACGCTTAGCCCACCGCTTAGCATTTGTACGCTTGGGCCCCACTAACTTAGTCCGCTTAGCTTCTTCAGAATATTGGTTCCCACTTTGAAAGTGAGTCGTTTAGAATGTGAGTCATGTCAGATGGGAAAGCATCATAGAATGTCTTATCCATCTAGAGTCAATAATCGTGTCAGACAATTGTTTGAACTTGTACATTCGGCTGTTTGGGGACCTTGTTCCACAGAATCATTGTTTGGTTTTCGGTATTATATTCTATTTATCGATGACTTCTCTCGTGCCACGTGGCTATACTTAATGAAAGATAAATCTGAAGTTTTTATGCATTTTCAACATTTTTGTTCTGAGATTCACAATCAATTTGGGTTGAAAATAAAATCTTTTAGATCTGACAATGCAAAAGAGTATTTTAATCATGAGTTTGATCACTACTTGTCCACACATGGTATTATTCATCAGTCATCATGTACTTATACCCCTCAACAAAATGGAGTAGCCGAACGTAAAAATCAGTATTTATTAGAAGTTGCTCACACTTTATTAGTTTATATGAACATGCCTAGATAGTATTGGGAAATGCGATTTTAACTGCATGTCATCTGATCAACCGCACTCCCTCCACTGTTTTGGATGGTAAAACCCCCTTCTCAGTCCTTCATCCATCCAAACCCACCTCTCCCTTATCGCTTCATGTCTTTGGCTGTGTATACTTTGTTCATAATATTAATCCACAGAAATCTAAGCTTGACCCACGAGCAATAAAATATGTATTTTTAGGATATTCTCGAGCACAAAAGGGATATAAATGTTACTGTCCTATCAGACGAAAGACCTTTGTGTACTCTGATGTTACTTTCTTTGACAACACTTCATACTTCTCTTCACAAAGTAAGGATGTTACTCCTAAAATTGTGTCTAATGACGATGATGATGATTCATTTCTTATACCTGTTACCTCATCATCCACTAGTGATGTCGACCCTCCTAATAGTGTGCTTTCAGAGCACCCTCCCTCTTGATACGGCTTAAGGTCTATACTGACGTCCGGCAAGCATTACCTACGCTACACTTCCAATGCCATCGCCTAATACGGTTCCAAGTCCTGGTGAGCCTTCTTCGTCTGATGATCTTCCCATCACACTCCGAAAGGGTACTCGTAGTTGTACACGACACCATATTGCTAATTTTCACATTCTCGTATTTATCTGGCTCTTATCATATTTTTATTACATCCATGAATTCTTACCAAATTTCCCAGTCTGTGTTAGAAGCTGTCTCATCCAGATTGGCGGGCAGCTATGCAGGAAGAAATGCAAGCATTAGAAGACAATCAGACATGGGGACTTGTGGCCCTCCATACTGAGAAGAAAGTAGGGTGCAAATGGGTTTTTACAATCAAATTAAATCCAGATGACTCTCACTCAAGACTGAAAGCTCGTTTGGTGGCCAAGGAATATTCTCAAACCTATGGCATTGACTACATCGAGATTTTCTCTCCTGTCGCGAAGATGACATCCGTTCGTCTTCTCATATCTCTTGCTCCTCAGTATGAATGGCCTCTGTATCAGCTTGATGTGAAGAATGCGTTTTTACACGGGACGCTCGAGGAGGTCTACATGGAGCAACCTCCTGGGTTTGTTGCTCAGGGGGAGTATGACAAAGTCTGTCGACTGAAGAAGGCCTTGTACGGCCTTAAACAGTCTCCACGTGTGTGGTTTAGTAAATTTACAGCTGTGGTTCAGGAAGTTGGTCTTCATCGAAGCTCAGGCGATTATTCTGTGTTCTTTCGAAATCAAGCAGGAAAGAGGATTCTATTAGTGGTGTATGTTAATGATATTGTTATTACAGGAGATGATACAGCAGAGATTTATACTTTGAAGAAGTTTATACAGCAGCGCTTCCAAACTAAAGATCTGGAAGATCTTCACTAGTTTCTGGGCATTGAGATAGCCAGATCTACCAGAGAGATTTTCATGTCACAGAGAAAATACACATTGGATATGCTAACTGAAGCAGAACTTCTTGGATGCAAACCAGCGAATGCACCAATGGATTCCAATCACAAACTGATGCCAGGACAGGGGGAGCTACTGCATGACCAGGAAAGTATAGGAGACTGGTGGGAAAGTTGAACTATCTAACTGTGACCAGACCAGACATTGCATATTCAGTGAGTGTGATAAGCCAGTTTATGACAGAACCGCGGACTACTCACCTAGATGCAGTCATGAGAATTCTTCGATATCTGAAGAGTGCCCCTGAAAAAGGAATGTTATATTCTAATTGTGGACGCTTGAGAGTGGCTAGATTCTCAGATGCTGATTGGGCTGGATCCCCTGTAGATAGGAGATCAACTACAGGCTACTGTGTATTTGTGAAAGGAAACTTGATCTCATGGAAGAGCAAGAAGCAGACTGTTGTGTCAAGATCAAGTGCAGAATCGGAGTACCGTGCCATGACTGATGTCACTTGTGAAATGATTTGGATACAACGGCTATTGAAGGAATTGGGATGTAATTCTATATCTCCCATGCGGTTATACTATGATAACCAGACAGCACTTCACATTGTAAACAATCCAGTCTTTCACGAGAGGACTAAACACATTGAAGTGGATTGTCATATTGTGCGTAACCAGGTTGTGGAGCAGAAGAATATTGAGACTCGACATGTTGCTTCAAGGAATCAGCTAACAAATATTCTTACCAAGTCATTAGGAAAATCACGTGTGCAATTCATCTGTAACAAACTGGGCATGTATGATATATATGCTCCAGTTTGAGGGGGAGTGTTAGAAATATGCAAATATATATGATATGGACCTCTATGTAAAATGTACATCCTGAATTCTATAAATAAAGACCTACAGAAAAGCCCCAGATTTGAGCTCTCAAGTAATCCAAATTCCGTTGTTTTACACAGTCACACCAAGATACGCTTCTCGAGAAGAAAGAAAAATTGCATGCCAGTCAACAGTTAAAACTTAATAATCGAGGTCATTTCGATTAATTTTCATTGAGATAAACACGAGATTTGAAAAAATATGCCAAAATTGATATGTACTGGTCGTATGGTCATGCCGATCTAATCCAAATGAACAGATAATATTGGCAGTATTAGCAAATAACGACCAATAAAGGCTAATATTGAATAATAAGGACCAATACACGAGTTTATTTGAGATAAGAAGTATCAAAATTGAGCTAATAGTGCTATATAAAGGAAAAAAATAGAGGAAGAGATAAATTATCCGAAAGGTTGTAGAATCAAACTAGATTGTTATATGTACAGATACTTCTAGTCCAAAAACATAGGAACCACCAAACTCTTGATATTGGTACAAATAAAAAGAAATTGAAACCACAGGCAATATTGAGATTTTAAACCTTGGATGAACTGTATCACGGAGGACAGGAGTAGAGAGGGCAGGGTATGAACTCCAGAAATCTTGCATAACCATCCAAGAGCCTTAACCATAAATTCACATGAACTCTCTCTCTCTCTCTATATATATATATATATATAAAGCTCCTATAAACTTAAGTAGATAGGAGCACTTGTCCACCAAACTTTGTATCCATTTATTATGCTTTGAGATTTGTGCTATACATCAATGCTATCTTTGAGATTTGTAGATTTATTTTCATCACATGCTAGCACAAATCTCAATGCAAAATCAATGGATAAAAAGTTGGTGGACAAAGGGCTCCTATCCACTTAAGTTTATAGGAACTTTACTCTATATATATATATATATATATATATATATATATGTGTGTGTGTGTGTGTGTGTGTGTGTGTGTGTGAGAGCAAGGTTTTATGAACTTAAGTTGATAGGGATAGTCATCCACTGGTCTTTCTATCCATTGATGTTGCCTTGGGATCCGTGAAAGATATAAAACCCACCTTTGAGATTTGTGCATATCTTGATTTCACGGATCCCAAGGCAAGATCAATGGATATAAAGTTGGTGGACAAAGGGCTCCTATCCACTTAAGTTTATAGGAACTTTACTCTATATATATATATATATATATATATATATATATATATATATATATATATATATATATATATATATATAAACTTAAGTGGATATGAGCACTTGTCCACCAATTTTTTATCCCTTCATTATGCTTTGAGATTTGGGCTACACATCAAAGCTATCTTTGAGATTTGTGCCTTGATTTTTATCATATGCTAGCAAATCTCAATACAAAATCAATGGATAAAAAGTTGGTGGACAAAGGGCTCCTATCCACTTAAGTTTATAGGAACTTTACTCTATATATATATATATATATATATATATATATAATTGTTCTGACCCAACAGATGACAAACATTACTGAACAGAATATCAAATGAAAAATCCTACTAGTTCTCTATTGTTCTTTATTCAGTAGGCAAGGGTTAAACTAGCACCTTCTGTAGAAAGACTTTTTCCAATTCATTCTCTCTATTAAAAGAAAGTAAAAAAGTGTTAATGCATGTACAAAATTAAAAATTAGTCTAATGAACTTTTATCATAAATCAAAATCTTAGAGAAGGCCAAGTGGACATTGTGCTTTTAGATATCCTGAATACGTTGACGACTATATCATCAGTCCACTAGAAAAGGAAAGGATCTCATTAACAGCCTGCAGTGCTTTTACCAGAAACCATAAATAATTTTCACTAAAAAAAAAAAGAAGAATAGAAGAACATATCATATGAAAGTTATATTGAAATACTTTTGACATCATGCCCTGATCGGATATGTATCCACTATCGTAGAAACAAAAAACGGGGGTCTTCATGGTGTTGATGAAAAAAAAATCATTTTTTGTGCCCTCAAATTTTCTTTATGCAGTGCATCCCCATTTTCAACATTAACATTATAACAATCAACAATCAGAATAAAAAAAAGCATTTAAAGTCCCCCATCAGATATGTATCCACTATCGTAGAAACAAAAAACGGGCGTCTTCATGGTGTTGATGGAACAAAAATCATTTTTTGTGCTCTCAAATTTTCTTTATGCAGTGCATCCCCATTTTCAACGTTAACATTATAACAATCAACAATCAGAATAAAAAAAAAGGCATTTAAAGTCCCCCAGTCACTTGAAAGAGCAAGGAGAAAAGTAGAAGATATAATACTGAACCTCCTCGATGATTCGAAAAACTTCAATTATGGATGCAGCTTGTCTTTGTTGAGATGACAGAGGTTCCCAATCCTATAGGACATTGAAAAACCTCAATAAACTTCACCATTAAAGCCCAGAGGAAGACAAATATTTCCATAAGCAAAAGATGATAAAAGATTTACTAAATGAAACATAAATACATGTGTCAGAGCAAACGTGCAGGTAGAACAGCCACAGGATGAGTCCTACTTGTATCATCTAGTTGTGTTCCATATAATTTCATATTTAAATAATAGTCATTCAGAACCCTACCCACCTCACCCTGTTCCCTTCCCCTTCAAACAAATGAATATTCACTGTGGATGGATCATAAACTTGAAGCATAAACTGGATAGGTATGTGTTCCATTTGTGTTTAGGGATAGATGTATTAAAGACATAGACATGCACAGATATATTTATGTTTATGAAGACTTCATGAAAGAATCTGCAGAGCAAGAACTCATACTCGAAGAAAGAAACTTGATATACTATTTCACAAAATACATAGCATCTTTCAAGGACTATGAGAAAGTATTTGCAGAGCAAAGGATAACAAATAGAGTGATTTTATGAATAAGCTTGCAAAATAGAAATTTGGGGAACTAATGGCAAAGAGACAAGACAAGGTGCACCAGAAACCGAGGTTCCTATCAATTTGGGAAAATCCACAAATAGACTTTCCATTCAAGAATGACTATGATCAGTTGCAACGTCATAGCCTCATAGGCCATTGGACAACAACAAAAACAACATCACCAAAGCCTTTATCCCATGTGTTTGGGGTCGCTACATGAATCATATTCTTCCATTACATTCTATTATGGGACATCTCCTCCATTAAGTTAAACATAATCATATCCTTCTTAATTGCTTCCAACCAAGTTCTTTTAGGTCTACCTCTAGATCTCCTACCCCATTAACTATAATACTATCACTTTTCCTAACCGGTGCACTAAGAGGTCTCCCTTGTACGTCAAAGGCCATTGGACGGTGTGGACAAGTAAACTGTATGAAACAAGATGCCATCTTGTTTCAAGTAATTCTGAATATTATTTACCTACAATATTGTAGATTTTGATCCATACAACATCATATTTCCGTTCTTAAAGAAACCATGGAAAGAAAACTTTTTTAAGTTATCAATCCCAATAATTAATTGTCTAAATTATGTTGAATCCTCCAAATATGGAAAAATCAAGGACAGTGAATCATCTAGTGGAGAAAACCTGAAATATGATGGCATGATGAATAAAAACAAGTCAAGTCAAAATTACCAAAGCTCGCAGACCTCTAATGCCCAACAATGCATGCAAAGGTCGAGGAACAACTCTAGAGTCAAAGGATTAACTAAAATTAACCATATGTCACCTTCTACCCATTCTTGTTTTTTTCTTAAGAATTGCACCCTCAATGAAGATGACGACCTCCACAATTGCACCAAAAAGATATCTAGAACTAGGAGTTCCATTCCATTGCACCAGATGTCAAGGAAGAAGAATATATTTCTTTCCAAAACTCACCATAAATTTCTATTACAAGAAGAAGGCATAAAATCTTTTTAACTAAAAACCCTTAATGGTAGATTCTTGAAATCTAAGAAACAAATCCGAAAACAACAGGTGGCAACCTTAATCTAGATACACAAACCTTCCATGAAAAGGCTACAAAATTTAAATGAGTTGAGAATCTTTAGCAAATAACACTACTGTGAAACAAGAAATTTCTTCTGTCATGGACTCTAGATGGTTTAAGCAATGGCCCATAATTTTTTTGTTTTTGGAACATATAGAGAAAAAAAGAAAATATAATGTGAGTCATGCTACGAGCTTCAGAATGAATGGCCTGTTCCCCCAAATCAGTTATTAAGTTATGATTGTTTTAATAGAGCTATGTGCTAGAATCTGAACTTCAGCCTTTTGGTTGGAGTCTTTGCAACGTTTCATTCTCCGTAGTTGAACTTAAACTCTATTATGTGCTCACTGTCTTGCAATGAAACCTGATGAGAATCATATTGCATGCATTCATAGTGCCTTCAAATATGAACCCATCTTAGGCACCATTCCAGTGTGATGTTGGAGGTATCTCCTATGTCAAAAAGCATACAATCAAGAATAATATTGAAATTCCTCTGCGATCTGTAGAACATACAAAGAGGTAAATACTTTTAAGTTATATATTATCTCATGAATCAGATAGTGTGCCAGAGATTAAACAGAACATGAAAATTCTAGCTAACATGCTCTCCTTTCCTTATCCAGCAGATACATCACCAAATCAAGAGGCCTGTGGAATCCAATCTTCAGAGAAGCTCATATTTACAGTGTATTGTACTCTACTTGAGATCCCAAAGTTTCTAAGCAATGACTCCTTAGCAATTGGTTAAACAAAATAAAAGAACCCCACATGATTCAAAGAGGCCAAAAAAAGGCACACGTGACACACCCGTACAGAAGTAAAATGCATCTAGAGGATAAGAAACAAAACTTTAACAAAAAAAAGCAACTAAAATAGACTAAACTAAGTGAACAGAATTTAAAACTAAACAAAAATATATATTTTATTATTCATCTTGTCCCAAAACATGCTGGACCACATATATTCCCTAAGTCTCAAGCAGTTATGAACAAGTTCAACTAGTATATGTTTTGAAATTACATAAATAGATGTATTTATCTAAACCAACAAAGCTTATATGCATGGTTAAGGAGTGTAGATATGTAACTTTAATTAAAACGAAATAGTAGTTGACAACTAGAGTATAGTATACTCTAGTGTATGCAAAGCATTTTACTGAAAGGTGAAAGCTAATTGAGAGACATAGAAATATTGAGAACCAATAGAACATTCAGATGAGATATTATTCTTGGAGGTGAAGTGAAGGTGACTAGATAAGTTTGCATTTTGTTCATAAATGCAGCCTACCTCCAACTGAATAGCACGTTTTGTCCACTCCAAGATGCTCTCATGTTGCGCATTAAGCCAATGAAGAATAAGTGGTGCACAAACTTCTCTTATCTGTTTTTAAAAAAGTTAGAAACATGAAAAATAAAATTATTGATTAATGAATGAAGAATCACACTGGATAAATTGTGTAAAAGACAACAATATTTTCTGTTTACACTCGTTAAAACCAAGAATCTAATATGTAAAACAACTGAGCTACTTCACATCAAAATAGCTTAAAGAACTCCAACTAGGAATAAAGAATCCACTTGTGAAAATGACAGTGCTGAAATTAAACTGTATATCTATAACCGGCAGAAAAAAACGATAAGTTTGGAAGATGGCTCAGGCTGTGACAGATGGACTACAAGCATAAAGTCAGGGATAGACCCAGGATTATGTGATTGGTTTGGAACAAAAGGGAACATGACCAACCGCATTTAAAGAAACTTAATCTGCAATCTTATTTTTTAAATAAAAAACTAAATATTAGAATAATCTTTATTTTTCTTTTCAAGTCTAACAAAATAAGGAAGGTTTTAGCAGGGTCTTAGAAAATACTCCAGGCAAACAAAAAACAACATTATTCTTTTTATTACAAAAATATGTTTATTCCAGTTATTCTACCACTTGACAGCAAAGTTCATATAATTTTTGATATTATTTACAAAATTTGCATTTGGGATCTAAAACTATCAAGCTAAATTTCATATGAACATTATGTTATAATGTGTGACCTTAAATTGAAATATGGATCTGAACTGATTACAGAAGTTTTAGCAAGAGGAGAAAGGTGAATAGATTTACATACATACTCATCAACATAAAAGAACAGAATAATTTTATAAAACACAAAAAGAGAAAGCAATATTTACACATGAAATGATTGTCCAGTTTATTATACATGACTTGGATGGATTAGAACTTGAACCAAAAGTAGTGTTTATCATGTGCTCTCAAATAGCCTACACATTTTATGTTGCTCACTTCTCACAAAGATTTACTACATTAAGATATAATGCAAAATTATATCAATGGCAACTTTTGAAAACAAGTATCTAATTGATGTCCTTGGTCGCCGGTGAAGAATCCGCCAAGGTGGTGACTACAGGGACAATGACATATGCGACCATATGCTGCCTTTTTGTTCACGGTCATTTGTTGCTGCTAGTTGTTCGTGGAGGCAGAAGCAAGCAAAGAGAAGAAGTTGATAGGGGCAGCAGCGTCATGCGAAGTTAAGAAGAACAATGAGGGTGGTGATAGGAGCAGCGGAGGCAGTGAACCATGCAAGGAGACAACGACATTGACAGAAAGACAGAAAGAAATTAAAAAAAAAAGAGAAAGAGAGGATTGTGTGTATGTCTGTGTGCGCTTGGGGAGGGACTCGGCCGGCCTCGGTAGGGTTAGTTTTAACTTGATCGAATTATTTTACAGAATTACTAAAGGAAATTTATTTGGTGTAGCTTAAGCAGTTTGGTGAATTTAACAGATTTCATTTTTGGGGAATTATTCAAATTTTAGCTGATTTAAGGGATCGATATCAGAAGAACCCTAAAAGATATCATATATGTAACTTCCTAGTGTTTGAAAAGAAGAAATGATACAGTTCTAAGTTCTAAGAGAGTAAGAGAATAAATAATAGAGAAGCATGATTTATAAGAAAAATATTATGGTATTATAAATAATTTTCATTTATTTTACTTATCTGATAGTGTTCAAAATGGCTATGGGTTTCTCATATGCATGGGAAGTGCGTTTACTAGTACCTAAAAGGATAATGATTCACTATACAAATCCAAATATGTAGTACTTTTTAACATACCAGAAATCTAAAGTTATCATGATAACCTTCATTTTCCAATAAATAAACTTCAACAATGTAAAATCTGAATCAAATATATTTAAAGTGATATTTATTTTAATTGAACTACATTCAATGTCGATGCATATCTGCAGTACCAGTTAAAGACTTAATCATAATATATCTTCAATTTCTTTATGCCTCAAGCCCAAATGAAGTTCAAGGCCAGAGAGAGAGAGGAGGGAGGCGCTACGAGGAGTTCCCACGGAGAGAGGAGAGGAGGAGGGAGGCGCTACGAGGAGTTCCCACGGAGAGAGGAGAGGAGGAGGACGAGCATGAGTTCTCACGGAGCTCGTGTGTTGACGCAGGAGGACTTAATTTTGACCTGCGCGACAACGGCGAAAAGGAATGAGGACGACGAAAGCGCACCGAAAGCAGACGAGGACGACGAGCTTAGTCGAGGATGATGGCCGGAGAGAGGAGAGGATGATGACGGCGACGAAAATAAGGATGACGTACGTGGAGCTTAGTCGTGGTCGAGAGAGAGAGGCGGCGGAGGCCGGAGCGCAATGTGGGTCGAGAGAGAGGCGGCTAGGTTTAGCTCGGGTCGAGAGAGAGAAAGACAGAGAGATGTAAATTATTGTATAGGTTTTTTGCTCGGCCGGGTTCGTTCTGCTACGGTTTGTGTAAAATAGAAAGCGGTTAATAGCGGATTTTAGCTTTTACCACACCGCCAGCTTAATCGGCCGCTGAAAGCAAAAGGCGGATTTTCCGCTAACCTGTGCCGCCAGGTAAATCGCGGGCGGAGACCTCGCGAACGTAATAAGGGCGCTTATAGCCGCTATCGCCGCTAAATAAATGAACCCCACATGATTCAAAGAGGCAAAAAAAGGCACACGTGACACACCCGCACAGAAGTAAAATGCATCTAGAGGATAAGAAACAAAACTTTAAAAAAAAAACAACTAAAATAGACTAAACTAAGTGAATAGAATTTAAAACTAAACAAAAATATATATTTTATTATTCATCTTGTCCCAAAACATGCTGGACCACATATATTCCCTAAGTCTCAAGCAGTTATGAACAAGTTCAACTAGTATATGTTTTGAAATTACATAAATAGATGTATTTATCTAAACCAACAAAGCTTACATGCGCATGGTTAAGGAATGTAGATATGTAACTTTAATTAAAACAAAAAGTGGTCGACATCTAGAATATAGTATACTCTAGTGTATGCAAAGCATTTTACCAAAAGCTAATTGAGAGACATAGAAATATGGAGAACCAATAGAACATTCAGATGAGATATTATTCTTGGAGGTGAAGTGAAGGTGACTAGATAAGTTTGCATTTTGTTCATAAATGCAACCTACCTCCAACTGAATAGCACGTTTTGTCCACTCCAAGATGTTCTCATGTTGCGCATTAAGCCAATGAAGAATAAGTGGTGCACAAACTTCTCTTATCTGTTTTAAAAAATTAGAAACAAGAAAAATAAAATTCTTGATTAATGAATGAAGAATCACACTGGATAAATTGTGTAAAAGACAACAATATTTTCTGTTTACACTCGTTAAAACCAAGAATCTAATATGTAAAACAACTGAGCTACTTCACATCAAAATAGCTTCAAGAACTCCAACTAGGAATATAGAATCCACTTGTGAAAATGACAGTGCTGAAATTAAACTGTATATCTATAACCGGGCAAAAAAAATGTATAAGTTTGGAAGATGGCTCAGGCTGTGACAGATGGACTACAAGCATAAAGTCAGGGATAGACCCAGGATTATGTGATTGGTTTGGAACAAAAGGGAACATGACCAACCGCATTTAAAGAAACTTAATCTGCAATCTTATTTTTTAAATAAAAAACTAAATATTAGAATAATCTTTATTTTTCTTTTCAAGTCTAACAAAATAAGGAAGGTTTTAGCAGGGGTCTTAGAAAATACTCCAGGCAAACAAAAAACAACATTATTCTTTTTATTACAAAAATATGTTTATTCCGGTTATTCTACCACTTGACAGCAAAGCTTCATATAATTCTTTGATATTATTTACTTAAAATTTGCATTTGGGATCTAAAACTATCAAGCTAAATTTCATATGAACATTATGTTATAATGTGTGACCTTAAATTGAAATATGGATCTGAACTGATTACAGAAGTTTTAGCAAGAGGAGAAAGGTGAATAGATTTACATACATACTCATCAACATAAAAGAACAGAATAATTTTAAAAAAACACAAAAAGAGAAAGCAATATTTACACATGAAATGATTGTCCAGTTGATTATACATGACTTGGATGGATTAGAACATGAACCAAAAAGTAGTGTTTACCATGTGCTCTCAAATAGCCTACACATTTTTATGTTCTCACTTCTCACAAAGATTTACTACATTAAGATATAATGCAAAATTATATCAATGGCAACTTTTGAAAACAAGAATCTAATTGATGTCCTTGGTCGCCGGTGAAGAATCCGCCATCAGCGAGGTGTAGGGAGGTGGTGACTACAGGGACAATGACATATGCGACCATATGCTGCCTTTTTGTTCACGGTCATTTGTTGCTGCTAGTTGTTCGTGGAGGCAGAAGCAAGCGAAGAGAAGAAGTTGATAGGGGCAGCAGCCTCAGCGAAGTTAAGAAGAACAATGAGGGTGGTGATAGGAGCAGCGGAGGCAGTGGGCCATGCAAGGAGACAACGACATTGACAGAAAGAAATTAAAAAAAGAGAGAGAAAGAGATGGGGAATTATTCAAATTTTAGCTGATTTAAGGGATCGATATCAGAAGAACCCTAAAAGATATCATATATGTAACTTCCTAGTGTTTGAAAAGAAGAAATGATACACTTCTAAGTTCTAAGAAAGAGAATAAATAATAGAGAAGCATGATTTATAAGAAAAATATTATGGTATTATAAATAATTTTCATTTATTTTACTTATCTGATAGTGTTCAAAATGGCTATGGATTTCTCATATGCATGGGAAGTGCATTTTACTAGTACCTAAAAGGATAAGGATTCGCTCTACAAATCCAAATATGTAGTACTTTTTTAACATACCAGAAATCTAAAGTTATCATGATAACCTTCATTTTCCAATAAATAAACTTCAACAATGTAAAATCTGAATCAAATATATTTAAAGTAATATTTATTTTCATTGAACTAAATTCAATGTCGATGTATATCTGCAGTACCAGTTAAAGACTTAATCATAGTATATCTTCAATTTCTTTAATTATCCGCAACACATAGGTTCACATAATGTTACGCACAGGGCATCACAGTTTTATAAGGTTTAGAACGATTAAACCGTACTTAAATTATAGGTATTTATGTTAATGCTTATATGCCACACAAATAGACTAATGAACTAAAATGGAACTCACCAAGTATGTAATAAAAAAATCCTTTGAGCTTCCAAACTCCCTTTACATAACATCCCAAGTATTATTCTACACTAGAACAGCCTCAAATCTGTGTTCCGCCTGGGAACTGAACACTATTAACAAATTTTTAACTTACCTTTTCATAACGTTACTTAGCAATTTAAGTTTTTCTCTCAAAATTCTGACACATTGATTTGTCCTCTCGACTTGTAACACATTAAGAAACTGAATAGTTAGCTAAATACTCAATTACTCTGTCCAAATAGTTAGTTGTAAACGAGTGATATTTAGATCATATTCAATCTAATATTCCAATTAGCTACCACTCTTTGAGCCGATGAAAACAACGGGAAAGAACGAAAAATTTCAACAAATGCTAAGCAATGAACCACCTTATACATCATTGAGTTTGTGTTGATTGTCTAAAATATCTGGTGCAAATTATAGTCTATGCTAACACCTTTTCTGCAAATCTTCCATTTTGCATCAGAATTCAGGGTTCTTCCACTCGCGACAGTCCTGGCTATTTCAGCTACGTTCTTTGTGTTTCCAATATCCGTATTCCACTGAATATCTGTTAAAATTTTTGCACTTATTATAAAGTGCTCTGTTAATTATTTTTAGCCTTTCAACCCTATTCACTCCCTCTATGGTTTTACAAGGTGTTCCATGTATTTGTCATAGGTTCATTCTTGTACTGGAGTTATACTCACCGATAAATGGATTCATATGTAAATTTTAATTGAAACATAACATAATATGCTTGTGTATGGTGTTTCTCTTCTACATATCAAATTTCTTTTGATATATCATGTTTGTGTATGTTATTTTATATGGTACTTTACATATCACGATGGTGTCGTGTATATCTTGTGTGGTTTTGTGTGTGTCAACCACCATGTTTTGGAATAGGAACAATCATAAGGTACCACATGAATCATTTGTCAGTTTGAGGTATACCAGGGGACTTCGGTATTTAGTTGTCAAAAGACTAACAAAATGTTGTTTTAAACCTAGGCTGGCAACCCTGGGCCTTTGTATTGATCACACTGGCTAAAGAAACAAAAAGTTTTAAAAGCGACCAACTTTTTGAATGTGGATGAAAGTTGCTCGATTTTATAAATAGATATTATGCTGGTATGGTTTTATAACTAAATCTTAAAAAAAGGATTTTCTAAAAAATTAGTTTAGCATATAAACATCTCTTAACTACATTGATTTAAATATCCCAGATATAGCCGATATATTCTTTTATATATTCTTTTATAAGGCTTGCTGCAAAACAGTCTCAATATCCTTTACCACCTTTTGGCAATTTTGGACGATATATCCCTTACATGACCGATTTATCAACCAATATGTCCTTTTATATGGCTCGCCACAAAACAATATAGTTCTGCAAATTTTCTTTAATATTTTTAGCAAAAATTTCAGCCCTATAAAGTTTTCTAGTAAAAGCTAATAGGCTCTTTTCCCCGAGTAAGTTTCTACGATTGGTTAGTGATCCTAATCTATCATATATTATTTAAATTTTTATATGCTTAGATTTTATTAAGTATGTTTAGATTATATTTTAGAACTATTATATATTCACATTTTGATATGACACTGATAGTTACTGCATATCCTCGATAGCTGCAATCCGATATGGATTTTGGCCCTATGATATATCACCGATATCCGATATTTAAAACCTTACTTGACTATATGGCATAAACATTTAGTTGTCAAAACTTAATAAGTTTTAAGGTAAGATATTGAACATATAATAACATACTCATTGATCAACCATCTGCAAACCACAATTCTCTACATGCGGTTACTCATACTTTGTAACTAGTAAATTGGAAGAAATTGCCCACCAAAGGATCAAGGCAGATCCGCAACCTCCGTGCAGACAAATATATGAATGATATAACTGCAACTCCAAGGTATCAAGTAAATATACATGGAAGAAAATAAAATCCATCTTGTTCGACAATAGGAGCTCAGAACTTGCTATAGTGTATCGTCCTCGGTTGCAATCATGAGTGTTACATTAACAAAAAAATTATTTATCACTAGACAAAAACTATGTGTTTGTGTCTAATTCAATACTTGTGTAAATTAATAATTGATCAGACAGCTTAGATTGAGTTAGGATGCACCATACCTGATATGGATGCAAGTAACTAACAATAAGCGATTTCATGCCCTTCTGACATACAGAATTGAGTACATCAGCCAAATAAAGCTCTAAACTATCAGAAGCTGCAAGAACCGACTGTACGTTCTCCGAAAGCTCCAATACTTCTTTCAGAAAAGGATTCTATATATTGATATAAATAACTATTACTTCGAGTATCAATGGAAACTGATCCCTATGAGATACTAGACAAGTTAGAAGTGCTATTTTAAACATACCAGTTTTTCCCCATAAAGATGATGCAACAGTAAAGAAGAAACAACTCCAGCATTTGGATATTGTTGGCCTAATACTCGAGTAAATGAAGTGAACTCCTTCTCAGCAATAATTTTCAATTCGTTGGCAAGCTTGATCAAAGGATGCTTCTCTTTTTTTTCTGATGGAGTATCCACGGAATTAAGGACCTGACGTACCAAATGAACAATTTTCATAACCAGAAGGACTTAGTAGATTATTACATGGTGAACAAGAATGGCACATCTCACCCGCTTATATGCAGCTCGAATGGACCTTTCAGTAAATATGTGAACTAACTTAAAAGGTACTTCAGCTCCCGCCAATGATTCAAAGAACTGAAACTTGGACATGTCATTGAATCAGCGCCTAGGAGTGGTTGATTCATTCATAAAAGTCGAACAATGAAAACATAATGTCCAAATATATGAAGCTAATTCCAATTAATAAAGTTGACGATAAAAGGCAAAATGTAGTTCTTGGAATGAGTGATTGTACTGCAATTTTGGAAGGAAAACTCCTACACAAAAATTACAACAAATGAGGGAGCATGCTACTTAAGCATGGATTCTTATCGAATGAATGGTATCAACTAATTGACTATCAAATGTACTCTCGTCTTTGTAGTCTCTTGCAAGAGTACCAACTGATAAATATGAGATACCCTGTATAATTGCTACAGTTATCCTACACGTTCTTTTTAAAAAGTTGATTGGAAACCTGTGCTCAAAAGCCACATATGAGCAACTCTGTCAAATGTTTTATAACAGTTTGAAGTACAACAATGAAAAGCGGAACTATTACAACAAAAGCACAAACAAGAATTACCTACTGAAGAATCCACACAAACACGAACAAAACTAAAAGTTCCAGATAGTGAATGGAAACCTCAGAAGGAGAGAGTAAAGATTACATATTCATAGGACATTGCGGTTTAGTATATTAACAAAAAATTGTCCATTTGTTGATCAATAGGCTCAACTAAATGTCCATGGTTGGGTTAGAAGGTTGCTTCTGTTGGCATCTTCGGCGTTTGAAATGTGTGCGTCTGTGTATGCGAGCTTTCTTTTTCGGTTTTGGGGTGGGGGTTCCTTCGTTCCTTAACATGCTAGAATTTATCCATTTGTTGTGGTTCTAAGATGGAGGAAAGGTGTGTTGAATGAGTATTTTTTTATGCTGATAAGTTAAGAAGGATTGATACCACCATTACTTTTCTGCTCTAAAATTGACAATCCTCGACATAATGTATTGAGATAGAATTGAGCTAGGAGATCACAACAAACTTTTTTAAGAATAAGGTGTTTTGTTTCACTATGCTAGGTAAGGCCATTCGTAATTATATGCCTTCTATATGTTCAAAACACAGTGTCTTCTCTCTAGATTTCAATTCAGAACAGTTGGTGATCCAGATATCAATAGACACATGATTTTATGTTGACATTATTAAGGAGAAACAAGTACTAAAGAGACAGATGATAAGAAGAATATTGAGAAACTTGTGCTTCTTTGAAACATAAAAAGCTAGTGCTAAATAATTTAGCAAGGATAACCAGTAGTTATCTGAAAATCACATCAAAAATCAAAAGTAAGCTATAATATGCTTAGGTTGTGCTGACATGGATATGCACAACATGACACAATACAGATACACAACTATGGAATATCCTGAAATTCAGGAAGATATGTGCCCCAAGTATGGCAATAATAAAATTATATGCCTGTGTGAAGTAATGCTATATTTGTGTAACATGAATATGCAAAATGACAATTGTTTAGAAACAGTACCTCAGACAATATAACATTTTTCCAAGTACATAAGATGACAGTTATGTGAACAATCATACTTATTAATAAAATGAACAAATAATACAAATGCATCTACAAGAAAAATCACATGTGAACTTAATCACTTCAGCTCCGCCAATGATTCAAAGAACTGAAACTTGGACATGTCATTGAATCAGCCTAGGAGTGGTTCATTCATTCATAAAAGTCGAACAATGAAAACATAATGTCCAAATATATGAAGCTAATTCCCATTAATAAAGTTGACGATAAAAGGCAAAATGTAGTTCTTGGAATGAGTGATTGTACTGCAATTTTGGAAGGAAAACTCCTACACCAACATTACAACAATGAGGGAGCATGCTACTTAAGCATGGATTCTTATCGAATGAATGGTATCAACTAATTGACAATCAAATGTACTCTCCTCTTTGTAGTCTCTTGCAAGAGTACCAACTGATAAATATGAGATACCCTGTATAATTGCTACAGTTATCCTGCACATTCTTTTTAAAAAGTTGATTGGAAACCTGTGCTCAAAAGCCACATATGAGCAACTCTGTCAAATGTTTTATAACAGTTTGAAGTACAACAATGAAAAGCAGAATTATTACAACAAAAGCACAAACAAGAATTACCTACTGGCTACTGAAGAATCCACACAAACACGAACAAAACTAGAAGTTCCAGATAATGAATGGAAACCTCAGAAGGAGACAGTAAAGATTACATATTCATAGGAGATTGTGGTCTAGTATATTAACAAAAAATTGTCCATTTGTTGATCAATAGGCTCAACTAAATGTCCATGGTTGGGTTAGAAGGTTGCTTCTGTTGCATCTTCGTCGTTTGAAATGTGTGCGTCTGTGTATGCGAGCTTTCTTTTTTCGGTTTTGGGGTGGGGGTTCCTTGATTCCTTAACATGATAGAATTTATCCATTTGTTGTGGTTCTAAGATGGAGGGAAGGTGTGTTGAATGAGTATTTTTTATGCGGATAAGTTAAGAAGGATTGATTCCACCATTACTTTTCTGCTCTAAAATTGACAATCCTCGACATAATGTATTGAGATAGAATTGAGGTGGGAGATCACAACCAAACTTTTTTAAGAATAAGGTATTTTGTTTCACTATGCTAGGTAAGGCCATTCGTAATTATATGCCTTCTAGATGTTCAAAACACAGTGTCTTCTCTCTAGATTTCAATTCAGAACAGTTGGTGATCCAGATATCAATACAGACACATGATTTTATGTTGACATTAGTAAGGAGAACCAAGTACTAAAGAGACAGATGATAAGAAAAATATTGAGAAACTTGTGCTTCTTTGAAACATAAAAAAGCGAGTGCTAAATAATTTAGCAAGGATAACCAATAGCATACGAAAATCACATCAAAAAATCAAAAGTAAGCTATAATATGCTTAGGTTGTGCTGGCATGGATATGCATAACATGACACAATACAGATACACAACTATGGAATATCCTGAAATTCAGGAAGATATGTGCCCCAAGTATGGCAATAATAAAATTATATGCCTGTGTGAAGTAATGCTATATTTGTGTAACATGAATATACAAAATTACAATTGTTTAGAAACAGTACCTCAGACAATATAACATATTTCCAAGTACATAAGATGACAGTTATGTGAACAATCATACTTATTAATAAAATGAACAAACTATACAAATGCATCTACAAGAAAAATCACATGTGAACTTAATCACTTCATCATTCTGCATCAGATTTCTGACTACTTAGTTTCAATAGATCTTTGATAGATCTAGGATGCATTTATTTTCAGATCGCATATGACTATGTCCGAAAATTATCCACGAAGTATCCTAGTACAATTATTGTATAGGAATGGTATATGGCTACATCTTCCTAATGGAAGAAACAACAAAACATTGAGAATATGCAATTGGAGAGGATAGCAAGAGATTTCTTTTCTGTTTTTGCTAAACCTAAAAAATAATACAGTCTTAGGTTGGTATAAGAAAGTTATACAGAAAGTGGATATCTAACCTGGTTTTCTCCATATTCATCCAGAAAACTTGATCCAGTAAGTATGGCCATCGTCAGGACTCTTTCAAGAGTATAAAACCTGTCCTGAACAAGCAATATAGACGTTAAAGCTATAAGAAATCACAATGATAATTATATTCCAATGATGAAAGAGAAGAAAAATAATACTATATATTATGTCAAACAGAGTATTAGTTTGTACTTTGTAGTTAGCAAGTGGACAATAAAGCCTACTATATGAATTTTATTTTAAAAGATTCACAAATGAAATGAGTATCTGGAATGTGATGCCTTCGACCCCAATCCAGATCCAATTGGAAAGTACAAGGTTCTTGATATTGTGAAATTTGGCAGGTACTCAAAATCTGAATGGGATCTAAAAGGAGGAGCGGATAGATTTTAAGTGTTTGATAACTTTCAGTACATGTAGTAAACCCTTAGCGGAGAGATCATAACTCATTGAGGGTTGCTAGGAGGATATCCAGCGATGATGATACTCAATCGGATCACGAGCTCATAGGGGCTCGTTGAAGCTAGGGCGGTTGGATCTAGATCGATGGAGAGGCACAAAGGAATGGATATCGAGGAGAGCGGATGAGTAGTTGAAGATACTATTCACGCATATGAACAGTGCACTGGGTTATTTTTTATCTTTGAACAGTACCCTATACTTTTGGACCTTTTGAGGATTAGGGTTTTGATTCCTTAACATGATAGAATTTATCCATTTGTTGTGGTTCTAAGATGGAGGAAGGTGTGTTGAATGAGTATTTTTATGGATAAGTTAAGAAGGATTGATTCCACCATTACTTTTCTGCTCTAAAATTGACAATCCTCGACATAATGTATTGAGATAGAATTGAGGTGGGAGATCACAACAAACTTTTTAAGAATAAGGTATTTTGTTTCACTATGCTAGGTAAGGCCATTCGTAATTATATGCCTTCTAGATGTTCAAAACACAGTGTCTTCTCTCTAGATTTCAATTCAGAACAGTTGGTGATCCAGATATCAATACAGACACATGATTTTATGTTGACATTAGTAAGGAGAACCAAGTACTAAAGAGACAGATGATAAGAAAAATATTGAGAAACTTGTGCTTCTTTGAAACATAAAAAAGCGAGTGCTAAATAATTTAGCAAGGATAACCAATAGCATACGAAAATCACATCAAAAATCAAAAGTAAGCTATAATATGCTTAGGTTGTGCTGGCATGGATATGCATAACATGACACAATACAGATACACAACTATGGAATATCCTGAAATTCAGGAAGATATGTGCCCCAAGTATGGCAATAATAAAATTATATGCCTGTGTGAAGTAATGCTATATTTGTGTAACATGAATATACAAAATTACAATTGTTTAGAAACAGTACCTCAGACAATATAACATATTTCCAAGTACATAAGATGACAGTTATGTGAACAATCATACTTATTAATAAAATGAACAAACTATACAAATGCATCTACAAGAAAAATCACATGTGAACTTAATCACTTCATCATTCTGCATCAGATTTCTGACTACTTAGTTTCAATAGATCTTTGATAGATCTAGGATGCATTTATTTTCAGATGGCATATGACTATGTCCCAAAATTATCCACAAGTATCCTAGTACAATTATTGTATAGGAATGGTATATGGCTACATCTTCCTAATGGAAGAAACAACAAAACATTGAGAATATGCAATTGGAGAGGATAGCAAGAGATTTCTTTTCTGTTTTTGCTAAACCTAAAAAATAATACAGTCTTAGGTGAGTTATTTTACATTGGTATAAGAAAGTTATACAGAAAGTGGATATCTAACCTGGTTTTCTCCATATTCATCCAGAAAACTTGATCCAGTAAGTATGGCCATCGTCAGGACTCTTTCAAGAGTATAAAACCTGTCCTGAACAAGCAATATAGACGTTAAAGCTATAAGAAATCACAATGATAATTATATTCCAAGGATGAAAGAGAAGAAAAATAATACTATATATTATGTCAAACAGAGTATTAGTTTGTACTTTGTAGTTAGCAAGTGGACAATAAAGCCTACTATATGAATTTTATTTTAAAAGATTCACAAATGAAATGAGTATCTGGAATGTGATGCCTTCGACGCCAATCCAGATCCAATTGGAAAGTACAAGGTTCTTGATATGGTGAAGTTTGGCGGGTACTCAAAATCTGAACGGGATCTAAAAGGAGCGGGTAGATTTTTAAGTGTTTGATAACTTTCCAGAGCTGTGTAGTAAACCCTTAGCGGAGAGAGATCATAACTCATTGAGGGTTGCCAGGAGGATATCCAGCGATGGTGATACTCGATCGGATTACGAGAGCTCATAGGGGCTCGTTGAAGCTAGGGCGCGGTTGGATCTAGTCGATGGAGAGGCACAAAGGAATGGATATCGAGGAGAGAGCAGATGAGTAACGAAGATACTATTCACGCATATGAACAGTGTACTGGGTTATTTTTTATCTTTGAACAGTACCCTATACTTTTTTAAGGACCTTTTGAGGATTAGGGTTTTGATTGATTGGAGGGCAGAGATTTGAAGTGGAGCTGGATTCAAAGACTAAGATTTAAAGGGGACTAAAGTGAAAGGGGTCTCACCCAGGGCCTCACACTCATGGCCTCAGACAATTTAGCAATTCACATGCAACTTCAGAAATCAGAAACTTTATTTAATGAAGTTCATCTTCTCAATGAGGCTTACATCTTTATTTAAAGAAAACAAAAGATAATTTATAAGGAAACAAGATAAAATCGAATCTCAAAGATCCTTACATTCAATTCTAAGGAAACAAAATAACATCTTTTACAAAGTAAAATTGGAGAGGATAGCAAGAGATTTCTTTTCTGTTTTTGCTAAACCTAAAAAATAATACAGTCTTAGGTTGGTATAAGAAAGTTATACAGAAAGTGGATATCTAACCTGGTTTTCTCCATATTCATCCAGAAAACTTGATCCAGTAAGTATGGCCATCGTCAGGACTCTTTCAAGAGTATAAAACCTGTCCTGAACAAGCAATATAGACGTTAAAGCTATAAGAAATCACAATGATAATTATATTCCAAGGATGAAAGAGAAGAAAAATAATACTATATATTATGTCAAACAGAGTATTAGTTTGTACTTTGTAGTTAGCAAGTGGACAATAAAGCCTACTATATGAATTTTATTTTAAAAGATTCACAAATGAAATGAGAATCTGGAATGTGATGCCTTCGACCCCAATCCAGATCCAATTGGAAAGTACTAGGTTCTTGATATTGTGAAATTTGGCAGGTACTCAAAATCTGAATGGGATCTAAAAGGAGGAGCGGATAGATTTTTAAGTGTTTGATAACTTTCCAGAGCTGTGTAGTAAGCCCTTAGCGGAGAGAGATCATAACTCATTGAGGGTTGCTAGGAGGATATCCAGCGATGATGATACTCAATCGGATCACGAGAGCTCATAGGGGCTCGTTGAAGCTAGGGCGCGGTTGGATCTAGTTGATGGAGAGGCACAAAGGAATGGATATCGAGGAGAGAGCGGATGAGGAGTAACGAAGATACTATTCACGCATATGAACAGTGCACTGGGTTATTCTTTATCTTTGAACAGTACCCTATACTTTTTTTAGGACCTTTTTGAGGATTAGGGTTTTGATTGATTGGAGGGCAGAGATTTGAAGAGGAGGTGGATTCAAAGACTAAGATTTAAAGGGGACAAAACTGAAAGGGGTCTCCCCCAGGGCCTCACACTCATGGCCTCACACAATTTAGCAATTCACATGCAACTTCAGAAATCAAAAATTTTATTTAATGAAGTTCATCTTCTCAATGAGGCTTACATCTTTATTTAAAGAAAACAAAAGATAATTTATAGGGAAACAAGATAAAATCGAATCTCAAAGATCCTAACATTCAATTCTAAGGAAACAAAATAACATCTTTTACAAAGTAAAATTTGAAAGATCATGAAGATCCTACCATTATATCCTCAAGAAATTCCACCTAAAATAAAGATTGCAAAAAATATTGCTAAAACAAATAGATCTCAAGAAATCCTAGTAGTCCAAAATTAATGATCCACAATCGGCTTGCATCACAGGTTATAATCATAAAGGAACAACACTAGTACTCCCTGTGTAGCGCGATACGTGCATGAACAGTACATATTTGTGCGAAGAAAGTGTTAGCAACATCTTAATAATTGACGATAAGATTAAAAAATGTTTTAAATTGTCAAAAATTTTATGAGCATCTCACAATTCACAAAACCTTTTGTCTTTCAGTGCACGCGATGCGTGCATGACACAGTACTACGCAGCGAGGGCTCCGACGTGAAAGCTAGAACTAAAGATAGGATTTAGATAAATAGGCTTCACAACCCACTAGATAATAGCCTTTACACCTAAGAACTTGACACCACACTAGAGAATAAGCTTCACACCCACGGGTTTCACACTCCACTAAAGAATATGCTTCACACCTAAGGGCTTCACAACCAATAAGCGATTCATATGCTCGACAAAAGATTTCACATCTCAAGAACTTTTCATTTTATTCATCATTGTCTCTTTCCTCATGGAGGATACTTATTTATACCAAAAAAAAAATCTAAACATTTAAGGAAGCAAATTAAAATCATAATCAAACCAAAACCTACCAAAATTAAAAGAAGCAATTACATAAAATCTTAACTAGACTAGAAGGAAATATCATAATCAAATCCTAAAGAAATACTAACTTAAATAGAAGCTTGCATAGACTAAGATCAAATCCTAATAAAATCTTTATTAAATCTTTGTCATGAGCAAATATTAATCTGTCCTACATCAAATTCAACAACTTTGAAACATAACTTTGTGGCAGAAAGATAAGAATTCAACGTATCAAGTGTAGGCATGGTCTAGAAAATTAAGAGCAAACCGCACACTACTATGAGTGTGCCTTAATTGAAGGTGACACCTGCATATGCATATAGCACCAACCACCAGCAAATTCTTAATGGTATTTGAGAAATTATGAACAACCGAACCCCATTGACTTCATGCAAAACCAACTACTGAGGATGCATGTCGGAGTAAGCGACAATGAACTAATTATGTCTTCTGATGCATTATATGCATCTTTCTCCCAGCCGTTCTTTTCTCAAGAAAAAGTGCATCTTCTTTGGTTTTAGGAAACCAAAAAAAATATTGTTATGCCTCGTACATGCATAACAAAACCAAGATACGTGACAACCGGCCACAAATCCTCTTATCAAGAGGATTTGCAAAGCCTAACTCCAATATCCAATCTTATATGCATCAATATACACAAGTGCACATCCAACTATTTGACTCACGTCCTGGAAGAGCATTGGAGTATATCCTACAAGCCATGATAATCTAAAATATTGTGTATAATTGGAGTGAGCTTTCTACATGCTCAGTAAGTGGTAACATATTCAATAATTTACGTAACTGAAACCAAGCACATAATCCAATGAAGGAGTTTGTAGTAAATATGCAATATCTTTAGAATCGGTTTATGCATAGAAATTAGGCTTCACAACCCACTAGATAATAGCCTTTACACCTAAGAACTTGACACCACACTAGAGAATAAGCTTCACACCCACGGGTTTCACACTCCACTAAAGAATATGCTTCACACCTAAGGGCTTCACAGCCAATAAGCGATTCATATGCTCGACAAAAGATTTCACATCTCAAGAACTTTTCATTTTATTCATCATTGTCTCTTTCCTCATGGAGGATACACTTATTTATACAAAAAAAATCTAAACATTTAAGAAACCAAATTAAAATCATAATCAAACCAAAACCTACCAAAATTAAAAGAAGCAATTACATAAAATCTTAACTAGACTAGAAGGAAATATCATAATCAAATCCTAAAGAAATACTAACTTAAATAGAAGCTTGCGAGACTAAGATCAAATCCTAATAAAATCTTCATTAAATCTTTGTCATGAGCAGATATTGATATGTCCTACATCAAATTCAACAACTTTGAAACATAACTTTGTGGCAGAAAGATAAGAATTCAGTGTATCAAGTGTAGGCATGGACTAGAAAATTAAGAGCAAACCGCACACTACTATGAGTGTGCCTTAATGGAAGGTGACACCTGCAGATGCATATGGCACCAACCACCAGCCGATTCTTAATGGTATTTGAGAAATTATGAACAAACCGAACCCCCTTGACTTCATGCAAAACCAACTACTGAGGATGCATGTCGGAGTAAGCGACAATGAATTAATTATGTCTTCTGATGCATTATATGCATCTTTCTCCCAGCCGTTCTTTTCTCAAGAAAAAGTGCATCTTCTTTGGTTTCAGGAAACCAAAAAAAATATTGTTATGCCTCAGACATGCATAACAAAACCAAGATACGTGACAACCAGCCACAAATCCTCTTATCAAGAGGATTTGCAAAGCCTAACTCCAATATCCAATCTTATATGCATCAATATACACAAGTGCACATCCAACTATTTGACTCACGTCCTGGAAGAGCGTTGGAGTATATCCTACAAGCCATGATAATCTAAAATATTGTGTATAATTGGAGTGAGCTTTCCACATGCTCAGTAAGTGGTAACATATTCAATAATTTACGTAACTGAAACCATGCACATAATCCAATGAAGGAGTTTGTAGTAAATATGCAATATCTTTAGAATCAGTTTTATGCATAGAAATTAGGCAACACCACACCCTATGTTGACAACTAGACTGTCTACAACAGCAATCTGTCTAGAAAGGCTACCTGCCACGGCGTTTTGCGTTCTACATCATACCTCTACCAGACTGCCTACCAGTGTTTTCAATGTGCGCGCTTAATGCGGTATAAAGTATCTTCGCGCATCTTGAAGGCATAGCGTGATCATGCGTGATCAGGCGCTGTACATATTTTTCCGATAGATAATCAAGTACGAAGAACATGTTTAGGAATTCACATAAAAATATATCGTGATAAATAATATCTTACTAAAAATCACAATATAATGTCTTAATTTCAAATGCTAACACCCACATAGTAGCAAAGTTCATAATTTTCAAATCAAATGTCAAATCAAGAGTAAATCCAAGCAAAGGATTAGTTACAATCCTCAATTGAAGGCTACTAAAAGTCCTAATGGATTTATTTTGCTTTTGGGATATGGATTATCAAGTATAAAACTTCGATTAAAATGTTAACAAACAAAATATGAGGGTATGTACTACATGCACCTAGCATAAAGAATCGGATGCATCACGGTATAAAATTTGCTACATCAAATCGCGAGCGCTCAGCGCCCGCATCGCAAAGCTTGATGGTAGCGCAACTTTAAAAACACTCACTGCAACAACGATTTATGCGGCCTTGATTGCCTACCAACTCGCCCATCGTCTTCCTTGATAGGCCTGTGACTTGCTTAATTCATTAGTGTACACCATTAACTAATGAATAATGCAAAATATGCCTCAATAAGATTCAAATATCCTTTGACAAAACTCATTTGTCATGTAAAGCCTACAATGGCAAAAATAAATATTCATATATGGTAAATTCAACAAGCAATAGCTCATGCTGCCAACACTCATGAAATATCTTAAAATGTACTTTTAACATGAGATCCATGCTTGCACATCAAAATGTGGACATTTGTAAGCAAATAATGAGAAAATCATAAATTAAAGAATATGTAACCCCACTTACAGAATGTGTGATTCCAAGTTTCTCACGTGGTCCTCCACGAGGTACTCCTAACTCTTATTAGTCTTTCCTCGTACAAACACGTGAATAAATATCAATTTTCACCCAATCCATATATCTATATCTATAAAATAAGTAATTCCATTCTCGACACTAGTTATCTTATTGTAAAATCCTTCAAAATGTAAACAGGGGTCTTTCTCTAATTTCTGAAAACTGCAATGGCATCTGTAATTTCTGAAATTGCAGGGTTCTATATGTAATTTCTGAAATCTGTAGGGACTTATTTGTAAGTTCTATTTTTATCTAATTTTTATACTACAGGGTGATCATAAAATATCCATACTATTTCAGTCCAATCATATATTCTTTCATCATCACATTTTGATTCCATGGGTTGTTTGGCAAAAGTTGGATTGAAAAGGAATATCTTATAAATCGAAGGGCACGAAAGCAATTTCCTTCCCTTCCATAGTTGTTGATGCATCTTGTAGTTAAAGCTATTCTCATGGATTTTAAAACCAAAAATATTGTTATGCCTCGACATGCATAACAAAACCAAGATACGGATACCGGCCACAAATCCTCTTATCAAGAGGATTTGCAAAGCCTAACTCCAATATAATCTTATATGCATCAATATACACAAGTGCACATCCAACTATTTGACTCACGTTCTGGAAGAGCATTGGAGTATATCCTACAAGCCATGATAATCTAAAATATTGTGTATAATTGAGTGAGCTTTCCACATGCTCGATAAGTGGTAACATATTCAATAATTTACGTGAATCGAAACCATGCACATAATCCAATGAAGGAGTTTGTAGTAAATATGCAATATCTTTAGAATCAGTTTTATGCATAGAAATTTGGCAACACCACACCCTATGTTGACAACTAGACTATCTACAACGCAACTGCCTAGGCTACCCGCCTGCTTTTCGCTCTACATCATACCTCTACCGGTGCCTACGGTGTTTTCAATGTGCGATGCATAATGCGGCGCAAAGTATCTTCGCACATCGCCAAAGGCGCAGCGTGATCGCGCATGCGTGATCTGGCGCTGCTTACATAATTTTTCACGATAGATAATCAAGTACGAAAGAACATGTTTAGGAATTCACATAAAAATATATCGTGATAAATAATATCTTACTAAAAATCACAATATAATGTCTTAATTTCAAATGCTAACACCCAACATAGTAGCAAAGTTCATAATTTTCAAATCAAATGTCAAATCAAGAGTAAATCCAAGCAAAGGATTAGTTACAATCCTCAATTGAAGGCTACTAAAAGTCCTAATGGATTTATTTTGCTTTTGGGATATGGATTATCAAGTATAAAACTTCGATTAAAATGTTAACAAACAAAATATGAGGGTATGTACTACATGCACTCCCGAAGTCTGGATGCGTAGGCGCTAAATCAATGCGGGCGCCTCGGGCCAAGATCGCAAGCGCGCAGTGAGTATGCCGACCTTTAAAAACACTACTGCCTACAACAACGATTTGTCTGGCCTTGATTGCCTACAACGGCACTCTGCCCATCGTCTTCATTGATAGGCCTGTGACTTGCTTAATTCATTAGTGTGCACCATTAACTAATGAATAAGATTCAAATATCCTTTGACAAAACTCATTTGTCATGTAAAGCCTACAATGGCAAAAATAAATATTCATATATGGTAAATTCAACAAGCAATAGCTCATGCTGCCAACACTCATGAAATATCTTAAAATGTACTTTTAACATGAGATCCATGCTTGCACATCAAAATGTGGACATTTGTAAGCAAATAATGAGAAAATCATAAATTAAAGAATATGTAACCCCACTTACAGAATGTGTGATTCCAAGTTTCTCACGTGGTCCTCCACGAGGTACTCCTAACTCTTATTAGTCTTTCCTCGTACAAACACGTGAATAAATATCAATTTTCACCCAATCCATATATCTATATCTATAAAATAAGTAATTCCATTCTCAACACTAGTTATCTTATTGTAAAATCCTTCAAAATGTAAACAGGGTCTTTCTCTAATTTAAAGCTGCAATGGCATCGTAATTTCAAAATGCAGTGGTTCTATATGTAATTTCGAAATCGTAGGGACTTATTTGTAAGTTCTATTTTATCTAATTTTTATACTACAGGGGTGATCATAAAATATCCATACTATTTCAGTCCAATCATATATTCTTTCATCATCACATTTTGATTCCATGGGTTGTTTGGCAAAAGTTGGATTGAAAAGGAATATCTTATAAATTGAAGGGCACGAAGCAATTTCCTTCCCTTCCATAGTTGTTGATGCATACTGTAGTTAAAGCTATTCTCATGGATTTTAAATCCAACAAGTTCAAAGTTCCTATCCTAAATCCAAAAAATAAAACATAGTTGTAAACCAGTAATCATATCATCCCAAAATCAAGTAATAGCTTTAGGATTATAGCTCTAATAATTTGTCATTTGTTTTCCTTTTGTTTTCTTCTTTGTTTCCTCTTTGTTTCTATCTTGTTGCCACTGCTTTTTATTTCCTTTTCTCCTTTCTTTCTTTTCTTTATTTTGCTGCTTCTTTCTTCTCTTTTCTTTTTTTCCCTTTTTCTGTTGCAGGATCTGGCATAGGGAATCAAGCAAAGACTCATTCTCCACCTTCTTTTAACTACATAGGCTTATCCCTCTCCTTCATAGCACCTCAACCTCCACCTCCTACTTAATCAAGGCCACGTGTCACCCTCTACTTCATGCTAACTTTACCTCCACCTCATGCCACCTCATCCTTAATCCACTAGAAATGTCTCTCATTTATAATATACTGCCGCGCCAACTCATTTCCAATCCGTAAGACGTGTTAATAACTTTTGCATAAAACGCTCATCTTTTTCATATTTGCACCTCTTCTTTGTTTTCAATATCATACCAATTGTTCTTTGTATTTGCAAATAATTACTGCAAGAGCATATGATTCATCCTTCAATTTATAATCACTATAAATAAAATTAAGGTCATTACAAATATGTATAGTCGATGTATTAAATATCGGCCGATATATCGGTTTTGATGCCCTTCCAATACGATATTTATGAATAAATATCAATTTTCACCCAATCCATATATCTATATCTATAAAATAAGTAATTCCATTCTCAACACTAGTTATCTTATTGTAAAACCCTTCAAAATGTAAACAATGGTCTTTCTCTAATTTCAAAACCTAAGGGCATCCGTAATTTCAAAATGCAGTGGTTCTATATGTAATTTCTGTTTTTATCTAATTTCTATGCTACAGGGTGATCATAAAATATCCATACTATTTCAGGTCCAATCATATATTCTTTCATCATCACATTTTGATTCCATGGGCTGTTTGGCAAAAGTTGGATAGAAAAGGAATATCTTATAAATTGAAGGGCACGAAAGCAATTTCCTTCCCCTTCCATAGCTGTTGCTGCATATTGTAGTTAAAGCTATTCTCATGGATTTTAAATCCAACAAGTTCAATGTTCCTATCCTAAATCCAAAAAATAAAACATAGTTGTAAACCAGTAATCATATCATCCCAAAATCAAGTAATAGCTTTAGGATTATAGCTCTAATAATTTGTCATTTGTTTTTCCTTTCGTTTTCTTCTTTGTTTCCTCTTTGTTTCTATCTTGTTGCCATTGCTTTTTATTTCCTTTTCTCCTTTCTTTCTTTTCTTTATTTTGCTGCTTCTTTCTTCTCCTTTCTTTTTTTCCTTTTTTTTCTGTTGCAGGATTTGGAACAGGGAATCAAGCAAAGCCTCATTCTCCACCTTCTTTTAACTACATAAGCTTATCCCTCTCCTTCATGGCACCTCAACCTCCACCTCCTACTTAATCAAGGCCACGTGTCACCCTCTACTTCCTTCATGCTAACTTTACCTCCACCTCATGCCACCTCATCCTTAATCCACTGGAAATGTCTCTCTCATTTATAATATACTGCCGCGCCAACTCATTTCCAATCCGTAAGACGTGTTCATAACTTTTGCATAAAACCCTCATCTTTTTCATATTTGCACCTCTTCTTTTTTTTCAATATCATACCAATTGTTCTTTGTATTTGCAAATAATTACTGCAAGAGCATATGATTCATCCTTCAATTTATAATCACTATAAATAAAATTAAGGTCATTACAAATATGTATAGTCAGTGTATTAAATATCGGCCGATATATCAGTGTTGATGCCCTTCCAATACGATATTTATGAACAAATATCGTTTTCGATTTTTACCACTTTTTCCAATATATCGGAAATATCGGCCGATATTTCATTGAGGAAATATCGGCCGATATTGGCTACTATCCAAATGAAAAGGTTTATTGATTTTGGGTTTGGTTTTGGTTCCCACCAGACCCGAAAACTTAATAAATTCCCAAACCCTAATACCCTAAATCCCTAGTCAATCTTATATTTCTCCTCCCTCTTTGTTTGGCACTCCAGCTCAAAAATGCTTCATGATGCAATTTCTTATGCTTAGAATACATTAAATATGTTTTGATTACATATTACAATGTTATGTCACATATGAACATCATCCGATATGACACCCCTAATATTTTTTACATATCCCCGACATATCCCCGATTTTCGCAATCCGATATGAATTTTGGTCATCCGATATTTCTGATATTTTTAATATTTAAGACATTGTGTATAGTGATCGATAAGCAGATAATATATTTAGAATTGAAGATGTCTCCCCAATTTGTGCATTCTGAACTTTAATGGTTTTGATAGTTCCCGTACTAACACAAGATCAGTAACTCGAAAAAAAGTTGGTTCGGAACAAATCAGACATCACAACTTTAGAAAAACAATGATAAAGGAACAATACATAATAGAGTTAAAGCATGTTAAGCTAAACCTCCAATAGCAAAGATAAATACTTCAGTTGAGAGAGAAAAATCCTATCATCCCATTAAGTCATTTCAACAACTAATTGAAATGCCTCCTCAAATAACATGGACACCAAACCTTATCCGAACTCCTTAACTCATAACAACTTGTGATGTTCACACAAGAAAAACAAACACAAGACTTCTTAACATTTTCTAAAGAAGAAATAAGAACAAATGCTATATCCCATATTCTTGAGACTGGCTACATCATACATGAATTATTTTTTCTCCTTTAGTTCCAATTAGGGACATCTCCATGTTAAATTCACAACTATCATATCCATTACAATACCCAACCGCATTGCTCCATTTACCACAGTCCTATCACTCCTCATAACTACTGTGCTTGTTGGTCTTCTTTGCACACAGTCAAACTGTCTCGACCTGGTCCCTTAGCCTACTATCTATAATTTATTTGGTCTGACCCAATCCTGATCATACCATTTATCCTATTGGCATACACCCATATCCACATTTTTATATAAGCAACACATTACTTTTCTAGACATTTTTCAAAATTACACTTCTAGCTCATAAGATAAGATTGGTCATGCAACTGACATATAAATTTTCTTTCAATTTCATTGCTTTTTGTGATTCACTACCTGCATGCATTACCACCAAATCATCAAAAGGAATTTTACTTTACATCTCAGACTCAGAGTCTTAGTATGTCTTTCCTTCTTACATCCTTGGTTCTGTAGTAAGTTCTCTCCACCTTACTTTGCTGCCACTATATACTTAATGCAATTTTCTGATACCATGAAATATGAATATAAGATCACTCTCATTTATTAATATAATGGGATAATCTCCCATAAAGGGTTGGATTAGTAATCAGTTATGCAAAATTACAAATATCTTGTATATTAGCCAAAAACAATGATAAAGGACCAATACATAATAGAGTTAAAGCATGTTAAGCTAAACCTCCAATAGCAAAGATATATAATCCAGTTGAGAGAGAAAAATCATATCATCCCATTAAGTCATTTCAACAACTAATTGAAATGCCTCCTCAGATAACACGGACACCAAACCTTATCTTAACTTCTTAACTCATAACAACTTGTGATGTTCACACAAGAAAAACAAAACAAGACTTCTTAACATTTTCTAAGAAGAAATAAGAACAAATGCTATATCCCATATTCTTGAGACTGGCTACACGAATTATTTTTTCTCCTTTAGTTCCAATTAGGGACATCTCCATGTTAAATTCACAACTATCATATCCATTACAATACCCAACCGCATTGCTCCATTTACCACAGTCCTATCACTCCTCATACGTACTGTGCTTGTTGGTCTTCTTTGCACACAGTCAAACTGTCTCGACCTGGTCCCTTAGCCTACTATCTATAATTTATTTGGTCTGACCCAATCCTGATCATACCATTTATCCTACTAGCATACACCCATATCCACGTTTTCATATAAGCAACACATTCCTTTTCTAGACATTTTTCAAAATTACACTTCTAGCTCATAAGATATGATTGGTCATGCAACTGACATATAAATTTTCTTTCAATTTCATTGCTTTTTGTGATTCACTACCTGCATGCATTACCACCAAATCATCAAAAGGAATTTTTCTTTACATCTCAGACTCAGAGTCTTAGTATGTCTTTCCTTCTTACATCCTTGGTTCTGTAGTAAGTTCTCTCCACCTTACTTTGCTGCCACTATATACTTAATGCAATTTTCTGATACCATGAAATATGAATATAAGATCACTCTCATTTATTAATATAAAGGGATAACTCTCCCATAAAGGGTTGGATTAGTAATCAGTTATGCAAAATTACAAATATCTTGTATACCAGCCGGAACAATAAAATAAGCATTTCAAAATAATATCACAAATAACACAATTTATTTAATTATTCAGAATCAACTATAAAGAAGATTCTTATAAGATATATGGAATACTAAATAATTACATCTATTTTTCCAAGTGGGGTACATACATAAATCTATTTATCCTTCAAATATGCACTTCATCTGTGCGGATCCTGGGGCATATTGTCATTCCCTGTTCAAGATACACAAGCACCGATAGTCGTACAAGTAATAGATACACAAAAGAATTATGGATAGGCCTCTCATTAACGAAATAAGATATTTCCCTTGCCTCAAACGCATTGAGTTCCCCTACACACATCTGAGTGATGTCAACACAATTAAAACACCATAACAAAATCAAACATATGCCAAATCTGAAAACATGCGAGGTACAAGCATGGCATCATTAGAACATATATGGAAAGATTAAGGTTTGTGTGCCTCACGTATTAACTTAGGGCGGATGGATATCATCATCAGATAATGAAAGTAATTGCACAAATAACAATTAGGAAAGATATACCTGATCAAAATGTAGATGATAATCTTCAAGTTGAAAACTGCACCATGCAAAGATATTGAGGAGAACAGAATCTACCAACTTCAGATTCCTACTACTACCACGGACTTCAATTGAACAAATCAGACTGTTAATGTAAGCTTCTTCACTTCCACCATCATCTTTATTTGATAAAATTTTCTGCACCTTGAATACAGCATATTTTAACAATGCATGTTCACCTGTCAAAACAAACTACAGAAAAAATCATCACCACTTAGAAGTATTCTTTTGCGCCAATTGCTAATAAATATAGTAAATAGTGTCATCTATAACTTATTATGATGAAGGTAGCAAGCCTAGGATTAGCAATTAATTAATCCAATTCCGGGAAATGATGAATAATGAACCCAAAACACGAGTATTGATGTTGAAGTTTGCACCAAGTATATGCACTTAGGTGAAAGTTGCACTTAAACCATATGCAAAACAAACTTGTGCGGGGCAAATCTTCATAAATCATTCCATTATTAAATATAGAGGATTACTTTTGCAAATTGACTAATGCACTCAAGATATCTTAGAATGAGATGAAGAAATTCAAATTGTCATATTCAAAAGAAACAAGGGACATCACAAAATATCGCTTTTCCTTGGATTTTCAATATAAACATTTGTAAACATAAATGTTTATGACAACAAAAATAAAGTGGCAAAGACAAAGAATTAGGGAAATTGGTCTGTGAAGCTAGAAGAGTAGAGGAGAGGTTCACAGACTTGTGTATAGCTTACTCAGAGAAAAGAAAGGCCGCAGATAAGTCACGATATTCAAGAAACACACGACAGTTTTCCAATTAAAGAAATAGTCTGAAGCGTTGTGCGGGGTAAAAGTTAGACACAGAACAAGTGAACAAATTGGGGCACATGGAAAAGATAGTCACTATAAGCAATAAGTATGGGAAGCCAATCAACTGCCAACTATGGTGAAACTTCACCAAGGTCTCCCTCATCCCTAGATTCCTTTTCACTTATTGTAGATGAGTTAACAGCCAGTAATCAAGATCATACTGCTACCAAATTATCAGAGTAAGCATTGTTTTATATAGAAAACCCACTACTTCTCAAGTTTTGACATTAAATACTTGTCCACTATGAAATTATATCATTCAGAATAATGTTTGACCACTGACCATTTTACCAAATATTTTTTTCCTCATCTTCCAAGCTCATTTACCTATATTACAGGCTAGTATTTTAAGAATCCAACTTTTTCACTGTGTGTGTGTGTGTTTTTTTCCCCTGGTGGTGGGTGGGTGGGTGGGGATTTCTTCCTCCCTTATCACCAATCAATGTAATGAACAAAAATAAATTAACAAAGAGATGCCTCTACAGAAAAACATAGCTTTGTGAAACACCATATATGCACTTAGGTGAAAGTTGCACTTAAACCATATGCAAAACAAACTTGTGCGGGGCAAATCTTCATAAATCATTCCATTATTAAATATAGAGGATTACTTTTGCAAATTGACTAATGCACTCAAGATATCTTAGAATGAGATGAAGAAATTCAAATTGTCATATTCAAAAGAAACAAGGGACATCACAAAATATACGCTTTTCCTTGGATTTTCAATATAAACATTTGTAAACATAAATGTTTATGACAACAAAAATAAAGTGGCAAAGACAAAGAATTAGGGAAATTGGTCTGTGAAGCTAGAAGAGTAGAGGAGAGGTTCACAGACTTGTGTATAGCTTACTCAGAGAAAAGAAAGGCCGCAGATAAGTAACGATATTCAAGAAACACACGACAGTTTTCCAATTAAAGAAATAGTCTGAAGCGTTGTGCGGGGTAAAAGTTAGACACAGAACAAGTGAACAAATTGGGGGCACATGGAAAAGATAGTCACTATAAGCAATAAGTATGGGAAGCCAATCAACTGCCAACTATGGTGAAACTTCACCAAGGTCTCCCTCATCCCTAGATTCCTTTTCACTTATTGTAGATGAGTTAACAGCCAGTAATCAAGATCATACTGCTAGCAAATTATTCAGAGTAAGAATTGTTTTATATAGAAACCCCACTACTTCTCAAGTTTTGATATTAAATACTTGTCCACTATGATATTATATCATTCAGAATAATGTTTGACCACTGACCATTTTACCAAATATTTTTTCCTCATCTTCCAAGCTCATTTACCTATATTCCAGGCTAGTATTTTAAGAATCCAACTTTTTTCACTGTGTGTGTGTGTGTTTTTTTTTCCCCCTGGTGGTGGGTGGGTGGGGGTGGGGATTTCTTCCTCTCCCTTATCACCAATCAATGTAATGAACAAAAATAAATTAACAAAGAGAGATGCCTCTACAGAAAAACATAGCTTTGTGAAACACCATATTTTCTCTCGAGGAAGTCTGAAATGCATTTTCTTCAAAAGGATCTCGTATAAGTCCATTTCCAAGTGTTGCTATTGGCTAAAATTAAAAGAATATGTGTCTTGGATTAATCATATAGAGGAAAGAAAAAGCATAATTCATGATATGAAATATGGCGACAGCTGAGGAAGAAATGTAACAGAGCTCTATCAGTCAGCAAATCCAATTTACCTAGAACACATGGATTTTTATGACATAGGCCAATATTACACACTAGTAATTTAAAATAACTGTCCAAGAGGACAGCTTGCAGCCAATTGCTTAATCACATATTTTGCAAGTTTCAAAAGTATTTTATATTTATAAACATGGACTTTGAACTGTTGCAAGTAATAAAAATTGACATTTACACACCACTAGATTCTTCAAGTTATTCAAAAATTACTAGGTAATTCTTCAATATAATTATATAATACAAATAGTTTGAATGTTACTTTTATGAAATTAACTCTTTTCCTGGATAAACGCTCTGTTAGCTCAAAACTCAATCCCAACCTTAAACTGTTATTTCACTTTCCATGTTCCTCTAATTTTCTCATATCTCCAACAGTTTCAAGATTTCCACAACACAGATTTCCCTATCACTGCTTATGCCAAAAACGAGGGTATTTCTGAGCTTTAGGAAAATAGAAGCATACCTTCTGGAAAAGCAACCAACCGTATAAAGCATTGTGCCTCTACAGAAAAACATAGCTTTGTGAAACACCATATTTTCTCTCGAGGAAGTCTGAAATGCATTTTCTTCAAAAGGATCTCAGATAAGTCCATTTCCAAGTGTTGCTATTGGCTAAAATTAAAAGAATATGTGTCTTGGATTAATCATATAGAGGAAAGAAAAGCATAATTCATGATATGAAATATGGCGACAGCTGAGGAAGAAATGTAACAGAGCTCTATCAGTCAGCAAATCCAATTTACCTAGAACACATGGATTTTTATGACATAGGCCAATATTACACACTAGTAATTTAAAATAACTGTCCAAGAGGACAGCTTGCAGCCAATTGCTTAATCACATATTTTGCAAGTTTCAAAAGTATTTTATATTTATAAACATGGACTTTGAACTGTTGCAAGTAATAAAATTGACATTTACACACCACTAGATTCTTCAAGTTATTCAAAAATTACTAGGTAATTCTTCAATATAATTATATAATACAAATAGTTTGAATGTTACTTTTATGAAATTAACTCTTTTCCTGGATAAACGTTCTGTTAGCTCAAAACTCAATCCCAACCTTAAACTGTTATTTCACTTTCCATGTTCCTCTAATTTTCTCATATCTCCAACAGTTTCAAGATTTCCACAACACAGATTTCCCTATCACTGCTTATGCCAAAAAAAAGAAGGTATTTCTGAGCTTTAGGAAAATAGAAGCATACCTTCTGGAAAAGCAACCAACCGTATAAAGCATTGTGCATCTTCTGAGTAATACCCAATACTGGCCAAGTCAATTGAAGGATCTTGAGAATATCTTCTGCTTCCTAAAAAAGATTTCAAACCACAGTTAAACTGGAAAAATAAAGCTTGTGTTTCTTTGTTTCTGCGACAATTATAAGCCATAGGAAAGAAAAAGTAAATTAACATACCTCGACTATCTGACCATCTTCTAGAACATCAAAAACACTGTTAAGTAATTTTTCATATAGCTGTATGTTTAAATGGTAACTGTGCGTCCAATAATAACATTCATTTGGAATTCCAAATTTCGGAGGACTGCTTGAAAGACGTGAAGCAAATCCTTTCACACATGATAGAATCTCAGCATGCTCATCAGGACAAATGTTTACCCATTCCTGCTACCATATAAGAACAATGAATTATAACCTAGAGAGAAAGTTCAAGAGAGCTCCTCAACTTTGTGTCATAATAAGAATTTCTTGGCAATCAAGCAAAAGGTTACTTATATCAAAGGCATAGCAGCAGAAAACCACTATAAAACTTCAAGTATTCAGGAAACTAAAGCAAGAGCATGCCTCCACATTTTTGAGTTGTGCAAGAAGTGAGGATAGCACCGTATGTTCATCAGCATCAAATGTATCAGAGCCAGAAAGTAGTTCTTCAAGAATATTTGCCTGAAGAATGTTTGATGTATGAGCAAGCATTAATGGCAGGGAACAAATGATAAACAATTAGGAGTCACCTGTCTCTTTAGCCAATGTGCGTATGACCTTTGGTTAAGAAAATGGGACTTGCAAATGGAATCTAACAGCTCCAGCGCTATTTGAGGGACATCAGTCCGGCCATTCCTGATATTTGCACAGAAGAGCCTCAAACCATGCTTGAGACATGCATCCATTGTTTCGGAAATCTAAAAGGAAGATAAATGACTACTCAGAACAGACCAAAAATGTTACATGAGATAGAGGTAAGTACAAAATAGAAGCATACCTTCTGGAAAAGCAACCAACCGTGATAAAGCATTGTGCATCTTCTGAGTAATACCCAATACTGGCCAAGTCAATTGAAGGATCTTGAGAATATCTTCTGCTTCCTAAAAAGATTTCAAACCACAGTTAAACTGGAAAAATAAAGCTTGTGTTTCTTTGTTTCTGCGACAATTATAAGCCATAGGAAAGAAAAAGTAAATTAACATACCTCGACTATCTGACCATCTTCTAGAACATCAAAAACACTGTTAAGTAATTTTTCATATAGCTGTATGTTTAAATGGTAACTGTGCGTCCAATAATAACATTCATTTGGAATTCCAAATTTCGGAGGACTGCTTGAAAGACGTGAAGCAAATCCTTTCACACATGATAGAATCTCAGCATGCTCATCAGGACAAATGTTTACCCATTCCTGCTACCATATAAGAACAATGAATTATAACCTAGAGAGAAAGTTCAAGAGAGCTCCTCAACTTTGTGTCATAATAAGAATTTCTTGGCAATCAAGCAAAAAGGTTACTTATATCCAAAGGCATAGCAGCAGAAAACCACTATAAAACTTCAAGTATTCAGGAAACTAAAGCAAGAGCATGCCTCCACATTTTTGAGTTGTGCAAGAAGTGAGGATAGCACCGTATGTTCATCAGCATCAAATGTATCAGAGCCAGAAAGTAGTTCTTCAAGAATATTTGCCTGAAGAATGTTTGATGTATGAGCAAGCATTAATGGCACGGAACAAATGATAAACAATTAGGAGTCACCTGTCTCTTTAGCCAAAGTGTGTATGACCTTTGGTTAGGAAAATGGGACTTGCAAATGGAATCTAACAGCTCCAGCGCTATTTGAGGGACATCAGTCCGGCCATTCCTGATATTTGCACAGAAGAGCCTCAAACCATGCTTGATACATGCATCCATTATTTCGGAAATCTAAAAGGAAGATAAATGACTACTCAGAACAGAACAAAAATGTTACATGAGATAGCGGTAAGTACAAAATAGAAAAGCAAAACTAAGCCAAGGAAACCATGAGAAATCTGCAGAACTAATCCAGGCAGAAATGCCACAAAAATTTTTCAGGCAACCTCTATCTTGGAATAAAATATAGTTTTCCCTGCTTGATACCACAAAGAAGTCTCCATGAATCAAGGACAATCCGTAAGTAAGAAAAGCAAGCCAGTTACTCCATTACTCAATTCTAACATGATTGAAAAGTGGGGATCCTTAACCAGTTCGGATTAAAAATGGAAAAAAAAGAAAAAAGATAAAGAATCCTGAAAAGGACGAAAGCAGAATGCAGTTATGAGACAGTTGGAAAGAGCTACAAATTCATGCAGGATTTTACAAGAATAGAAAGGCTAGGAAATCCTGGTACACTGACGGAGTTGCCCTTGATGTTCGGTTGTCATGTAAGGTTAAAAAACATAGTCTGATTGCTACAGAATTTTATTGGAAATGACAAAAAGCTCATGTCCATAACCAATACTTGACTGTAAATCTCAAAGCTAAGTTTAACAAGGCATGACTAATGCTTGAAACAAACAGTCAATAAATAATAAATAAAGGGTGGCCCAGTGCACAAGGCTCCCACCATTGTGGGCTCTGGGGAGGGTCAGATGTACGCAGCCTTACCCCCGCATGCGAAAAGGCTGTTTCCGAGATAAACCATTTCCAAGAAAAATAATTAAACAGAGTGGACCAATTTGAAGTATACTAAATGAGCTAGTGTTTGTTAATAATTTCATGGAATTTGAACAAGAAAACCGGACACAGCTAAGCTTTTGGACTGTGTTAGAAATTTGTAACCAGCACCTGTACTAGAATGAGTGGAATCAATGCCTGGAAAAAAGTAACTCTTGTTGTTTCAAATTAAAGGGTGTTGCCGAAAACAATATCTTTCAGTAAAAGCATAATCCTATGATCCTACCACCCAATTCTCATTCAAACCACTTTGTCCACGGAGAAATATTCACATGTTTCCGTTAATTCTACAGCAAAGACAATGGATATACTATGTGATTACTAATAAATACAAGGAATTGGACACTAGTATGAATGAGAGAAATCGATTGGAGAAGTTACAGTTAGCTTCATCTGACTAAATACTTGTTAAATACGTCTAAATTTATATCCACATGCTACCTATCTCCCACAAGCAAACTAAAGCTCTAGTCCATAAAGTCTCTCCATGAAAATGACATTCGACAACTTCTTAACTGGGCATTTTGAAGCAGTCAAAAGAAACTTCCATTGCAGAAACATCGTAGTCTTGTTTCGAAATCTAAAAGGAAGATAAATGACTACTCAGAACAGAACAAAAATGTTACATGAGATAGAGGTAAGTACAAAATAGAAAAGCACAACTAAGCCAAGGAAACCATGAGAAATCTGCAGAACTAATCCAGGTAGAAATGCCACAAAAATTTTTCAGGCAACCTCTATGTTGGAAAAAAAATATAGTTTTCCCTGAGAGATGCCACAAAGAAGTCTCCATGAATCAAGGACAATCCGTAAGTAAGAAAAGCAAGCCAGTTACTCCATTGCTCAATTCTAACATGATTGAAAAGTGGGGATCCTTAACCAGTTCAGATTAAAAATGGAAAAAAAAAGAAAAAAGATAAAGAATCCTGAAAAGGACGAAAGCAGAATGCAGTTATGAGACAGTTGGAAAGAGCTACAAATTCATGCAGGATTTTACAAGAATAGAAAGGCTAGGAAATCCTGGTACACTGACGGAGTTGCCCTTGATGTTCGGTTGTCATGTAAGGTTAAAAAACATAGTCTGATTGCTACAGAATTTTATTGGAAATGACAAAAAGCTCATGTCCATAACCAATACTTGATTGTAAATCTCAAAGCTAAGTTTAACAAGGCATGACTAATGCTTGAAACAAACAGTCGATAAATCATAAAAAAAGGGTGTCCCAGTGCACAAGGCTCTCACCATTGTGGGCTCTGGGGAGGGTTAGATGTACGCAGCCTTAACCCCGCATGCGAAAAGGCTGTTTCCGAGATAAACCATTTCCAAGAAAAATAATTAAACAGAGTGGCCCGATTTGAAGTATACTAAATGAGCTAGTGTTTGTTACTAATTTCATGGAATTTGAACAAGAAAACCGGACACAGCTAAGCTTTTGGACTGTGTTAGAAATTTGTAACCAGCACCTGTACTGGAATGAGTGGAATCAATGCCTGGAAAAAAGTAAATCTCGTTGTTTCAAATTAAAGGGTGTTGCCGAAAACAATATCTTTCAGTAAAAGCATAATCCTATGGTCCTACCACCCAATTCTCATTCAATGACCACTTTGTCCACGGAGAAATATTCACATGTTTCCATTAATTCTACAGCAAAGACAATGGATATACTATGTGATTACTAATAAATACAAGGAATTGGACACTATTATGAATGAGAGAAATCGATTGGAGAAGTTACTGTTAGCTTCATCTGATTAAATACTTGTTAAATACGTCTAAATTTATATCCACATGCTACCTATCTCCCACAAGCAAACTAAAGCTCTAGTCCATAAAGTCTCTCCATGAAAATAACAGTCTGACAACTTCTTAACTGGGCATTTTGAAGCAGTCAAAAGAAACTTCCATTGCAGAAACATCGTAGTCTGGTTACTAAAACAAACAGAAGAATTCAAAAGCAACCAAATTTTGTAATATGAAAACCAGTTTGTTTAGAAACCAAGTGAATAAGCAGGAAATTTTGAGTAGTCAAGTGAATAAAAATTGATTCTAAATTGTTTGCAAGAAAACATCTGTGTAGAATTGTGCAATCTTAATTTTGCATGATATCATAAGGATCTGAAATTTCACACTATTCAAGCTTTGGAAGCTCAGTTACCCAAGAGTATATTTCGTTCTCAGCGTTTACTTACTAACAACAGGGGAACTAGAAGGAAAGGAAAAAACCTCGGAATACAAGCATATTATTTATAATATAAAAATCTAAATGTAACAAAACTTGCCTCCATTTGCCCACGGATGACATCTAGCAGGTCAGAATGATCATCTTCAGACTGTTCACGAGAACTTGAATCATCTTTCTTAGACCTTATGCCCACAGTTAATCTGGACTTCTTTTCTTTCTTTTTCTCTTCAAAGCGAGGTATCAGAACCCTTCTGCAGAGATTTAGAATGCAGCTGAGGGAGTGAGTAAGGAAAACACCCAAGCATGCATTTGAATGTGTGGTGCAAGCTTGTGTTTGTGTATGAGAGTGGGAGGGGGAGGGAGGTAGAGAGACATACCCAGAGAGTATCAAAGAACCAAGAAGCACCTCATAGGCAGTTTCTCGCATATCATCATCAGATAACCCTTAAAAAATCCTAAAATTATTGATCAGTTAAATGGGACAAGATGGGTTTTTATTTCTTTTCTTTTTTCAGTTGTACAAGAGTAATTGGTTCAAAGAATGGCATGTTAACTTACAAACCTAAACATCTACACCCTGATGCACATATCTGGTATGAAAGCTTATTTACAAGCATTGAAGAACAACAATAAGGAGGAATTACCTGTACTCAAGGCAGGTAAGCCTAAAGAGAGCATATTCACATCTTTAACTAGTTGACGAGGTTCAATAATTGCACCAAAATCTCCATTAACAGTTTCAATTCCAGAATTTCCTATCTCTCTGTCAGCTAAATCTGATGTTCGTTCTGTTCTGTATGAGTGGTTAAATGTTTCTGGGACCCCAATCTGAGGGGGAGCCCTTCGAGGAGGAGATCCAGACAACTCTGGTTTTGAATGAAGAAAGAAAGAATTTCCAGATGATGAATTCATCTGCCACAAAAATGAGTAGGCATATAAGTGTTGGAAAGAATAGTATCGACCAATTTTAGAAGTATTCTTTATATACTCACAGCTTAAGGAATGTACAAACCTATTTTCACATTTGTACATCATTAACAACCTTCTAAAATGTGTGATGAGGATGAAAAGAAAAAATTTCAACGGAATAAGGTTGCAAAGATGAAGTATCATAACCATGATATAAACTAGTAAAGAAAACAAGAAGGCATTTCATACAAAAAGAACTTGAGCAACTTATAACAACAAATATGTAAGTATATATGTTTATGTACGGATGTACACACACGCACCCGCACACACACACACTTATATATGAAACTAAAAAAAGGCAAAGAATCAAGAAGAATATCAAGAGACCCTCATCGTTCAACTACGAAATATGTTAAACATCTAGCAAGCATAACACGAAAATATAAAGAAACATTTACAAAAGGAGAGAAAGACTCCATATATCTTCATTTTAGAAGTATTTGAACCACAATTAATGCAAATAGTTCAAATTTTAATGAGCTTAAAAAATGAACATAAGGAAAATATTGTCAACCCCCTTATACATAGTCATGCCAGTATGAGAAATTTGCTTAAAATTCACAGCCCCAACATGATGAAACTTCTTCGTTTACAATATGCAAGAAACAATTCCATCAACGAACAAAATGCACCAAATCAGTAGCTAACCCTGTAATCATCCTAATCACAACTTTAAACTTACCATAATTGGAAAATCCCACTCCTCATAATACTTCTTCGATGCCTCCAAGGGATCAAACCCTCCACCTAAAAAACCAAACAATGCCAAAACTAATCAAAATCCCAAAAACTCAACATCACATAACAAATCTTCAATAAAAAAAAAGATCATTACCAGAATGAACACACTCAAGAACGTAATCGACGCTGATGGTGTCCAAATCAACAGCAGAGAAATCGAAGGAATCGCCCGAAGAACCTCGATGTAGGACTTTCGAGATTACAAACTCGAGCAGCTTGCGTCGATCGCGGCGGTATCGCTGCAGAAGGAGGAAGGAATCGATCTCCATGAGCGAGCAGATACAAAGCGTATCAGGTGTTTGAAGAAATCCCCCACTAAGGACGTGGGGAGGGAGGAGGGAGGAGAGAGGAGAAGGCTGAAAAAGGAAAGTGGCCTTGACTAAAGACGGAGAAAGAAATAGGGTTTTTCGGTATAAGTCACTTAAATATTTAATATTTTGACTTAGTCCTTCAAATCAATGAAATTACTAGTAGCTCCCCTGATTGTTATAAATTTATCCAAAATTAATTCCATCTAAACATTGACGCTAGTTCGCACTTCAATAACTTATTAGTTTCCACTATCTTGCGCTTATACATGCTCAATTCATTTTGGCAGCATTTTATACACCTGAAACTTTTAAAATTGACGTTTTAGTACATTCAGTTATACAAATGTGAGAATATTGCTCTAGATATTCCATTGTGACACTCTCATGTTAATTTGATAAATTTTTTTCCTTTAATGTTTCTTAAATTTATTGTCAAAGCTATTCTAAAATTCTATTTCAAAATAGACTTGGAATAGATTGAAAAATAGAATTATGGTAGATTTAACATAAACTCAACAAAGTTAATGCTTTTAAATTAGCATGAGAGTGTCACATGGGAATATTCAAAAGAATATTCTCACATTTGCATAACAAAAGCCATCATCTTGACAATTTTAAAAAACTTTGTGGTATATAAATGTTGCCAAAAACAAGTGCATATGTCTAAGTGTAAAGCTAGGAAACTATTTATGTATTTAAGTGCTAATTAGCCAATCATTGATATTGTTATTAGTTCTCAATTCCTATATCGTTTCAAATTAATCTCTCAAGCAAGTATAGCAACAACACGGTGCAAGAATAAGAGACCTAATAGCAATGCTCTGAGGGAATAGCTTCAGAATATTTAAAGTTTCAAGAACCAATGGCAAAAAATCCAAGAAGAATTAGAAATAACAAGTCAAATGGACCGACCATTTTATTTAGGGGGTATTCACAAGGACATTTGGGGGATAATGGGATTTTTTGGGATTCTACTTTATTGTTATTCATTGGGATAATGGAACAATGATAGTAACTTTGATGTTATTGATTTGTTGGAACACTAGTGGGACAATTTCACCACTGAGATAAATTTATCACACTCATATACAAATTTTTACCCCAATAGTAAAATTTACCCCATCCTCCATATTGGAACAATTATGTTCCACTTTGAAACAATTGGGATAATTTTAAAATATTTTTATATTACCTAATTAATACATGCTAATTATATTATAAATATATACCATGATATATAAAACATAAAATAATAATATATTCAATATATTAAATTATATTATATTATCAAGTAATAGAATAAACTATTATTATAATTTAATTTTATGTATAATTTATTCTATTATATTTAGTAATATATTATTATGCAATATTACATAGTATATTATATCATAATAAAATAGTACAATATATTTATTATAATGTTATATTATATTATTATAATATTATATAATAATGTAATAATTTATATTATAATATATTATATTATATTATATTAGTTGTAGTTAATATTTTACTATAGTTAATATAATATTATTTTGTATTATATTAAACCAATATAATAATATATTATAATCTAATATAGCATAATATTAAAATTATTGAATATGTTAGTATATTATATTTAATTATATAATATAATATAAATCATGTCATATGATTATATTATAATATATTCACATATTATATTGATATAATAAAATATATTATTGTACTATAATATAATACGTTTTAGATATTCTATATATATTATAGTAATGATCATATAATATAATATTATATTTAATTATAATATAGTATTTTAAATAATATTATACTAAATAAAAGAAAATATTATGATATTTTATGTAGTAAATTATAACCAATGATACTATATTCTAATATATTAAATTAAATATTATATTATTGAAATATTATATTACATATTTTATATATTCTATCAATTATTATATAATATGTACTATTATAATATAATATAATAAATAATAAATAATATTAATTATATTATATTTTAGTATAAAGTAAAATAATGTGTTATATTATAATAACATACTAAATGATATATTAAATCTATTGGATAAATAAATTATAGTAATTATCATAAAATATAATATTATACAATGATAGTAACTTTGATGTTATTGATTTGTTGGAACACTAGTGGGACAATTTCACCACTTGAGATAAATTTATCACACTCATATACAAATTTTTACCCCAATAGTAAAATTTACCCCATCCTCCATATTGGAACAATTATGTTCCACTTTGAAGGCAATTGGGATAATTTTAAAATATTTTTATATTACCTAATTAATACATGCTAATTATATTATAAATATATACCATGATATATAAAACATAAAATAATAATATATTCAATATATTAAATTATATTATATTATCAAGTAATAGAATAAACTATTATTATAATTTAATTTTATGTATAATTTATTCTATTATATTTAGTAATATATTATTATGCAATATTACATAGTATATTATATCATAATAAAATAGTACAATATATTTATTATAATGTTATATTATATTATTATAATATTATATAATAATGTAATAATTTATATTATAATATATTATATTATATTATATTAGTTGTAGTTAATATTTTACTATAGTTAATATAATATTATTTTGTATTATATTAAACCAATATAATAATATATTATAATCTAATATAGCATAATATTAAAATTATTGAATATGTTAGTATATTATATTTAATTATATAATATAATATAAATCATGTCATATGATTATATTATAATATATTCACATATTATATTGATATAATAAAATATATTATTGTACTATAATATAATACGTTTTAGATATTCTATATATATTATAGTAATGATCATATAATATAATATTATATTTAATTATAATATAGTATTTTAAATAATATTATACTAAATAAAAGAAAATATTATGATATTTTATGTAGTAAATTATAACCAATGATACTATATTCTAATATATTAAATTAAATATTATATTATTGAAATATTATATTACATATTTTATATATTCTATCAATTATTATATAATATGGCATACTATTATAATATAATATAATAAATAATAAATAATATTAATTATATTATATTTTAGTATAAAGTAAAATAATGTGTTATATTATAATAACATACTAAATGATATATTAAATCTATTGGATAAATAAATTATAGTAATTATCATAAAATATAATATTATATAATAATAATAATATAATATTTTTAATAATGTTATATTGAATAAAATAAAATATTATAATATTTATATTAAATTAAATATTGCATTATTGAAATATTAAATTAAATATATTGTTTGTATATTCTATCAATTATTATATAATATATCATATTATTATAATAGAATATAAAACATTAATTAATAATATTAAACATAGTTATAATTAATTAGTAATTATAATATAACATATTATATTTTAGTATAAAGTAAAATAATATATTATATTATAATAACATATTAAATAATATACTAAACCAATTGGATAAATTAATTTAGACTTAATTGATAAATAGATATTATATTTTAGTATAAAGTAAAATAATATATTATATTATAATAACATACTAAATGATATATTAAATCTATTGGATAAATAAATTATAGTAATTATCATAAAATATAATATTATATTTAATTATAATATAGTATTTTAAATAATATTATACTAAATAAAAGAAAATATTATGATATTTTATGTAGTAAATTATAACCAATGATACTATATTCTAATATATTAAATTAAATATTATATTATTGAAATATTATATTACATATTTTATATATTCTATCAATTATTATATAATATGGCATACTATTATAATATAATATAATAAATAATAAATAATATTAATTATATTATATTTTAGTATAAAGTAAAATAATGTGTTATATTATAATAACATACTAAATGATATATTAAATCTATTGGATAAATAAATTATAGTAATTATCATAAAATATAATATTATATAATAATAATAATATAATATTTTTAATAATGTTATATTGAATAAAATAAAATATTATAATATTTATATTAAATTAAATATTGCATTATTGAAATATTAAATTAAATATATTGTTTGTATATTCTATCAATTATTATATAATATATCATATTATTATAATAGAATATAAAACATTAATTAATAATATTAAACATAGTTATAATTAATTAGTAATTATAATATAACATATTATATTTTAGTATAAAGTAAAATAATATATTATATTATAATAACATATTAAATAATATACTAAACCAATTGGATAAATTAATTTAGACTTAATTGATAAATAGATATTATATTTTAATAAGGTGCCACAACATCAATTATCCCACATGAATTGTCAAATCAAAGCTTCAAATTATCCCATTATCCCACTCAAAATATCCCAAAGGGATAAAATTATCACATTGGAACAATTTTCCCATTTAGCCCCAATTTGTCCCAACCAATAACCCCCCCTTAGGTGCTGGGCTAGGCATGGAGCTCTTTGGGTAACAGGATTTTACGGATGCCGGCTTTTGCAAATTTTGGGCTATATAAAGGCCCATGAATCTAATGTTGGGCCTATCGCATTATCACCATACAAATGTCAAGTTGTTCTATTATTAGTGAAATAATAACTCATTTTCATTTTATACAATATAAACGAGTAAAATTGACCCGCGCGTTGCCGCGAAATTAGGGTGAAAATTGTTTAAAAAATAATGATTTAAGCATTTGATTTTAAAAAAATTCTCATACCAAATCATTTAAAAAAATTGATCTGATGGTGTACTTTGGGTCTAAGTGAAGAACTTTGGATTTATAAGCAAAATCTCTTTTGGAAGTAGGCGAATTTAAAATTAAATAGGGATAAAATTTTCAATTTTTAGGGATAAAATGGTATTGCGACATTAGTGTGAAAAAAGTCAAAAGAATTAACGGTTAGAGAATTTGGTTTAAAAATAAACCAAATTTTTAACCACTCAGAAAATATAGCAAGTTACAACCGAAAAAATAGTAACTTTCAATATATATCAAAATGCTAAAATACAAAGTGAGTATGGAAATTAGTCTGGTGGGGTATTTCTGGCTATAATATTGATTTTGATAAGTAGATGGTGTAGACGGTTAAAAATGTATTTTCACTTAGGCCAATGTTTATCTTGGGTCCAAGAAGTGAACGTCCATGGGCTGAACACTTCGAATGGGCCCAAAGCCAAGCCCTCAACAAGCTGTAGCGAACCTCACCGGACAGCCCATCTCGATTCAACTCGACCAAATCAAGAAAGAGTCGACTCCAAAAGCACTCCTCAGGCCGAGTCGAAAGGCGTCATCAGTCGGCCAAAACATGAGTCGGATTCTGTGTCAAATCCGAACTCATAGACGAAGTTCGCCAACCAACGAACTTCGCTCATGGCAATTGTAGTGGACTAAGTCATCCGCTTCCGAAGAAGACTCGCCCACGTCCTCAGCGACCCTCGCCCACGACTTCAGCGAACCTTCGCCCACGACTTCAGCGAACTTCGCCCTCGGCTTCAGCGAACTTCATCAAGTCAGCGAAGTTCGCCAAATAGCCGTTTGAGAGCTATTTTCAGGGGAACAACCATTCCCCACTATCTCCTACTTTAATGGCCACTTAATCCACAATTAAAGGTCATTAACTCTCTCTTTTAGCCTATAAAGGACTATTTGACTACTACTGATGCAATGCGGAATTGATAACATCGGAATCCACCAAGGGATGTTCTTTAAATCTATGAAAAACGATCTCCAAATCCACGAAGAAAATTTTAAAGAGGAATTTTATTAATAAAAAAGTGATTTACCCATAGGGTTTACAATTCTTCTTCTAAATAGATAAACAAAATGCCTAAAAGGCTTCCTATAATAAAGAAAACAAATCAGTTCAAATTGAATCAAAACTGAAATTCTTTCCTGTCCTAAATAGGCTCTAACTTTATTACTAAAAATAACTAAAAGATGATTATTTTTTATTTCTACCAGAAATGGGCAGTGCTGATGGAATTTTTAGAATCTGCCAAATAGATGGCTCTGTATCGTCGAGATAGGCGATTTCATATATAATAAGTTAGATTATGCTTTAGGGATAAAATGGTATTGCGACATTAGTGTGAAAAAGTCAAAAGAATTAGCGGTTAGAGAATTTGGTTTAAAATAAACCAAATTTTTAACCACTCGAAAAATATAGCAAGTTACAACCGAAAAAATAGTAACTTTCAATATATATCAAAATGCTAAAATACAAAGCGAGTATGGAAATTAGTCTGGTGGGGTATTTCTGGCTATAATATTGATTTTGATAAGTAGATGGTGTAGACGGTTAAAAATGTATTTTCACTTAGGCCAATGTTTATCTTGGGTCTAAGAAGTGAACGTCCATGGGCTGAACACTTCGAATGGGCCCAAAGCCAAGCCCTCAACAAGCTGTAGCGAACCTCACCGAACAGCCCATCTCAATTCAACTCGACCAAATCAAGAACGAGTCGACTCCAAAAGCACTCCTCAGGCCGAGTCGAAAGGCGTCATCAGTCGGCCAAAACATGAGTCAGATTCTGTGTCAAATCCGAACTCATAGACGAAGTTCGCCAACCAACGAACTTCACTTATGACAATTGTAGTGGACTAAGTCATCCGCTTCCGAAGAAGACTCGCCCACGTCCTCAGCGACCCTCGCCCACGACTTCAGCAACCTTCGCCCACGACTTCAGCGAACTTCGCCCGCGGCTTCAGCGAACTTCATCAAGTCAGCGAAGTTCGCCAAATAGCTGTTTGAGAGCTATTTTCAGGGGAACAACCATTCCCCACTATCTCCTACTTTAATGGCCACTTAATCCATAATTAAAGGTCATTAACTCTCTCTTTTAGCCTATAAAAGGACTATTTGACTACTACTGATGCAATGCGGAATTGATAACATCGGAATCCACCAAGGGATGTTCTTTAAATCTATGAAAAACGATCTCCAAATCCACGAAGAAAATTTTAAAGAGGAATTTTATTAATAAAAAAGTGATTTACCCATAGGGTTTACAATTCTTCTTCTAAATAGATAAACAAAATGCCTAAAAGGCTTCCTATAATAAAGAAAATAAATCAGTTCAAATTGAATCAAAACTGAAATTCTTTCCTGTCCTAAATAGGCTCTAACTTTATTACTAAAAATAACTAAAAGATGATTATTTTTTATTTCTACCAAAAATGGGCAGTGCTGATGGAATTTTTAGAATCTGCCAAATAGATGGCTCTGTCTCGTCGAGATAGGCGATTTCATATATAATAAGTTAGATTATGCTTTCTGGATTAGGAGATATTGCATTTTCTTCGTGGTCAAGTCAATAATGCAATAGTGTCTGCATTTAGTTCATGACGGTCCCATACTCCATGAATTTGTTTGCCATGTGTCTGATGAGTTACATTTGTATATACATTTTCACGCATATCTACTCTCATTTTCATACTAGAATTAGCATTTTAAGTTCATAATTACTTCATATTAGATGTATTTCGATTTCTAGTTCATGTTTACTGCATTTAGTTTGTTTGCATTTTCAGGTAATGCATTTTGGTGAGTTTCAATGTGGCACATGACGAGGATATGAAAATGGAGGAGCTAGCACAAGATTGGAGCGTAAAAAGAAGGTAAACAAGCTTGGTTCGTTGAAGCTGGCAGTTTTAATACCCTGTTAGTATTTCAAGCATAACTTTCACATACGATATGATTTTGAGCTGATTCAAGTTGCCACAGAAAGCTAAGAGATAGAGCTACAACTTTTGTGTTTTACATTTTTCTGAAATCCAAGTGGAAAGTATAGAAAATAGAGTTTACAGTTATGAGACAGACTGTTGCGCGGCCACGCCACTATTTTGCACGCCCGAGCGAAGTTAGAAGACCAATATTCCTTATGGGCCGACCCGTATTGATCAGTTATCCATTTTTTGACTTCCTAACATGAAAATAGGGATCTTTTTAAGGTTTTTGGACTGGAGATTGAACCGTCACACCGGAAGAGATTGAAGAAGACGATTAGCATTTTTATTAATAAAAGTGATTTACCCATAGGGTTTACAATTCTTCTTCTAAATAGATAAACAAAATGCCTAAAAGGCTTCCTATAATAAAGAAAATAAATCAGTTCAAATTGAATCAAAACCGAAATTCTTTCCTGTCCTAAATAGGCTCTAACTTTATTACTAAAAATAACTAAAAGATGATTATTTTTTATTTCTACCAGAAATGGGCAGTGCTGATGGAATTTTTAGAATCTGCCAAATAGATGGCTCTGTATCGTCGAGATAGGCGATTTCATATATAATAAGTTAGATTATGCTTTATGGATTAGGAGATATTGTATTTTCTTCGTGGTCAAGTCAATAATGCAATAGTGTCTGCATTTAGTTCATGACGGTCCCATACTCCATGAATTTGTTTGCCATGTGTCTGATGAGTTACATTTGTATATATATTTTCACGCATATCTACTCTCATTTTCATACTAGAATTAGCATTTTAAGTTCATAATTACTTCATATTAGGTGTATTTCGATTTCTAGTTCATGTTTACTGCATTTAGTTTGTTAGCATTTTCAATTAATGCATTTTGGTGAGATTCAATGTGGCACATGACAAGGATATGAAGATGGTGGAGCTAGCACGAGATTGGAGCGTAAAAAGAAGGTAAACAAGCTTGGTTCATTGAAGTTGGCAGTTTTAATACCCTATTAGTATTTTAAGCATAACTTTCACATACGATATGATTTTTAGCTGATTCAAGTTGCCACGGAAAGCTAAGAGATAGAGCAACAACTTTTGTGTTTTGCATTTTTCCTAAATCCAAGTGGAAAGTGTAGAAACTAGAGTTTGAAGATAGACTATTGCGCGGCCACGCCACTATTTTGCACGCCCGAGCGAAGTTAGAAGACCAATATTCCTTATGGGCCGACCCGTATTGATCAGTTATCCGTTTTTGACTTCCTAACACGAAAATAGGGATCTTTTTAAGGTTTTTGGACTGGAGATTGAGCCGTCACACCGGGAAGAGATTGAAGAAGACGATTAGCATTTTTTTCATTCAAGGATTGGGTTCAAGCAACTTTCAAGTAAAGATTATTATTGAGTGCACCTGCGGTAAAACATCACATCAAGTTTTTAGTTGTTAACTACCAATTATTCACAAACCAATTATCTAGGCAATTCGATGTTCAAATGATTTAGAATAAAATAATGAAATAAGTTAAAATAAATAAACCTTGGAAGAAATCAAATGATGAAGAATTCTAGAATCGTGATCCACTACAACGACGATTATCATGTTTAAGTAATGATCCTCTCTCAATTGTGAATATCCACTCTTGTAGGAATTATCCTAATTTAATTGCTATCTTCTCTCGAAGTATAACTTCGTGGTCAAGTCAATAATGCAATAGTGTCGCATTTAGTTCATGACGGTCCCATACTCCATGAATTTGTTTGCCATGTCCGATGAGTTACATTTGTATATACATTTTCACGCATATCTACTCTCATTTTCATACTAGAATTAGCATTTTAAGTTCATAATTACTTCATATTAGATGTATTTCGATTTCTAGTTCATGTTTACTGCATTTAGTTTGTTTGCATTTTCAGGTAATGCATTTTGGTGAGTTTCAATGTGGCACATGACGAGGATATGAAAATGGAGGAGCTAGCACAAGATTGGAGCGTAAAAAGAAGGTAAACAAGCTTGGTTCGTTGAAGCTGGCAGTTTTAATACCCTGTTAGTATTTCAAGCATAACTTTCACATACGATATGATTTTGAGCTGATTCAAGTTGCCACAGAAAGCTAAGAGATAGAGCTACAACTTTTGTGTTTTACATTTTTCTGAAATCCAAGTGGAAAGTGTAGAAACTAGAGTTTGAAGATAGACTATTGCGCGGCCACGCACTATTTTACTTGCCTGAAGTTAGAAGACCAATATTCCTTATGGGCGACCATTATTGATCAGTTATCCATTTTTGACTTCCTAACATGAAAATAGGGATCTTTTAAGGTTTTGGACTGGAGATTGAACCGTCACACCGGAAGAGATTGAAGAAGACGATTAGCATTTTTCTTATTCAAGGATTGGGTTCAAGCAACTTTCAAGTAAAGATTATTATTGAGTGCACTGCGGTAAAACATCACATCAAGTTTTTAGTTGTTAACTACCAATTATTCACAAACCAATTATCTAGGCAATTCGATGTTCAAATGATTTAGAATAAAATAATGAAATAAGCTAAAATAAATAAACCTTGGAAGAAATCAAATGATGAAGAATTCTAGAATCGTGATCCACTACAACGACGATTATCATGTTTAAGTAATGATCCTCTCTGAATTGTGAATATCCACTCTTGTAGGGAATTATCCTAATTTAATTGCTATCTTCTCTCGAAGTATAACAACGTGTTCAAGAACTAATCAATCCCTATTTTCATAGTAATTGAATTTATTTGAACCCATTAAGAGCGATGATAATTCTTAAAACTCCTCAAGAAACCTAAATCTACTCTCGTGATTTAGAATTTCAGGTTCTATTCCAGAGTTTCGATATTATAACTTCACCTCTCGATTCTTCACCTAATATCTAAATCATGTAAATATAGTGGCCAACAAAATTTACAAGCATAAATCACACTAGAAAGAAACAAGAGTCATTGACATTCATAAATTCAAGAAAAGATCAAAACATTATTTGACAATCATGTCGTTGGGCTTCACCCGACCCTAGAATACAGAGATTACTCACTCATGTTTGAATAACAAGCAATAAAAATAATAATCATAAAACTCATCATGTGCAGAGATTAAAAGAAAGAGAGCAAAGAAAATCTTAGTCTCAATAATAATCTTCACTTGAAAGTTGCTTGAATCCAATCCTTGAATGAAAAAATGCTAATCGTCTTCTTCAATCTCTTCCCGGTGTGACGACTCAATCTCCAGTCCAAAAACCCTAAAAAGATCCATATTTTCGTGTTAGAAAGTCAAAAAATGGATAACTGATCAATACGGGTCGGCCCATAAGGAATATTTGTCTTCTAACTTCGCTCGGGCGTGCAAAATAGTGGTGTGGCCGCGCAACAGTCTGTCTCGTAACTTCAAACTCTATTTTCTATACTTTCCATTTGGATTTCGGAAAACGTAAAACACAAAAGTTGTAGCTCTATCTCTTATATTTCCGTGGCAACTTGAATCAGCTCAAAATCATATCTTATGTGAAAGTTATGCTTGAAATACTAATAAGATATCAAAATTGCCAGCTTCAACGAACCAAGCTTGTTTACCTTCTTTTTATGCTCCAATCTCGTGCTAGCTCCTCCATCTTCATATCCTCGTCATGTGCCACATTGAATCTCATCAAAATGCATTACCTGAAAATACAAACAAACTAAATGCAGTAAACATGAACTAGAAATCGAAATACACCTAATATGAAGTAATTATGAACTTAAAATGCTAATTCTAGTATGAAAATGAGAGTAGATATGCGTGAAAATGTATATACACATGTAACTCATCAGTGTCCTACTTTAGTTTTCCCTTGTTGAAAGAAGCTCGATCTCGAGCTTATATTTATTTGAATAGTAACTTCCTCGATAAAATATTTTTCTTCTTTTACGTCAATTAACATCTATCTTGTAGGTAGTATTGATTTCTCAATATGTTCTTTTACCTCCTCGTCTAGGACTACTTTTGAATTAAGCTTGCGTAGGAATCTCCTCCACACTTTATGAGTATGACTTTCAGCATGTGGGTCCGTAAACTTCTCCAAATCCTTTCCTTGTTGTTTTTCATATTTTAGTGTCAGAAGTATCATCTCAACCTTCTCTTCCAAAGAAAAATTTCTCTTACGCGGCATCCATAATTCTTTTATCTCCCTTTTTTTAGACCCTTCACCAAGCAAGTTACACATGATCAATTGCCTCCTCTATGTTAGCTTTCTCCTCTATTAGAATAACATTGGCCGATATACATCCACAATAGCTTTGGAAATATCATTCGCAATATTCATCATCACAAATATATTGCGATCAACATCAGGAATCTCAGGTGCAACGAGGGTTTGTACCTCACGAGGAATCTCGATAGCAGCACAATATTCTTCTCCGGTTATAACTATAGCATTAACCTCTTCTGCTTTCTTTTGATCTTCTGTGGATGTTTAATTCTCCACCACTAAAAAGACCTCCTTAGCAATCTCTGCTTTGAATGCCTCCAGTTTTGCGATCGGCAAAACTAATGTAGTCCTCTTTGTTGCTTCTTCAGTGCTCCTCACAAATCTAAACTCTTGCCTAGAGGTAGATTAGGATTGTTTAATCTCTCTATGATCATAACTAGAGTGTGAACTCAAGTATTGATTGAACACATGATAATAGGTAGGAGGGAAACGAGCTTTCAACAATTCCTTCATCTTCGCCCATGGTTAGAGTTTTCACTTCTGCTGACGGTCTCGATCCATGCATAACGACTCCTAATAAAAAGCTGCTTTACCCTTTAGTTAGCAGGCTACTTGCTTAACATTCTGATCTTTAGATATCCCTGGGTACTCAAAAAATCTCTCCACTTTATCAATTCAATAAAGAAAATCCTCTAGATGATGGTTGATCAATCATCATGCGGAATTCTTTAGTATCATATATCCCATCTTAAGTAGTCTTGACGATCATGATTTCGACATGAGGCTTCATACTCATCATTGCTAGAATCATCTTGCGGAACAAGACCTCATCTTCTATGGCCATCATGACCAATGCGATCTTGATCTCATCCTGGGACTAAGAACCTTACCGCCAACGCAAGTCAGTCGATGGAAGCCTTCAAATCTAGCTAAAATACTTAGAACTTGGCTCTAGTAATAAAGGTTTCACCTACTATTGAATTAGAGAAACATGGCTCATATACCAATTAATGCAGCACATAAGTGATAACCTCAGAATACACTAAAGGGTTTTTCTTTGAATCTACAAAGAATGATCTTCAAATCCTAAAAAACATTGAATCCATGAAGTCTACGGAATATCATTGATAAAAAAGTGATCTACCCATAGGGTTTAAAACTTTCTTCTTAAATATGAAAACAGAGTCCGTTCTTAATGGGAACAAAATTCCTAAAAGATAGAAATTCTACAAACTCCTATAGTAGACGAAACAAATCAGTTCAAATTGAATCAAATTAAATTTTTTTCCTATCCTAAATAGACTTGAACTTTATTACTAAAAATAGTTAAAACTGAATATTTTTGATATTTAACAAAAATGGGTACTACTGATAAAATTTCAAGAATCTGCCAATCTAGATGACTCTGTCTCGTCGAGATAGGCAATTTTCATATATAATAAGTTATATTTTGCATTTTGGATTAGAAGATATTTTTTTTCTTTGCGGTCAAGTCAACAATACATCCATATCCGTGTTTGGTTAGTAGCGATCCCACACTCAGTGAATTTCTTCGTTATGCGTCCTACATCTTACTACTCGCCCGAAGAAGCATCTGTTATTACAAATATAAGCTCGGGGTCGAGCTCTTTTCAAGCAAAGGAGATTGATGTAGAACATGTTGCATATTTATTCATAGAGAAGCTAAATGGGTAGAAATCTATATAGAGGCCCGAAAAAGAGTTTTGACTTGCATCAAAGAATGAGTCGCATCTCCCAATATGTAGGATGTAATCAAGCATAATATATGAAAAATGCATATTTTTTCAAGATGGAGTCAATCAAACACACCTTAGTTCAGTTTGCTGTCGTCTGTTTCTCTAAATTCCCTCCGCATTGAGACATATTAGACTATATCAGTTTTTTGCTATTTTTGATAATGGCGTATGAGTCAGTTGCAGTTTCCTTAATCATGGGGAGTTATTTTAAGATAGTTTTGATACTTTTCATTTCTGGTAATTTCTGCCATAGTAGAAGTCCACTTTGATTTTTTATTTAAGCGGATGATTGTAAACCCTAGTGGTATTACTTTTTGATTAATAATATTCCTTTTTAATATCTCTTTGCAGATTCGAAGTTCTTCATGGATTCGTAAAATGCCCCTTAGTGAATTCCAATGTTTTACTCTCGTACTGCAGCAGATTTAGTATTAGATCTTGTAATAGTTCGAATTTAGCATATCCAGATTCAAAATTGATCCAAATTCTACAAGGCATCATTGGGTAGGGTCAGATTAGTTCCAGGTTGGGTTATTCATACCCTTATTTTTTATTCAAATATTGAAAGAGCAAAGTGCATCTTCTCCTACTTGATCTTGCTTAGGTTTGCATCATTTTTTGTTTTAAGCCGGATTTGAAGATAGATCATAAAAATGAGATATATAGATACTGAATCAACTTATAGCTACCAGCAAAATAAAATTTCATATTGAAGAAAAAATAGTAAGAATATAATCTTGAAGAGTTCTCTAGCCTACAATTAGCTTATTTCATCTAGATTTCATATGTGCTCTTTACTGTTTTATAGAAGACCGCACACTTAATACCTGTCAACATATCTTTAGGAGAGCATATAAATATTCAATGGATATTTTGGTAATTTCAAAAACTAAATCATGTCTAATGGCCCTAAAAGAAAAGATTACCAATTTGTAATTCTTACGCCGCCCTCCCTGCACACAGTGGCGGATCCAGAAAATTTTGTCAGTGGGGGCAAGATCACTACTAGTATATGATACTTTAGCTAAGAAGTAACAATATCAAAACAAAATACACATATATGTACGCGAACAAAATAGGCATATAAGTAAACAAAATAGCTATATTAGTATATTCACTAAATTTCATTAAAATTGAACAAAACTAAACTAGAATTAACTAAAATTAACTAAAACTCACTAAAATTAACTAAATTAAATAAAATTCACTAAAATTAAATGAATTTGATCATGACTAAACTAAAATTAACTAAATTAATTAAAGGTTACTAAAATTAACTAAAATTAACTCAATTTGCACAATATTAAAATAAAATCAGTGAAATTAACTAAAACTAACTAAAATGAACAACATTAAATTAAAATTAACTTAAACTATTGAATTAAACTAATTAAAAATTAATAAGTGATAAAATAGCAAATAAGTTAATTAAGGTTTAAAAAATAAAAAAAATTAAAATTTACCTTGCTGAAGAATGAGAGAGACTGAGAGAGGGCGGGTCGGGACTCGGGGACTTGGGGTCCCGACCAAAGCAAGAACCTGTGAGAATGAGAGAGAGAGGGCGGGACTCTGACACCTGGGGAGAGGAGCCGAGGCTGAGAGGGGCGGGCCGGAGTGGAGGCGCGCGAAGGCCGAGCTTGTGATGAATGAGAGAGAGAGGCCGAGGGGGGCTAGAGTTGGAGGGGGGTCCAGGAAGTTTAGATTTAGGGTTTGGGTAGTTGGGTTATTTTGATATTGGGTATTGGGTATTGGGTTAATGGGTTTGGGTATTGGGTTTGAATATTTTGTAAGTGTGGACCTAAAACTAAATAGAAACTTTGTTGGGGTCGGTGGGGCAATTGCCCCCACTGCCCCCACCCTGCATCCGCCTGTGCCTGCACAGTAACCAGATACTAAGAAAGACTTCTAGGTATCTGATAATCCCCTGATACCAAAATCTTTCTTGATATCTAAGTAACCACCAAATACTTTCAAACATTTCTCACTAGAGTCACCATGAAAAGATATCTCTAATGCATGTGTTCACGCCCAACACATTTAATATACTTACAATAGAGATATTATTCAGTTTCAAAATCAAATCAGCATTGGATACCAACATGAAACTTACTAACTTCTAACTTGTGCTAATCAAGATCCCACTCCCAAATAAATTCTCATCTCCCTTACCTTGAGCTCTTCCATTAAATCATTCATGCATTTCAAACAATTAAATCTAACTACAACTTAAGCCAAAGGAAAAATGGAGAGGCGAGGGAGAGGGAGAGGGTGATGTGAAGGGGAAAGGCGAGGGAGATCGTGGGAGAGAGGGGAGCGGGTTAGGAGATCATGGGGGAGAGGCGACGGTGGTATGCGGTTCGGTGGGAGAGTCTTTCATTATTCTCCTAGAGATCGTGGGGATTATCACCCTAATCATCATCTTAAGGCTAATCTCTGGCCTTTGAGGGATAATACCCACAAGCGCCATTATCATCCCAAGGCATCGTAGACACATGTCAACACTGGGCGTGGTATCCTAGGCCCAAAGCCGTCATCGCTAGAGCCATCCTTTCATCTTCCACCCCGTTCAAGAAATCCTTCTCCTCCCTTTTTTCTAAACCTCCTTCAGCCAATCCTTTACCGGATCAAGCAGAAGACGAAGGGTGGACAACGGTGGTCAATCGTCGGCGTTTATCAAGAGCTAAGAAGCCGATAGCATCCAGGCCTTCTCAGCTTCCTCGATGGTGTTTTTTCTGTGGAGATCCGAAGCACTTTGCTAAAGACTATAAGATTGGAGATTTTGTCTGTTTTAAATGCAATGGTTTGGGTCATAAGGCCAGCGATTGTCCTTCTTCTATCAGGGATATTCCTACCCTAGCGCTGCCATATAATATCAGAGATCATATTGTAGCCCTCTCCAGCTGTGCTATCTTCTATGTCTGCAAGGGTAATCCTACCTTATCTAAACTCAAGGAGATGATAGATTTCAAGTTCAACATTAGAGGATGGCCTCACAAAGTTTCTAGGGCAGCAGGCAATAGCTTTTTAGTGCAATTTCCGGATGAAGATATGATTGATCAAGCGGAGGATATGAAATTGGTTGATATGGGCAACTTCAAAGGTCGATTTCTACGTTGGAGAGAAGATTTGGGATTCAAAGTTCTCCCGAAACCTTTTCTCACCTGGGTTCAACTTGATCACCTTCCGTATCATCTCTGGGATTGGGAGTTTCTACAAATATTGCTTAAAGATATCGGTGAATGCATTGCATGTTCGAATGATGTAGCCTTTCATTCCCATTATTCTAACTACAAAGTTCTTCTTAAAATTCGTGATTATTCCCTTATTCCCCAAGAGATTAAGTTTCGGTGCCTATCCCCTCTTGACAATAGTCTTCTAGAAGGTTACGCAGTTCTGAAAGCTATAGGGAAGAAAATTAAGGAAAATGATTTTATCAATAAGGTTGAAGTTTGTGAGCATGAACTCAAATGGGAAGGAGAGGAGTCTTCGTCATCGGGATGGGTGGATAGAGGATCTGACGAAGAAGTGCTTCAACCTCCTCCGATGGCCGATAACGTTCAGAGATCAGCAGATGACGAGAGGAAGAAGTCAATAATATTGGGATGTTATCAGTAAGGATATCTTTGCTTTCTTTCAGTGTTTGTATGTGGATAGCCATTATCTTCATTCTATCAACTTCTCTTTTATTACTCTCATTCCTAAAGTTGATGGTGCTTGTCGTGTCAACAATTTCAGACCTATTAGTCTTTTGAATGGACTGTTTAAAATTTTTACAAAAGTTCTGGCCAATAGATTAGCTCCATTTCTTTCCTCTCTAGTGGATCAAACCCAATCTGCATTTCAAGTGGGTAAATCTACCCTTGATTCTATCATTTTAGCTAACGAAATGATTCATCAATGTTTCTCCAAGAAGAAGGAAGTTTGCATTTTTAAAATTGACTTTATGAAAGCTTTCGACTGTATTAATTGGTCTTTCTTATCTTCTCTTTTAAAGGCTAGAGGATTTGGTCCTAAATGGTGTTTGTAGATTGAACATATCCTTGCTTCTTCTAAATCATCCATCCTTGTTAATGGCTCTCCAACTGGGTTCTTCCAATGTTCTTAAACAGGGAGATCCTCTCTCTCCTTTGCTCTTCATCTTGGTAGTGGATGTTCTTAACAAGATGATTACAAATAGTGTGGATGTTGGTAACTTATCTGAGCTTCATCTTAAGGACCCCCTCAACTCTATTCATTCTCTCCAATTTGCCGATGATACTTTGGTTTTCTGTCAAGCATCCCTGTCAGACATTTCCAACCTTAAAACAATTTTCTACCTTTTTGAGAATGTCTCTGGTCTTAGTATAAACTATGCTAAAACTTCTCTCTATTATTGTGGCAAACTGAGGGGTGATGGTGCTTGTTTTGCTAGAGCAATGGCCTGTTCTCTTGACTCCTTCCCTTTCAAATATCTTGGGCTTCCTCTCAAGTTGGGATCGCTTACTAAACGTGAATGGCAACCACTTTTAGATTCCTTTGCTCGTAAACTCTCACTATGGAAGAGTAAACACATGTCTATTGGTGGTCGTCTTATCTTGGTTAACTCAGTGCTTTCCTCCCTACCCTTTATTATATGTCCTTTTTCAAATTGCCAAGATGGGTTATCAATTCTATTGATAAACTGAGACGCAATTTTTATGGGGGTAATTCATCAGTTAGCAAAGGCAAAGCTTTGGTTAATTGGTCTCAGGTTTGCAAATCTAAGCATGAAGGTGGTCTGGGAGTTCTTAATTTATCTAACTTCAATATTTCTCTCTTACCAAAATGGGTATGGAAAGTGTGTAAACATGACAACTTTGTAGGAAGAACCATTTCGACTCTTTATGGTCTACATAATTCACCCCTTTCTAATACACCACCCTCTAGATCTACCGCTAAATTTTGGTCAGATGTGATTTCTGTTAGCTCTGCTTTGAGGAGTATGATTAAATGAAACTTGGGGAGGGTACTAGAATTAGATTTTGGGAAGATAAGTGGATTGATAATTCCTCCATAGCTAGTCTCTTTCCTGAAACATATAATCTGGCTTTCTCCAAGAACGTTTCTGTGTCTAGTCAAGGTGTGATGAGGAATAATTCCTGGACTTGGAAACCAACCATCAGAAGACCGACAACACCTTCAGCTCTCCAACAATTGACAGAATTGATGGCTCTCCTAGCTAATTGCTCTATTGCAACAGATCTTGACTCTCCTACCTGGCCTCTTACTCAATGCAACTCTTTTACAGTCAAATCTCTATACTGTTTTATTAACTCTGGTGGTGTTTCTTATGCTCTATACAAGTTCATTTGGAAATCTTTACTTCCCCTCAAAGTTAAAATTTTCTTCTGGCTCACTTCGAAGAACAAGCTCCAGACAAAGGATAATTTGATCAAAAAGGGTTGGGTAGGTGATCATCTTTGCCCCATATGTCATGATCAAGATGAGTCTGCAGATCACCTCTTTCTACAATGTCAGTTCACTCAAGATATCTGGAAGTTCTTTCTCTCTGCATTACATATTACATCCCTCCAAATAGATCTTTCAACTCTTATTCAGCCTAATGGTGTTTTCTTCAAGACAAGAACTCCCGTGATACTGGTTTACCTTATTGCCAACTCTGTCTTTGGTGTGTTTGGAAGGAGAGGAATGATTTGATTTTCAACGGAAAATGTAGGGAACCCACAAAGTGGTCGCTAATATTGCCTCTTTTATGTCTTTCTGGGCAGGAAATTCTCAGCATAAGGAGGCGACAAAGTTAAAATCCATCTTGAAGGATAAGAAGATTGAAGACCTTCTAGGTTCGAGCGGGGATTCAGGGGATCTTTGATAGACTTGGTTGCTATGAACATGATTTTTGGGTTACTTTGGTTCAAGGAACAGTCTGTTCCTTTCTTTTAAACTTTTGAGTTGTTTCGTTTTTTCCTTTCTTTGGTTTGCTGATGGTTTATCAGGTTCATATGATGTATATATTTGTCTCTCTTTATACTTGGATCTGGATTTTAGGCGCGTAGATGCTTAGAGAAGGTGACGACTATGGTCCAATCCCTCCTCTTGTACTTGCGCTTTTAATCTACCTCTCAAGTATATGTTTGTACTCTTGATATCTATAATATATTCTTTTGAAATAGGGTTTCATCCCTATTTTTTACTTCAAAAAAAAAAAAAATCTAACTACAACTTGACAATGGAGTCTTAACTAAATTACTGGAATCTAACAAAACATGAAGTCACAAAATCCATCAAAATTTCAACTTCCTTAACATTACCTGATTCTCAACACACACACACAAATAACCTACATCACGCATCAGATCACATAACTCATTACCAAAAGCCTTAGCGCCAGATCTATCGATTCGCCAGAGCTCACAATCACCCACGACCGCCATCACCACAGACACCAAATTCCTTAAAATGTCGATGATGACCACCCTACCATCCACTGCCGACTGAGCCACAGTCAAACATGGTACCAAAGCTACAAAAGAAGGAACAAAATAAATATGAATATATACTACTATATTCGTATACTAGTATATTTAACAAGATTCTTCAATTTCACTTTATGAAACTTGTTAGTTTCAAAATTGTTGACTCGAAACCACGTTGATGGTCTGGAATCCAATTCATGCCATTTCAGTGAACTGTTGGATTTTCCAAGAGATAAAATAGCTCCTCTATTTCTACTATGAGAAGAGTATGCCAAAGGGCTATATATAAAACCCTTTTCTAGGAATATTATAGATAATTAGTTCAGTAATTCAATTGATATTTTCCATACTCAATTGCTCTATTGCAACAGATCTTGACTCTCCCACCGGCCTCTTACTCAATGCAACTCTTTTACAGTCAAATCTCTATACTGTTTTATTAACTCTAGTGGTGTTTCTTATGCTCTATACAAGTTCATTTGGAAATCTTTACTGCCCCTCAAAGTTCAAATTTTCTTCTGGCTCACTTCGAAGAACAAGCTCTAGACAAAGGATAATTTGATCAAAAAGGGTTAGGTAGGTGATCATCTTTGCCCCATATGTCATGATCAAGATGAGTCTGCAGATCACCTTTTTCTACAATGTCAGTTCACTCAAGATATCTGGAAGTTCTTTCTCTCTGCATTACATATTACATCCCTCCAGCAGGATCTTTCAACTCTTATTCAGTCTAATGGTGTTTTTCTTCAAGACAAGAACTCCCGCATACTCTGGTTTACCTTATTGCCAACTCTGTGCTGGTGTGTTTGGAAGGAGATGAATGATTTGATTTCAACAGAAAATGTAGGGAACCTGTCAAAGTGGCTGCTAATATTGCCTCTTTTATGTCTTTCTGGGCAGGAAACTCTCAACATAAGGAGGCGACAAAGTTAAAATCCATCTTGAAGGATAAGAAGATTGAAGACCTTCTAGGTTCGAGCCGGGATTCAGGGGATCTTTGATAGACCTGGTTGCTATGAACATGATTTTTGGGTTTCTTTGGTTCAAGGAACAGTCTGTTCCTTTCTTTTAAACTTTTGAGTTGTTTCGTTTTTTCCTTTCTTTGGTTTGCTGATGGTTTATCAGCTTCATATGATGTATATATTTGTCTCTCTTTATACTTGAATCTGGATTTTAGGCGCGTAGGTGCTTAGAGAAGGTGACGGCTATGGTCCAATCCCTCCTCTTGCACTTGCGCTTTTAATCTACCTCTCAAGTATATGTTTGTACTCTTGATATCTATAATATATTCTTTTGAAATAGGGTTTCATCCCTATTTTTTACTTCAAAAAAAAAAAAAAAATCTAACTACAACTTGACAATGGAGTCTTAACTAAATTACTGGAATCTAACAAAATATGAAGTCACAAAATCCATCAAAATTTCATCTTCCTTAACATTACCTGATTCTCAACACACACACACAAATAACCTACATCACGCATCAGATCACATAACTCATTACCAAAAGCCTTAGCGGCAGATCTATCGATTCGCCAGAGCTCACAATCACCCACGACCGCCATCACCACAAACACCAAATTCCTTAAAATGTCGATGATGACCACCCTACCGTCCACTGCCGACTGAGCCACAGTCAAACATGGTACCAAAGCTACAAAAGAAGGAACAAAATAAATATGAATATATACTACTATATTCGTATACTAGTATATTTAACAAGATTCTTCAATTTCACTTTATGAAACTTGTTAGTTTCAAAATTGTTGACTCGAAACCACGTTGATGGTCTAGAATCCAATTCATGCCATTTCAGTGAACTGTTGGATTTTCCAAGAGATAAAATAGCTCCTCTATTTCTACTATGAGAAGAGTATGCCAAAGGGCTATATATAAAACCCTTTTCTAGGGAATATTATAGATAATTAGTTCAGTAATTCAATTGATATTTTCCATACTCAATTGCTCTTAGGGGCTATTTGGTTACTTTCCGTCACTTTCCAAAACCCACTTTCCTTCACTTTTTGGCGTTTCCGTCACTTTCTTGGAATAGTGTTTTTTGTGTTTGTTTCGCAAAGAAATATGGAGCATAATTACTTTCCATCACTTTCCTTAGTTTGGTTAAATTAAGTGTACAAGAAAATAGTTGATGTGTGACTTGATTCCCTCATTTTTAGTGTTTGGTTCAAACTAGAAAATAGAAAAATCATGGTTGTGGTCACCATGGTATGCTTACCACTCAAATAGGACAAAATATTTGTGAAACATAAGTGGGGTGAGAATACCTAACATTTGAGGGTCTAAAATTCTGAAATAAGACCACTTATGAATTGAGGGACTAATTTTAAATATAAGGTAATAATTTGCAAAATTTATAAAGATTTGAGGGACTAATTATGAACATTTAAGGAGTAAGTCCAAATCTTTAATTATTCGAGACTAATTTAAGTTTTATAAATCCATTTGAGAGACTAAATTCAAAATATGAACATTGGAGGGAGGAAATTGAAATTGTTTAAAGATTGGGGGGCCTATTTATAAATTTACGGGGTAATTTGCAATAGAGATTTTAGTGAATAATTTCAACTAATTATGGTCATTTAGGACGGCAATTCCAAACCTCTAAAGATTTGATAGAAGTAATTTTCAAAAATTTAAACAAATTGAGGAAATAAGTGCAAATAATTTGATAATGATTGACTAGTATCTCATGTTGTGAAGTTTAAGGCCGTTTATGAAATTGAAGTGCACTTTAGAGAGTTAACGGGACTACTAGTATCACATGAGAATTGAAATTGAAGTACACTTTACGGGACTAGTAGTCCCGTGGATTTGCTAGAAACACCTAAAACCTGTATCACATGAGAATTGAAATTGAAGTACACTTTACGGGACTAGTAGTCCCGTGGATTTGCTAGAAACACCTAAAACCTGTATCACATGAGAATAATTGCCAAAGACAAACATTAGACTCGTCTGCAGTATCACATACACTGTTTTTAGCACCAATATTAGCATATCAAAACAATCACTTCAGAGGCAAATGATACAATAATTTTATCTAATTAATTTGATCTATTCCATGAGTGATATACAAATCACAAACATAAGAACCAGAAGACAATACCCACAATACAAAGCAAAGCAAAGAATAGGAGAGAGCAATGAACTACAATAGATGGTGTTCAAAGCCAGGCAATCAGGCGATGCACGTAGAATATCTGGAATTCAACAAGATCCCTTCACAGAACAATGAACAAACACCAAGAAACGCTGCAGGGAGAAAATAAACCACGAGTAATGAGCAACTGAAACGATTTATTTGAGGCAGCAATTTTCCTAATATTGTTCTATCTTCAGACTTGCAACTGCAATTTCTTAGCAGCAAGAGCCTCAGACTCGAGAGTTGGCTCATAGAGAAGTGTTGTCTCAGCTAGCAGACCCGTAACCACATATGGGTCCATGTTTGAAGCAGGTCGACGGTCTTCCAAGTAACCTACAGAAGAATAATACAGGAAATAACAAATAAAATCAATCTTCATATACCATCTGCATCACTGATATACTTGTATTCAAAGTACGTGCACAAATCTTTTCCTTGTTTCTCAGTATCACGTCCTACACGAATAGAGCAACCACGATTTGCTACTCCCTGTCAATTGCATCGAAAATTTTGAGAAGTTCCAGTGAGAGATACGGGAATAAAATTTAGAAAGGAGTTGAACATATTGTAGTATACCCAAGAGAAACTGTCGATGCTGGCTGTCTCGTGCTTTCCAGTCAACCTTCGCTCGTTTCCTTCTCCATAAGCACTAATGTGGTCTTTGTGGCGAAGTGATAGATTGAGAATTGCCTTCTTTATTACTTCATAACCTCCCTCTTCCCTCATGCTCTTAGTACTGCAGTAATCATACATATATTTATGCAACTTATGAAGAAGGATACTGTAATTATTGATCTTTCCTAGAATATATGGTAATTATGAATTCCAAGGGCCTGTTTTACAAGCAATTTGGAGAGGAAGAAAATAAATAGATTTTGAAACCTTTCTCTTCTCTTTACTTTTGTTCTTTTCACTTGATAATCTATAGTTTTAGGTTTAAACATAAGTTATTCAAACAGTTGTAATTAGGACCAGTTAAATATATGTGAAAATCTATTGCATGTTCTTATATATGACAAGTTCCAAATGACAGTTTCAAAGGTAAGAACCAAAACGATTTATCACGTAAAGTACCTGTAGTTTGTACGGCTTCCTGCACCATTCCAATCACCCTGCTCAAATAAAGTTATAGTTTCATTAAGGAAAAAGAATTAGATATTATTTAACAATAAAGCTATCACAAAATTCACACGCGCGCGCGCGCACGCGCACACAGAGGCAAATGTAGATACCTCTATTGGTTTTGGTTCAAGAGACAGCACGACACCCGCTTGCTCAGTGATTCTCTACACAGAAAGACAAACATTAGAATACTCTGAGAATTTGACATTTAAGTTATTGAGTTTGCATTAAACTAAGGGTGTTCATCAGGTGCCAAGAGCAACAATATTAAGACCATGCCTATTGAGGTCAAACAAAAACAATCGAAAGTATCTATTTCAGCACAACATATAAAGGTCAATGACCATGACATCCGAAAGCATCAGACCAAAGAATAGTATTAAGGCCTGGAAGACCATGACACACGAAACACAACATACTTGACATGTATCAAGTGTCCATCGAGTTCTTAATTCATTCCATGTCATCACAAACGGACAATTGACATGAATGACATAAAAATACACGTGAAACTACATATAATAGTATTCCTATACCTATTAGACTCGCCAAACAAATGAAAGCTTGGTCTTCAATGAGGCGATAATAAAATCAAATACAATTATAATTATTTATAAAGAATCACAATCTCAATACCATTGTCCATAGCCGATTCTATCAATATACAAAGTGCATTGGCAAGAATGACCATAGAGTCATGAATCTATAATTTACAATGATAACATGAAGCAACGACTCTCTTCTATTGCATATTAAGGTACAATCTTTCTCCATCATCATGAATAGAACCTCCCTTTCTTGGAATAACTTGTAAAATAAACTACATAATATCCGTGGTTCCAAATTACTTTTATTAAAAATTACTTCTCATCGAAACTTGACAAATCATTTTACCACATTAAACTACAAAATTATTTTTAAAAATACTACAAAATTACTTTTAAAAAAGTGCGATCTATTCTTCATATTAATACAAGAAAATTACTAATTTTTGTAATTAAAACAAACTCCCATAAGCTCATCTAATCAACAAAAAATGTAGTAAATTAACTGAGATTAACTGAGATTCATGGGTTGGGAATTTAAATTTTTTTAACAACAATAAAATCCATCAATTTAATTCCCAACATCAAAACCCCTAAATTGACCAATTTATCAAAGATCTACTAACCTAAAAGAGCATAAAAATTAAACAAATTACCTCTAACACGTTGAACAATGAACTGGCGTTGCGTCGTCATTTGGCAGCGTCGTCGTCGTCAACTGGCGTCGTCGTCGGCCTTTGTCATGAGGAGAGGGATGAAGGCGGAAGAACACGAAGGGAGGTGACCAGATCGGCTTGCGGCGGAAAAAATATATGCGGTTGGCGAGCCTTAGAAAGCTTTGGGGGGGAACGAAGAGAGAAATGTCAGATTTCTCCTGTAATCGGTCTTTTTACTGCGGAAAATTTTCTGATCAAAAATCTTAGGTGGCCACTTTTTTTTACTTCACTTTCTGTGTCTTTTCACCAACCAAACATCTGATTGTGAAGGAAAAGTTAGAAAATTTTCTGTGTTAGTTTTCTAAAGGCCTCTTTCTGTGTTTTTTTTACCAACCAAACAGCCCTAATCGATATGTTGAAATTTTACTAGAAGTAATTAATAAGGAGATAGTTATCAAGTCATCTCACATCATCAAGACAATGAAGGTTTGGATGTTGGGAAGATCCATTGACTAGTGAAAAAAATTGACAGACCTTGTATATGCTATGTATAATTAATCCCTTAGCATATTCTATAGATGTAACGTATGCCTGATATCATAAATTACCATACAAAATACTAAATGCGCTGATCTGCAGTGAGGCACGAAAATTTCTTTAAAGGTAAAATGGTTGGATTTTCTCACGTTTTATCCTTTTTCATCCGCATATTACTTCTTCAAATAAAATAATAATAAAAGTGTAACCGACAACACCGAGAACGCTTCTTGAGACTCCCAAGATGATGTGACACATGTACACCCTTCCCGGGATCTACTCCTCTACGATTTCCTTTTATTCTCTCTTTCTCTCACATCTTCCTTTAAACCTCCTCTTTTCATTCTCTCTATGCCTTTCGCTTCAAATTTCTCAACTTTTATTAAGCAACCACGATCCACTGCTCAAATTTGCAACATCCTACAATGTTTATGGAAGTAATAATCTATCAATCAAGGTGAATCAATCTCTCGCTATCTTCTTCCATCACACTTCATCGTTAATAATCATGTTGATCTTTTTTTCTCGTATGAATTAAAATCTTTTATCCTTAAAATTTTGTTCCTTGTTAAAAGGAAAAACACCTCTTGGGAAATATGTCTTTGGTAAAAGTTGCATTTAATAATTATAGTAAAGTTCAATGTAAATCATCTTAGACTTGTATTCGATTTGGATAAGTGTTGTCAATTCCTTACTCAGATCTATGATTAACTACAATAATGGTTGATCTTCTTCAATTTAAAGTACTTAACATCGATCTCGTCTTTTAGGTCTTCATGATAGTTGTTAGTTAGTACTTACGTTGATCTTTCTTTTCCCTAATCACTTCAATAAAGACTAGAGAAAATAGAATTGTTGTTACTTGTTAGCAATTTAAATGTCCTCTCATAGAACAAGAAACTACATATTTCCATAAATTATTCTTTTCTCTTTTGTTTGAAAACTGTGAATTACTAAATTTTGTTACGTTAATATAAATGATTTACTAAATTACAAGCAAAACCATTACCTATGTTTATATCAATTAACTAGTTTTATGTAAATTTGACCATTCTATTTTCTAAAGCTCTAGTTGAGAGTTTGCAAACAGAAGGGAAGGAAGGGGAGGAAAGGGTAGAGGAGAGGAGGAAGGGAAGGAAAGGTAAAAAGAACATATTGATTGGGAGTTAGTAAGGAAAATTTGAGAATTCACCATTATTCCCTCAAGGATAGGATGGAAATAGAGAGGATTGTTTCAACTCATTCTTCTTTTCAAAAGAAAAAAAAGGTGAAAGATTCCCTCGCTCCAATTTTAGAAATTTTATGCCCCTTTTTAAGAAATAAATTTTTATAGTTAAAAATTTAATCAAATTGATAAAGATGGTTCATAGATAACCTCTTCTTGTTTATCCCATATTAAATAAAGGGTTTTAGAAACTAACTTTAATACATGGTCACAGAAACCACATTTGATTGTCAACTAATACATACACCACATTTAAAGAGGTTTAATATTGTAATCAACCACATGGATCCACTTTTCAGTTAAATTTTGGTAGTAATTTATCCCACCTAACTTCTATTGAGGATCATCTCTACAATATACTTGGTAATTGTTAGCTAATCAATGCAACAAAAATAAAGAAATTAACTAAAAAGTGGATTTAGGTGGTTGATTACAACACAAACTCACTTTAAGCTAGTTTATGTAATAATTGACAATCAAATGTGGTTTCAATATAATGACCCTATTTCAAATGTGGTTTATTTTATTTTATTTATTTATTTATTTATTTTTGTTGTTTGGGGGTGGGGACCTTAAATTAATAAGTGCAATTGTCTCAATTTGCATGACCAACATAGACGAAAAGAAATCAATAAGGGAGAAAAACATTTTAAATTAAGAAGTTACCATAAGGTACTCATGAAATTTCACCTTTTCCTCTACAAATAACAATACAAATATATTGATATTATTTTTGTATTCAGTGTGTATTTGAAATATGATTGTCTTAATATCTAATAACTAATTTCTCCACAATGACATATGTCAGCATGAGTGGAGGACGGAAGTTCCATGTTCAAGTTCACAAAACATCTTTTGCTTTTAAAAGTACGGATTATTTGATTTTATGGCCTAAACATAACACAATTAATATATAAATATATTAGTCAAAGACAAATTAAATAAGTTTAACATATTCATCTCCTTCAAAAAGTTTTAAAAAAAATGTTTCAAACATTTTTCTATCATCTTCAAAGCAAAATGTTGAAAGACTGAAGAGGAATTACTTCGGATATTATTGCTTTATTGCATACTTTAATCATTATCCTATTAGTTCTTTTACCAAGCATGCATATCATTTTCCTTCATTACAAATTCACATACCATCTCAAAGCTATTCTTCGATATTTCTTTGTAGTGAGGCACACTTGAAAGATGCTAACTAACTCCTTACTATATACTCAGTTTTATCCTCTCTGTTTCTCTCTCTCTTAATGTTGTGCTTATAATTTTGCTATATGTACTTTTAACATGTTATTTTCGTATCTTGTAATTCTTCTATACAATTCAATTTTATGGTCACATAGTCCTCCTTAAGAACTTTTTATGCCATTTGTCAACTTTAACCATTTTTACTTATTATATAATTACTGTGTTCCTCGATATCACCATCTTATATGTGTGATCAATCGTTATCATAACTTGCAAAATTTTCAAATAAGAGTAACTAAGTTCATACTTTTATATTCTAAAACATTCTCTCATGTTTAATGTCCTTTCGGGGTATAATAAAGTTGGGATTATTTATAACAAAGTAATTTTTTATTTTTCTCTAGTGGAATGTTTATTCATTTGCTTTTCAATATGTGCGTAGGTGGTACTTTGATAATGGTTGCTCTGACACCATCTTAAATGCTCCGTTATCATACAAAAGCTTCAAGTTGTTGGGGATTTTGAGGATGTCTTTATCCTGATTGTCCTAAACAACAAAAATAAATACTGGAAGGTTTGTTTTGACTATCATTATATACTATTACACCCATTTATTCTCAAGATCTTTTGAGGTAGTTCCATATATAAGTTTCTTTTATTTTAAACATCTACACTCTAACATCTTTATCATTTCTGTTTTGAAAATTATTCTCTCTTGGATCTCATTAGGAATATAATATCATTGAAGAAATAACATGTTTAACAACATTCAACATGTATTTCACTTTAAGATCAACCATGATTAAGACATGTCGTGCTAATCCCTAGTTTAGCCAAGTATCAACCATGCATAACTGATTCACTATCCATCCTTAGATATATAGAATTATCTTCTACTACCTCAATTCAATTCTATTTTCGAATCATAAGTTAATAATGTTAATTACTTAGATATTTTAGATTTAGCGTTCTTTCTATAATTCTATTTTAAGATCAATCATATCATCTTAATTTTATTTGTGTGTTCCTGTCTCGGTTTCTACTATTCTCTTTTCTCTACTATCAACATGTCTACCAGTACCATTGTCTTTAACATTTGTCTTCATATAGTTGAAGCATATGACTTCACTATCCTCGTCCTTTCTCTTTTATAACTCTCCAGCAAATACTAATTGAAAAACAAGGTCGCACTTTTCAGATGTATTATTAAAATCATATATCTTCACCCACTTTCGCGTAACTTACATGAAAGAGGAATTCTAGCGAGCGAGTGTCGCTGTCACCCCTCAATAGGTAGGGGACATTTGTCCCCTAACCCTAACCCCACCCAAACTTAACTTTGGGTGGGGTTAGGGTTAGGGGATTTTCCTCATGTGTCTAATGACACTTGCCTTAGGCAAGTGTCCTTAGAATTATTCTACATGAAAAGACTATGATAATCTTAATCATTAAATAAGTTGTACGTGCATATGTTCAACTCCTCATGCAAGAAATGCACCTACTAAACCATATAAATTTGCCCCTTATTTCAAACAAACTTGCAGCTGGCACCAACCATGTAAATAAATATTACAAAGAAATACAGTACATTATGATAATTTACAGTTTGTATAACTACACACAAATAGTTACATATCCACAGGTAGGTAGTTCATCAACATATAGCGAACCTTCTCCAATGAAGGGATGGAGTAATAGGACAAGAAAATCTTTTCTAATATCCAATAATATCCTTGATGTAAGTCACTTTCTTCTTAGATGTTGAGAAAGACTCAAGAAATTTGTTTCACACACAATCTTTTGAGTAGTATAAGTGGTTTTCGTAGCACTAGAATATAGAAGGAAAAGAAACAATGCATGCTAAGATTCACGAGAAATTATACATAAACCATAATAAGCACATTGAATGTGCTGAGCTCAAGGCAATACACATAGCTAAATAATAATCAGTAGTGCTCTGCAATTTCACAGGGAAAATATAGCACAACAATCTATTGCACCACTAAGACAATCAATAGAAATCTAACCTCGATAACTGACCTAACTTGCTCCATTTTAACATGTGCATGAATATCTTCGTGCGTGTGCACGAGCAGCGTGTACATCTGTTCGTGCGCGCGCGCGCGTTGGTGTTTGACAATTAACAGAAAGGGAACAAAAGCCACAGGGTAGAAACACTATAATACTAACAGCTTAAAAAATAGTGACTTACAGATAAAAATAACGATAACACCTCTTCAAATTCTGGCTATACACAGGTGGCAAGAAGCTAATGATTGAGAGGAGCGCACAACTTCAGCTACACCTCCTCCATCACATGGTTGCTTCTTTTAATAATATCATACTTGCAAAGGGGGTAAGTGGCATTCGTGTATAGCCATTTATCGATGCAAGTAAGGTGGAAATGATGACTGCAAGGAAGTCCACGAAGCTCCATGCCATCACCATAGTGAGAGATGCAGATGCAACATTCCTACAAGTGCCAGAAAATTTGATGTCAGATAATAATAGCCAGCAAGATGGTAATCACGTACTTGTAAGTACTGTTGCTGATAGTTCTAAAGTCGTAACATACATCTATAAGTAGTGACAGAAGGGGTAATCAAAAAGTCTGGTAATCCAAGCTAACGATTGACTAGGGTGCACAGCTTCAGCTACACCTCCGTCACATGGTTGCTTCTTTTAATAATATCATACTTGCAAAGGGGGCAAGTGGCATTCGTGTATAGCCATTTATCGATGCAAGTAAGGTGGAAATGATGACTGCAAGGAAGTCCACGAAGCTCCACGCCATCACTATAGTGAGAGATGCAGATGCAACATTCCTACAAGTGCCAGAAAATTTGATGTCAGATAATAAAAATGTAGCCTGCAAGATGGTATTCATGTACTAGTAACTCGTAAGTACTGTTGTTGATAGTTCTACAGTCGCTAAAGTACCTCTATCTATCTATAAGTAGTGATAGAAGTGGTAATCAAATAGTCCGGTAGTCCAAGTTATAGAATACCTCTATCTATAAGTCGTGATAGAAAGGGTAATCAAATAGTCCTGTAATCCAAGTTATAGAACTGTTAATGGCAACAAACGAAAAAGGATATATTGGTTGATTTATAATATAATCATGCTAATTCTAGGTTGTATATTCTAAAACCAACAAAGATGCTATTTTAACTATAATATCTGTACCAAGCTTCTCTAGGAGGCATGGTTTCTATATTCCAGATATTCAAATATTTTACAAGGATGCAGTGAACAGTTCACTGGTTGATAAAACTCTTGAATTATATCAAAGAACTTTCTCCAGTAATGAGTAAAATGGAGCCCTTTTTTCTTTTCACTTTTTTTTTTTTGAGTAAAATGGAGCCTTGATTATTATGTAGGGATCTCCACAAGTGAAATTATGGAAGACAGCAAACCAATCTTGGTGCATTTATTTTTGTAGATGAAATAGGAATGTTGCAATAATCACAAGTAGCAAAGACCATAACCTTCAAAAAAACAGAGTATGATGACAACATTTACTGCCCTCGAGTAATCTATGACCATTCCTATTCTTACCCGTCCCAGATTGACATGGAAAGGTAATGATATTATGATTTTGTCAATAAGAAAATATCGTCATCCCATACGGTTTTAAGGCCTGGGTAAAATAGAGTGCGCTGACATGCAACATGCAACATGCAACACAAATGCTATAACTCACATTAAGTTGGGGAAATTTGAGAAGTTGTAGGTTTAGTAGAACAGATCAAATGCAGAAGTATAGGCGCTCCTTCTAATCCATACAGTTTGTTCTTTTGGTTGCTTTTATTCCCATGCATAGTAAGTTAACAACCTATGTTTCACAACAATCTAATAGATAGATGTAACTGGATTCATATATTTTCCACTGCTGATTGGAAGCTAGATCTAAATCAATGGTTGTGATTTAAAAAGTGGTCTCTCCACTGTTAATAAGTAGCGAAGAGGATCCAAATTTGAAGTAACCATAGAACAACACATATTTTACTGGAGTAGAAATGGCTACCCATGTCACTTGTGCAATGGTTGTTTTCTTCCAATTTCCAAGTTCAAAATTGGAGGCTTAAAATCTAGGCTATTAGAAAGGGGATGGTAAAGAAGAGTCACAATTCAAGAATAAGAATGAAAGGATGTCCTAGATATCCAAAACCCGATCAGAACACTTAGTTGGGTTCAGATATGGAAATATATCCGGTAGATACAAGACGAACTCGAATATATGAACGAATATCAGTCTATAAATGAAGCATATTCTAAAAGTGCAGTTCAGCTATGTAGATATTTCTATATATATATAACATTTATTCCATGTTCGTGTGGTGTGCAGTCATAGAGAGGAAGTGTTAGACATGCTATATAGTTACTAATTTTGGCAAAGCCACAATTAAACTAAGCAACTGGATCTAATTATTATTTACTAAAATGCACTTCGAGTGGAGAATAACATATTAGTGGATAGCTAAACAATGATTTTTGACTTACTCAGAATCCACTAGGTGGCTGGATTTGAATGATCTCGAATCCAATAAATTAGAATTAGTTAATAGTTTGGAGACCCATTCAAATATTTGATCAAATATGGGTATTGGATTTAACCAGATTTGAAAATTGAACGATCAAAATCTGCCCAATTATGCCTGCTCTAAGAGAAGGAAATTCTCGGGAATCAGGGTTGAAACAAGAGTCTTTTCTTCTTTGGAATGTTAGAAACGAGCCAGCTGAAGTTTAAGTTAACTGGGAACATAATATTTAGCCAAATTATAAAAAAAATGTTCTTTTTTGGCCAGTAAGACAATTGGGTATTGAATGGCTTTTGTCGTGCACATTGGATTTTTGATAATTTTGGGGGTGTACAACAGGTGAGTTGTAACAGGACCTGACTGGCAAAACTGCAGGCCGAAAGCAGTTCGTTGTCCAGTCAAGCAAAAACCTATAAGCCCAAACTACTCAAGGGGAGAGACCTACTTGCATCCAGGCGAGTTCGAGCTATTTGCCAGCTCAATGCAACAACATTAAATAGAATTTGGACATGGAAAGCTAAGTATTCTGCCAAAAATAAAAAATAAAAAATAAAAAATAGAAAGGTTGTATTTTATGCTTATATGCAAATAGATTTTACACTTAACTATGAACTCGAGTAAATAACTCATAGTTTGATCATCTTGAGTAATAACTTGTACTTGACATTTTCATGACTTACAAATTCGATATCTTCCATATGAGGTGTGCATATTAAATTGGTAAAGCTTGGTATGGCAATTTATATGCTATTGAAGAGTTCTGAGTGTATTCAAAATGTACATGTGCCAAGATGTCTAATACATCAAAAAGGACCGCAATATGAAGGTTAACATTGATTAACAGATGTCCCCAGATATCATCTTAATGTAGATCGGGAGAGCTAAGGATATGGACTATGGCTTTGCAAGTTGAAGAGACTAGAAAGTTTAAATTATAATTACTATGATATTTTCTACTTTTATTCACACTTTCACTAAAGCTAATGTAATAAGTAACATACAGAGATTGAAAATTACAGTTATTAAATAGTCAAGCTACAACGTTAAAGTTTCACTTAGCTACGAGTAACTAAAGTTTTGCTCAGTAACTAAAGGGTTAAACTACGGATCTTACAGCATCCTCCAGCCGAAGAACATGCTCGATGGGTAGATCACTACCACATTCCGTCATTATTCCACAGAAGGGTCCCGATATCTCACTAGTAAGTATCTCAGGATCTTCCATCTTTCGGAATTTGTATTTTGGGAGTTGCCGAATGTCTTCAGTAGATGCTCCTTCCTGCTTTAGAAAGCGAATTAAATGCAAGAAAAAAAAAAGTTAGCCCAATATAGAGTCTAATCTCTAATTGCAACATACAAATGAGTCTGTATCATAATTTTGAAGAACAGCTACGTGGAAAACCATGTCACCTTATCAGAATAGGACGCTCATGTCCGTTCTAAAATTTATCATTTACAATCTTTGTCCTTGTCAAACACATTCACAGTTGAAGCAAAAACCTCGTTTCCATCTTCAATGAAACTGCTTTAAGTGACAAGCTTCTAAAGTACATAAATAATAGTTTTGTTTAAAAACATGGCATAACATGGAGAATCGAGATAACTATACCTGGTGTGCCACAACATATTGAATAGCTACTATACAAGGTAGACAGCAACAAGCAAAGAGTCCAATTATGCATGCCAGAAAAATACAAAAGAGCACAAAGAACACATCAAACGCAAGAAAAGCTACACAAAGCCTGCAAACAAGGCAAAAGGAAAACAATAGTAAGCAACAATTGCAAAAGGAAAGAAGTAAGCTAACCGTAACAAGCCAATTTGGTAAAGGGGCGGTATGAGCAAAACCAGTAAAGCTGGGGTGCATCACGGCTCAAACTTTGGCTTCCAGTAGCTACCCAGTACAATCCAATTATCCACCAAACAAATGAAAACATAGTGTTTGCATACTCTAGCTGTTTTGCATTACTGCAATAAAGAAAGGGCAAATAAGAGAGAAACTTGAAAGCGAAAGACTTCAACTCTTAGCAAAAAGGTGTGCATTGAAAAAAAAAACCATCGTAGTTAAAATGTTTATGCTTAAAATTCAAAAGAAAACGTGTGCAAAATGAGAAATAATAATAAAAACATCAAATAGCAAAACCTGTGTAATACAACACAGAAAACCCCAAAACTCCTTTCAATAAGAGAAACTTGTTGGTATTAATTTATAATATGACAATGTGAAGTATTTTAAATATTTTTAAATATATATTCATTAGAAGCACAAGGAAATAAGTGCCTAAAACTAAGTCTTCTTTTGTTATTCCAAAAGGATTTTTGAGTTATTTTCGAGATAATGATTAACAACAGCTATATTAAATTATTATGTGGATTCAACAAAGACACTTTGGAACACGATATTAGACAGTCATCAGAGGTCTAACACGGAACTAACTATCAGATCTCATAAAGTTTGGACTTAGCATATGCATATCCGGATCCAAAAATTGATCCAAATTCTACCACAAGGTATTGGATAGGGTTAGATTTATTCCAGGTATACCAATGTTTTTTTATTTGGATATTAAAAAAAGAAAACCATCTCCTGCCAGCTGTTTTGTAGGTTTGCAACATTTTCTTATTTTAAGTTGGGTTTTACAGAGAGATCATAAAAATGGGATATATTAGATATTGAATCAGCCGATAGGTACCACATAACATGTAATATTGAAGGAAAAAGAAAGATTAGAACGCCAAAGAGTACTTGGCTTACATTAGCTTATTTGATTTAGATTTCAATATACAACAATGTTAAAAATAACAATAACATATAACACGTAAAACTCGGCCTCTCATTAGTTTAAAGGGAACATAGCATAACGCATAATGTTGGTTACCTGTTTTGCTATTTTTTAATTTTAAACAAATACAGAAATGTCCATAATAATTTTACCAAACAGGAAAAATATTTCAAATATAAAAATTGAGAACTTTTAATGAAAAAGCTTAATACAATACATACTAATTGACAAAAAGTACCATAATAAATGTCCAAATGTATCATCACAACTTCACATATGTTGTTCAAAACTTCACATTCAGTACATTCTTCATAAAGCTAAAGTTCACAATCACAAGCATATCACAACAGTGAAAAAAGCCATTAAGGCTTAACAAAAAAATCAAAAATTAAAGGGTAAAAGGCCATTTTGGTCCTTGTACTAGGGCTCTATGCTCAAATTGGTCCTCGTACTTATTTTTTTCTCAACTTCGTCCCTGTACCCCTAGTTAGATGTAAAATTAGTCATATTTTAACTCTCCATTAAAAACTCCATTAAATATGAATTAAAAGGACAATACTACCCTAACAAAATTAAAATGACATAATTGCGCTTACTCATGGGCATATGCTTCCAAAAATGGTTAACTTTCAGAGATATCCTTGAGTGCTAAAAAATGCAATGTTTGCTCAGCTTTGACCACTTGTTTGTAGTGTCATTTCCTTATATCAAATTCCTCTCTTTCAAAGAGATTATTGAACACATCAATTGGCCGAGATATATGGTCATCATACAACTTTCAATTGCTTATATGCCCATTGATATATGATAGTTTAAAATAAATACTTAATAATTATTGGAATAAATTTTTGTGGTCATTTCTTTGCGTGTATAGTGCCTGATTGTATCAAATTGGGTACTATTTCTCATGTCCCTTGTTTTTCTTGGTCAAGAAGACCTACAATTATGTACGATAGAGTTTCTAGTTAAAATGCACCAAAGAAGGATGCAACGGATTTAGAGTTAAAAATAGCTAAATTTTGGAAAACCCTCCTTAACTTTGGGTGATTATCAGATAACTCCCCATGGCATTCAGAATATCATGAACCCCCCACTTAAATTTAGGCCCTTAAGTTATCAGAAACCCTCTCTAACTTTAAGATTTTATCACAACCCCCCCAACCCCCCGAAAAAAAAACAATGTTGACCATAATTTTCACATGGGTGAGTAAATTTACGCAGGAGGATATTTTTGAGGGGTAATTATGCTTCATGCTTTTAGGGGTGCGTGCTAGGGGTGGGCAACGGGATAGGCTAGCTCGCCTGGCGCAAGCTAGCTCGGCGCCCAGGGCAAGGCGAGCCAGCTGGCTCATGGCTGGACCACCGGTGTCTCTCATCGCTGTCTTCGAACCGAGCTCAACCCAACCCACTCGCAGGCCAAGAACAGGGGGGACGAGCCATAGCACGAACCGACCCACCAATACCACTTAAAAAAATTTTCTTTTATTTTTTATTTTGTATGAGGGTTTTCTGATATTTTGAAAATTATGGGGGTGTTATCTAATATACCTCCAAAGTTTTTAACATTGACATTGAGTTTTAATTTATTTTTAGGCATATGGATAAACCAATGTTATTGTTGTTAACAAAGAAAACAATTATGAGAAACAAAAGATTACATACAAATTAAAAAGAGGGAGATTTATGAGAAATGTAAAACTAAGGTGTTGTTCGACAATAGATTAAACTGAGGGTAGTGTGGTCATTAATGAAAAATTTAACACCCAAAATGTAACAAATGTTAAAAAAGGACTTAGTTTGTAACCAAGATGTGGTACAAGGACTAAGTTGAGAAAAAAATAAGTACAGGGACCAATTTGAGTATGGAGCCGAAGTACAGGGACCAAAATGGGCTTTTAGCCAAAATTTTAAATATGAAGTACATCAATTCTTACTCCTCTCTTCCTCTATAGTAACATGCTACAACAGAAAGACTTTCTAGTATCTGATAATTCACGGATACCAAAATCTTTCTTGGCCTGTAACTAACAACCAAATATTATCAAATATTTCCCACTATAGTTACCATGAAAAAGATATCTCCAATGCATGTGTTCATACCCGACACTCAAATCTAATATACTTACAGCAGAGCTTATCACAACCAAACCACATTATTCAGTATAAAAAAATCATATGAGCATAGGTCCCGAACATGAAACTTCTAACTTGATCTAACAAGATCCCCCTACCAAAATAGGCAAGAAGAAAAGTTCTCACCTCTCTTACCTTGGATTTCAAACAATTAAATCTAACTGCAACTCTACAATGGAGTCTTAACTAAATTGCCAGGGTCTAACAAAATACGAAACAATTAACATCCATCAAAATTTCAAATTTCATAAAAAATTACCTCTTGTTCTCCTCATCTCGCCAATTAACCTCTCCATTAAACTCCCGAACCGCAACATCCCTCAAAGAACTCATCCCTCGCCTTCCCCTCAAACCACCGGAAGCTTTGGCGACTCGCTGGAGCTGACAATCAAACCCACAGCTGCCGCCACCACAAACACCGCGTTCCATAGAATGTCCATGATGACAACCCTGCTGCCTTCCGACGAGAGTGCCGCCCTCGTGTGGGCCCTCAGCGACCGCTCCCTCATCCTCATCGTCGTCGATCGACGGAGAAAGCTCGCCGCCGACTGCAGTATGATGTTGTACCGTCCGTTGAGATTGATTCCAACAGCTGACATTGTCAAAAGTAGGGTTTGAGATTGGAGGAGAGGAAAGAAGGAGCTTGATTAGGTTAAGGTTTGATGAAAGGGGGTGAGGGATTAGAGTGGATTTAAGGGGACGGTTTCTCCTGAAATGCGGTGGGTTTTGGATTTGAGTTTGAAGGGGTTTCTTCATGGTGGGGATTTGAGAGAGTGGAGGTTGATGACGAAGACAAATGCGGTTACAGTTTTTTGTGCTTTGGGTTTTGCCGTTTTGGGCTTTTATGGGAGTGAGGACAAATCGGTAGGAGAAGGATTAAACGTTGGGAATTTCTTTTGGAAAGAGAAGACAGTCGCAGGAGGATTGAAGATAAAATTAGACAAGACACCCAGAACATTGGGGAGTTACCACTTAAGCCCCTAAACTTGGTGGGCCCCTAAACATGATCTTTACATACTTGCGTAGGGGTGGAAATGAAGCAAATAATTAGTTCGTTAGCATATTCGATTTAGTAGTTCATTTAACACTAAACAAATAATTCTTAGTATTCAAGTTTATAAATGAATACAATTTAACCAGATGGATATTTGCTTTATTTGCTTATCAAATATTTGTCTAAAATTTGATCGCTTATAATTTATATTATTATAGACATGATGTTATATTTTCAACCCATTTACATTTTCTACTAAATTTCTATATACTAATTTGAGAGATTTAGTGGCTGCCTAGTTCACTGTAAATGTAAATGCAGCAACTGTTGCATGTAGGAAATGTTGCATGCACCATTTGTTGTAGGAAATCAACCTCAAATCAATCGTTTGGATGTCTAGATTATTATTATAGGAAATGTATTTCCAAATCTAAAGTTAGAGTTTGATTAGTTACATAAGTTGTAAGATTTGCATATTTCCATTGCAAATCAAGTGTTTGTTTTGCTTGGATTGCAAAATGATCTACATTTCCATTACAAAGTTAGTGTCCGGCAGTGTCGCTACCGTGGGCTTTGCAGATAGAGAGGTTCGGCGACGCCGCTACTATGGGACCTGCAGTTGGAGAGCCAGGCATTCTATCGAACACCTTTTGAGCATTGTCGTCGGTAGGTTGTTAAAGCTGACAGCGGTGAGGTAGGGAGTCCCTGAAGTGTTGTGGTGGTTAGCGATCGTCGTTGTAGGTAGTTGTCATAGTGCAAAGGATGGCGTCGAAGCGAACTGCAATGACTAGTTGAGTTTGGTGCGGCTGCGGGGTAGAGGAGATTACGAGGCGATGGTGCCAGCAATGGCGGGCCACAGGGAGCATAGCACAGTGAGCAAGAGTTCCCTTTGGTGGTGATGCAAAGGGTGGTTGCGCTGGGCAACGGTGTGCGAGGGGAGGCTTTGATGGCGTGTTAGGGTCCATTTAGTCCCACATTAGTTATATGTGTGACTTGATGTGGATTTATAAGGAATTTAGGTTCCCTCTCTCTACAAGCTAGCTTTTAGGGGTGAGTTTTCCTGGGTCTCTTACAAGTGGTATCAGAGTCAACCCCATCTTTTGGTTGCAATCGAGTGTCACAGATGGTGTCGCCGGTATTGCAGTGTTTGCCCGGGACTAGTTTAGTGCAAAGCCAATGGGGTGACACCGGGATTGCAGTGTTCGACCGGGACTAGACTAGTACAAAGCCAGCCCGCGTGGTGGTATGTTAGGGTCCATTTAGTCCCACATCGATTATATGGGTGACTTCATATGGGTTTATAAGGGATTTGGGTTCCCTCTCTCTATAAGCTAGCTTTTAGGGGTGATTTGTCGAATAGGTGGAGGGGGCGGATTTGGGTGCATGTGGTAGGGGCTTTGTAGGGATCCTGTAGGGAGTGGGTTTGGTGTCAGGTGCTGGATTTTGGGGCTAGGGTTTGCTGATGGCTGTTTGAGGGGTCCGCATGGCTACTTTGCAATAGAGAAGGATGATAATGTGTTTGTTAGATTTCGTGTCAGGTGGAGGATGGCACGACAGTGGCCTGAGTGGTCGGTTACCAGTGCTCAAGGTCCGGCCGAAGATGATTTTGATCAAGGTCATTTGTGGTGATCGGGATCGAGGTTGGCTCACGGGTGTGTGGGGTTGCAGCCTTGTGGCGCTGAGGCGCATGGGCAGAGGTCTGGAGCTGTGATTGGTTGGCGATCCTATTGATGTGGTGAGCTTGAGGGTGGAGATGCTATGTGAGGCTGTCAATGATGCTCGGAGTTGCCACGAGGCGAGCGGTCAGCGATTGTGGTTGCCATGGCGGCGACCTAGGGTTTGGATTCGGTGGGGTTTGAGTCTTGTGGTAGATGCGAGAGGATCGACGGCTATCATTGGTTGTGAGGTCTGAGTCGAGGTCGAAGCAAGTGTTGAGGCCGTTGAGTGGGAGTGCGAAATTTGATGGAGAAACCCCTCCGAGGCTCAAGATCGAAGAAGAAGAAAGAGGTCTCTCTAGGGCTAATAATAAAGCTCTGATACCATGATAAGTATAGAGAGATTTGAGAGAAATACCATGATAAGTCTAGAAATTGACTATATTATTCATTCTAAAAAGATGTTTAAATACAAGAGAAAGTAGAGAAGTTCTAATAACCTAAGCGATGTGGGACTAAAATAAAGGAGAACAAGATAATCTAACTATATTACTTAACTATGTTTACATCTGTTGAAGATAATAACGTATATTCTCTTGATATCATCTCTTTTAGGTAGCATATAATCTTGTATTAGATAGTATATTCTCTACTTTATTTTCTACCTCTATTGGCGCTTTCCATATCAAGTCTTCTTCTTGTATAAATGCATGCTATCATGCTCATATGAAATATCAAGCCTTCTTCTTTGGTTATCATGATATCAGAGCCTGTTATTAGCCCTAGAGAGACCTTTTTCTTCTTCCTCGATCTCGAGCCACCGATGGGATTTTGCCGCAAACTCCACGCTTCCCCTCGATGGCCTCGATAACAGCTTTGACATCAACTCTTCCTCAGGCCAATCTACTCTGCTCATAAGCCCCGCTCTTCACCACTCCTACAGCGACCCTACACCGCTAATGCTCAAGCACTGCCAATGTTTGACGCCACAAGACCCCCTCACGAAACTCCGACGCCACCACTTCGCCACAACCCTCATGAGATCCATCCTCTTCGCAACCCTATAATGCCCGCTCGCCTAACTGCTCATTCTCTCACCTCGGCACTGTTTGGTGTAAAAATCTACTCTCGGATTTGTATTGGTCGAATTGCTTGTTACAAATCAAGAATCGCTTTTTACAACAGAAGCGAAGGGAAGGCCCTTCTTGTTTAACGTGGGTTCGTCGGTAGCGATAGGATGCCTCCCTCGATGCTCGAGTCGAGTTTGCTTCCCTTGGATGATTCGATCGACGTTGCGGTCGAGCTTCAATACGCAGTAGAAGCTCCAGCGTGGTTGAGTTCGGTTCTACCCGAGCTTGCTTGGATAGGGCTACAATGCAAGAGTTTGCAAGGAGCTGAAGAGCCTCCAAATCTGAGGATTCAGATGGAGTCTACTTCAACAATCCAGCTTTTGCTCGAGACTGAGCTAATGGAACAAGGGAGCAAGGCACGATCTTGTCCTTTGCGACAGCTAGCCTCTTCCTTCAACTCTTTTGCCCAGCAGCCAGCCTCACCTTTTTCCAACCCCCCATCTTGTTGGCCAGGGGGACTTATAAATAGGCAAAGGGATGGCATAGGCCACCCCTTTGACTTGTGAGATGTGACCACTAATGGGTGAGGAGCACCATACCCTCCTCTAGCTGTGGGATGTGACCACTATAGATGTAATGAGAGCCATGCGAGTAAGTAGCCATTTGCACTGTTCAGACAGGTGAGCAGGTGAGCTTGAGAGCTGTTTAAATGCTCGGACGAGCTTGCTGAACAAGCGGGGTCAACTGGCGGGCCCCTCCAATGTGTGAGCTGGTGTTCGTTGTGCACGCAAACTCCTTGCAGGCGTGCTTGGCGCACAGGCGGGGTTAAACTTGTGCCAACGAGTTCACTTAACGGGCGATGTTGAGCTCATGCGGGCGAGCTCAACGAGTGGGACGACCTCTTACGGGCGAGTTCGTCAAACAGGCGATGTTGAGCTCATGCGGGCGAGCTCAATGAGTGGGACGACCTCGTATGGCGAAGTTCGTCAAGCGGCGATGTTGAGCTCATGCGGCGAAGCTCAACGAGTGGGATGACCTCGTATGGCGAAGTTCGTCAAGCGGCGATGTTGAGCTCATGCGGCGAAGCTCATCCAATAAGCTGCGTTGGGCTCGTGCAGGCAAGCTCATTGAATGAACTGTGTTGAGTTCATACATGCGAACTCAAGCCTTTGACCGGCGGGGTTGGTAGTTTTCCCCGCCTACAAGACCCCTTCAAAGTTTTTAGACCTAAATCAAGTTGCAAGTGGTCTGGAACACTTTGAACGAAGAAGATCACCGCTCACCGGGTCGGTGCGTCGACCATTCTTCGATGAGCCGGCTCTTCAGCGAAGTGCGGGTCCCGACGAGCCGAAGCATCGCGAAGTTGAGTTGCTTAGTGGACGTATCCCATCGTCATGCGAGCTCTAGCTGCATCCAGGCGAGTTTGAAGCGGCGAAAGACGAGCCACGTGTTCACTTGCCGGCTAAAGCAGCGCGTGCATGTCAGATCACATTAAATGTGACCTGACGAGGGGTGCCTCATCTTCATGCCCTCGATCTGAGCCGTAGATTTGGCGCCGCTTCGATCTCGCCCTTCGTTCGGACCAGAGATCGTGCCCTAACCGCCAGATCTTGGCCGTTCGTGCAGAATTCGGAACGTCTCGCCTTATTCGTGGCCGTCCGATTCGAACTGCCGAGTCGAACCACTGTGGACGAGCGAGCTGTTGAATCTCGACCGTTGCAATTCTCCTATAAGAGCCGATCGTCTCCCTCATTGAGAGGGATATGCACTCTTGCACTCTTTGCCTAAGTTTTCCAAAAGAAAACCAAAGCTTCTCATCTTCGGCTTCGCCATGGCCTTCAAAAAGACCGTCTCTAAAGGAAGAAGGGCAGCTTCCTCTTCTTCTCGTGCTGCTGACGCTGCTGCCGCCACTGCCGGTGTGGCTCGAACTCCCTCTGGTAAGCTTCAGGGAGGAGACATGGAAGATGAACAGTTTCTGTTTATTTGTGACGGGCTTTGTCTATCCAGGCGAAGTTCTGCTGTTCGAATCAAGCTCAGTCATGTCTGGAAAGCTTGCTTGTCAAGCGAGCTCTTTTCTGGCGAGCTTCGTCATGTTAGGCGAACTTCAATAGTTCGCTTGCATAGCGGAGTTTGCCTGCGGACTGGGGTCGCGCCTGTTTTAAGGACTTGGTCCTTTTGAACTTTTTAAGCTGATGTTGTTCTTTCTTTTGCGTCTCGCAGCTTGAGAGGGGGTTCCGCTTGGTAGGTCACACAACTTGAGATCTTCCGGGAAGAGGCCTCTCACCGCGGAGGAGGTGGATCGTTACAAGGTGTTGCCTCGTAAGAGGAGTTCCTCTAGGCCTAGCCCTTCGAACCCCGAGTCTATTGTGATTTCTGACGATGAGGAGGAGGAACGTTAGAAAGCTAGCACTTTCTTGGCAGACACGGCCCAATCCATATCAGAAGCAAAGCAGACCATTGCCGAACTGCAGGCCTTCTTGTCCGTCAATGAACCGGCTCGTGAACAGGCTTTGAAAGAGCTGGAGGAGCTCGAGGGTCAGCAAAAATTGATTATTGCCGATTTCGAGGAGAAGAGCAGGGCCTTAGAGGAGGCAAGGAATAAATTTCACAACGCCGTCTCGCTCACCGAAGAAGACATCCGCCAGAAGGTCTTCACCACCTTGGAGAAGGAGCACCAGAGGGCGGTTCGGGATGCCGAGTCGCGACTTAAAAGATTTTGACTTTCAACTTGGGTGTACCCCCTCTTCTTTTTTTGTATTTTGTCAACTGTTCTCCATCATGAATGAGAATCAGATCTTTTTTTTTATCATCTGATTGTCTTGTCTCGAATGATGTGTACGTGTGGTCTTCGGCTCTTATCCCCTTAACTGACTGACTCTTAGGATTTCTGTTATCGTATTGGACCCATGAGATTTTACTGGACCATTCGGGGACCTTCGAATGGTATTTTACTGACCCCTTGGAGACGTTCAAGGGGTTTTACTGGCCCTTTGGAGACGTTCAAGGGGATTTGAATGGGACGTCCGTGGATTTTACTGAACTCATGTGGTTTACCAGATCCTTACTGTACTGGTACTGGACCTGTTGGGTAACACCATCAGGGATTACTGAACCCTTGGCTAGATGGTAGAACATAAGAATAATAATGAAAGTGTTCACTGAGAAAGATAACACCTTACATGAATCACTGTGAATTTAATACATTTTCCTAATGGGACAAGTTAATTTTTGAATGTACATCTCTGAATGGTATATCATGGTATGTAGTGTTCATTATTTTTCTAAAGATTTCATTTTGATTTCTTAAGTCATCTTTTCTTGTGGAATTATCCTACCATAGTCATTTATATGTTAGTGATATCTATAATATGAATTGGTGTAAATCTAGAATTTAAGAAATGGTTGGATTACTTACTGAGTCGTCGTACTCATCCCATTATTTATTACCTTTTTCAGAAGAAATTCGAGAATAGATCATGAATGTCTGAAGGTCAATCTTTTGGAAGCAGAATTTTGTTAGCCAAGGCGAGAGGGCAAGCCTTATTTATTGACTGGTGTTAATAGTAAGTATTGGTAAGTAATGTATACATATATAATTGTATGTGAAAAAGAACTCTGGAGATGTATTTTGGGTTGTAGGCATGTCCAATATGTACAAGATAGACTATGTGTAAAATGTTAAAATAATAGTACATTTATGAGTTACAGAATGAAGATCTGAGCTATACTTTTGGGTATATGTGTTAGTAGGGAGAATTTAAATATTGGTATTCTACTATGGAATTAATTATTGGAAAATTTATGATTGACTGCACTGTGTCGTTTAACCCCGAGGTTTAAACCATAATTAAATCTTGGGGAGAGAGAGAGAGAGAGAGAGAGAGAGAGAGAGAGAGAGAAGCTAGGGTTTAAAGTTTGGAGTTTCTTCATCATCAGGATCATCTTGTAGCATTCTCGATCACATCATCGTCGCGTTCTACATCATTGGATCGATATCCTTTAACAATTGTTACCCTAAGATCACTGCATCTGCCTCCATTCTTCCAGACCCGAATCTCATAGACTTCGAAGAACAGTTTGCTCATTAAGGGCTGTAACATCTTTTTAATTGTGCTTATTTGATATTTATTAATTATAAGCAATACAATTTATATGATCGTTTGATCTGTTTTAAGGCTACTGAAGCTGGTGTTAATTGAGAGTGAGGTTTACTAGCTAAGAACTAGAGTACATTCTAGTGATAGGATTGTTTGGGTGTAGTCGACTAAGTTAGGGTTTGATCTAGGGAGCAGTCTTGTAAAGCCTATTGGATTAGGGTTTATAATTTAAGAGAATAATTGTCATATTGTAAAAGAGCCTTCTAAAGAAGGAAGAATGGATGTAGAATTTATTCCAAACCACTATAAAAAATCTCGTGCTCTGTGTTGATTTTTTTTCTATAGTTGTTACTAATTATTTCATATTTTTCGTAGTACTGTTTTTATCTATCGAAATATTGTGCAACCCTATTTATCCCCCTCTAGCCTGACATCTTAGATCCCAACATGCTACTCATTAAGAAACCATACATCAACTTTTTATAACAGATCAACCAACCGCTAACTTTACTATTGAGTTCACTTGAAGAGTATGTGCATGCCACATACATATGTATTTTCCTCAATTATCTTGCTATAACCCTCTTCCTCGTGGGAAAAAGAAAACTAACCAACAATCATCATTTTCTCCAAAAGATAAAAATAAAGTGTGAAAAAAACTATCAAAAGGCTTTGAAGAGATTACCGGAACTTCAATTGATTTAAGACGCTACAGAGGAATTCTCATCTTTAGTTGACACGAAGAAAGAAGAGAAATAGTTTCATAAAGGGAAACAAATAGGAAAGTTACTTGCATGCAGTGTCGATTTAGGATTTTGTCTTAGTGATGTCCCTATGTAACTTATCAAGGTTGTATTTGAAATCTACACAGATAATTTTACAATTTTATCCTCATTAATGGTGTCCTACTATAATTCTGGCGGCATCCTAAGTAGTACATACACGTAAAAATAAATAAAATTATCTCGAAATTAGGAAATTTAATATTCTCCTATGGCACCACTAAACAATATGTACTCTCTGCCACCACTTGCACGTGTTCATTTGAAGCTAGTTTTAACAGTAAAATTTATGCTAGGGGGTTCAATAATAAAAAAAATTAATGATAGAGAGTTTCCCTGTAAGCATTCAAACTTTGAGAAGGTTTGTTAATAGTTACAAATATGTGTATGTGTTGTATATTTAAATGTATATATAAACATATTTTCTCCATTTTCACTAATGGCTTATTTCTTCGATGAGAATAATAATAAAACCAGACCGACAATAGATAGAATATTTTCGATACTTCCAAGTTGATGTGACACATGTGCACTCATCCGTGATTTTCTCCGCTCTACGCTTCCCTTATCTTTCCTCCTGTTCTCTCGTATTTTCACACGAAATATTCTCCTTTTATTCTTTCCCTATGCCTCTCACTTCAAATCTCTCAGATTTTATCAAGCAACTATGATCTGCTAATGAAATTAGTAACATCCACTTTGTTCATGGAAATATTAATCTGTCAATCAAGGTAAATCGATCTCTACTTTTCTTAATCATAGATCTCTTATTGATCTTATATTTTTCCTTGGGAGGAAACAATATCTATTTATCCTTGAATTTTACTACGTTCTAAAAGAAAAACCTCCTGGAAAATATTATTTTGGTGAATTTACAATTTCAATTTAGTAATAATATATTTTAGGGCAAATCATGTTATACTTGTATTAGATTTAGATAAGAGTTGCCAAGTCTTAGCCGTATCTATGATTAACCACTGCAACAATAGTCTTCTTCAAATTAAATTTCATAATCTTCATCTTCTTTTCAAGTCTTCATGCTAATTGTTAGTCACTTCTCTTTCTCCAACACAATTCATTAAAGATTAGAGGAAAAGGGATCGTTGTTAGTCAATTTAAAATTCCTCTCCTAGAACAAGAAGCTACTTATTTCCATAGATTATTCTTTTTCCTTTTGTTTGTGTCTTTTGGATTACTAGATCTTGTTCAGTCCTATCAATGTTTTCTACTATGTTCCTAATAAACGGATAGTAATGTTTAAACTAGTTTAATCCATTATTTTGTAAGTTAAACCATTCTATCATCTAAACAAAGCGAACAAGTTAGCAAAGATAAACAATGTTAGAGACCCTTTATTCGAAATATATATTTCTTTCAAATTATTAGCCTAATAAAAATTCACACGGTGCCATTTAAAAGTTTTATGATCAATCTATCCATTTACTTACTTATATCCCTTGTTTCAATTGCTAAATTACTAAAATTGATGAAGATGGTTAATGGATAACTTCATGTCTCATTTCTTTTCCTTATTAATTAAACAAGTGTAATTATCTCAATTTGTATGACAGTTATAGATTCAAAGAGATAAATATGGGAACCAAATAATTTTTATTTAAATTAAGAAGTTACTATAAGGGATTCTCATAATGTAACTTCAACCCATTTTCTTTTCTTTTTTTTTTTTGGCTCTAGAAATGAAACTACAATTATATGGATATTGTTTTTAGTATACTGTATACGCGATGTATTAGGAATATGATTTTGTTAATTTTGTATAATAATCAAAGAAAGTTAGTTTTCCCTAGGCCTGCTCAACGATATCACTCCAGTTACGGAAGTTCCATAGTCAAGTTCCCTAGGCCTGCTCAACGATATGACTCCAGTTACGGAAGTTCCACAGTCAAGTTCATAAAATATCTTCTGGTTTTAGACAGTAAAACAATTAACTCATAAAGAAAGCATCTGTGCATTAAGGGGGGTGTTTGTTTGCATGCAAGTGAAAGATGAATGTGAGAAAGTCATTTTCGTTTGTCAATTTAGGTGTTTATTTGCATGCAAGTGGTTATGAAAGTAAAATGCAAGAAAGTTGCCACATAGGATTTAATGCAATTCTAACTTCCCCTAAAAAAGTGGTGAAGTCACATGAAAGTGACTAAAACGGTAACTAATTTTAATTAAATGATTTTAATTATATTTTCTAATTAATCTTATTTTGCCACGTCATCTTCACATTACACTCTCAACAATAATTTAATTTTTCAAACAAACAATGCATTTCACTTGCATACTAACATGGATGTAAAAGTATTTGCAAAAAAAAAAGTAACTTACATATTTTAAATTCACTTTCAAATTGCCAAACACCTCCTAAGGTCAGCGTATGTTATCACAATATTTATATCAAAAGTATGGTTATTTGATTTATAGCCAAAAGCTACAAAACCAATATATAAATAGATTAACTAGGGAAAGATTATGCTTTACCTTTCCTAAAAATCTGTTGAGAGTCTGAAGAAGAACTACTTATGATCTAATTAATTCATTTGCATACTTTAATTATTACCTTTTAATTCTTTTCACTAGAATATATGTTCCTCCATTACAAATAAACAAGCCACCCATTACAAATAGTCAAATATACAAACTATTCTTCCATATTTCTTTTCTTTGAGGCACATTTCAAAATGCTAACTTCTTGCTGTATAGTCAGTTTTCTATCCTCTCTCTCAATGTTTTGCTACTTATTTTTGTTGGGGAAAAAGTTTTAAAAGATTGAGTTTCTCTTTTATCGTTTTAATTTTATTTTCACTATATTTTATTATATTTCTTTATTTTTGCTACTTATTTTAGTTTTAAAGTATAGGCGGACTTAACCGTCCAAATTGATTGTCTAGAAACCATGACCCAACATGGTTCAAGAGGATTAAAAACACTGCACACTGGAAAAAATATTTCAAGTCATAAATAGGATCATTTAACTTATACACCTTGTGCTCAAGTCCCTTGGCTATGAAACATAGGTTGATCCACATAGATCATCTTTATCCATTTCTATAAAGGTAAAAGCTGTCTCGATGTCCATCTAGACTAGTTCAAGATTCATTTGTGCTATAAGAGTCAATATCATGCAAATAGAGCCGATTCTCACCACCGGAGAAAACGCTTCTTTTAGTAGTTCACCGTACTATTTGTGTGCGCTCTTTTGCTATCAAGTGTGCCCTGCATCACTTGAACGTCCCATCCTGCTTGACCTTGAAAACCCATTTATTTTCTGTGGTCTAGGCATTCATTTGGAAGATTCACCAAGTCTCAGACTCGATTCTCCCTCATGAACTCGAGCTCCTCATGACCTTTTGCTGCAAACCCAGAAATAGTGTCCCCAAATGACTTAGGCTTCGCATCAATATGCGGTGCTATTATGAACATTTCTCCATATATCTCATATATCTTTTGGGTACTTGACCATGGAATGATCTCGAGGCAGTTGAGATTCCATAGATGGCTTCAAATCATCTAAAAAATATTTCACTCCCACTGTCCCCAGCTGGTAGAGGAACGAATTCCTCCTCCATTGTTAGATTCATGACAATCTCCTTGATCTCTTATGAACCCAAATCTCAACCTATTTCTTTTTTGTGAAGTCAATATACCACAACTCTTTCGGTCACAGTCTAATTATATTGCATTTATAATTTAATTATGTTTATATAAAATATCCAACAATTTTTTGCTACACGTATGTTAACATGTTATTTTCTTACTTATCTTGATATCCTAATCATAAAACAATTTATCTTGTTATTCTTCTACAGAATTCAATTATATGATCACATAGTATTCTGGAGGAACTTTTCTGCAAAATTTTCCACTTTAACCATTTTGTTTTTATTTTTATAAACCATGTGTTCCTCAATACTCATCTTATATGTGATTGGTCTCTATCAAAACCACACCGTAATTCCAAATTACACTAGTTAAGGTCACAAATTATAATGAAATAATATGTTTACCTTTTTGTAGTGGAATATTTATTAGTTTGTTTTCAATACGTGCACAGATGGGACTTTGGCATGGGTTGCTTTGATATCATCTTAAAGACTATTATTACACCAAAGTTTGAAGTTATGCTGGCTGTTGAGGATTATAATTCTATCCTAACAGCCCAAAAACAAAATAATTACGAGAAGGTATGTTTTAACTCTTATTCTACACTACAAGTTCATTTATTCTCAAGGTCTTTATGAAATAAGATTTCATATGTATTTTGTTCCATATGAAATAAGATTACATACGTCTATTAAAAGTTTTGACCATTTTTATTTAGAAATGTATTCTTTCTCTAGCCATATTTAGAAGACAATTCCATCAAAGAAATAACATGCTTAACAATATTTCATTAGGGATTTTAGTTTAAGATTAACCATAATTAAGGCATATGTAGTGCTAATGCGTAGTTTGATCAATTGTAGTAACAACAGCATGCATAACTATTTTCGGTATCCATCCTCATATATCCAAAATTCTCTTCTACTATTTGAATTCAGTTCTGTTTTCAAAAGTTAATTACTATCTCATTTTGCATCAATAAACTCTCTGAATTTTATTTAATGTGTTCCAACCTCGTTTCTAATGCTCTTCTAATTATTTATTTTTCCCCTACTACACAACATGTCTACCAGTTCCATTGTCTTCAAAATCAGTCTTCATATATTTCAAACAGACGACTTTACTGTCCTCACCCTCCCTCTTATGACTTTAGCCAATGCTCATTAAAACATCTAAATTGAGATCAAGGTGGCACTTATGGAACCTCAATTTATCCTTCATATTGCACTAAGAAAACATGAATATAACACAATGAGTGTTGAATTACGACATAACATGAGCCACTATAGGTTAGTGTATTAGTGATAGAGACTTTTCGCAGCATAAAGCTTGTTGATTTATGAAAGAAAAAAAAAACAACCCAAAGGAACTCTGACGATTTTAACGATTTCATATGTACTAATAAAATCGTATATCTTCATCCACATTTCTAGTAACCTACATGAAAAGACTGATAATATTAGTCTTGAAATAAGTCATAAATGCATATATTGAACTCCTCATGAAAGAACTGCAGCTATTAAACCATATAAATTTGCCCCTTATTTCAAATAACACACAAATTTGCAGCTAACACCAGCCATGTAAATCAATATTACGAAGAAATACAGAACATTATGATAATTTACAGTTTGTATAACTCCACACACACAAACAGTTACATATCCACAGTTAAGTAGTTCCCCGACATGTACCAAACCTCCTCCAATGTAAGGGGAAATAGTAATATGACAAGGGAAAAAAATTCTTTTCTTATATCCAATATAATCCTTGACGTAAGGCATCTTCTTCTTAGATGATGAGGAAGGCTCAGGCAATTTGTTGCATTCAGAATCTTTTGAGTAGTTATAATTGGTTTTTGTAGCACCAGAATATGGAAGGAAAAAAAACAATACATGCTAAGATCCACAGGAAATTTACAGAACCCATTGTAATGTTGAGCACTTGAGCTCAAGGCAATACACGGCACCATTTAATAACAATCAATAGCAAGCTTACAGAAAGCTCTAGGCAGTCTAGGCGTTGGACCCGGCAACTAGGGGGGCCTAGGTGTTTTCAAATTTTTTATTTTTTAATTACAATTAATGTCATCGAAAGCGCTAGACACTGCTAGGTGCCAAACTAGGACCTAACACCTAGACGCTTGGCCGAAGGGTTTTTTTTTTTTGGTTGTTGTTGTTGTGTGGCGCGGGAGATTTTGCTAAATGTCGGAGACGTTGGAGGAGGTGTTCATAGTCGGTGAGCGTCGGAGTATGGAGGATATGGAGACAACAATAGAGGAAATCATGACCAAGACCTAGTAGTGTAGTCCATGTAAGCGGTCTCTGCTCCCCTAGGCACTATCAAGACCTAGGCGGGTGAAGTCTAGGCGCCCTTGGTACCACTGAGGCTAAGGCGAGAGACTAGGCGTGCTAGACGGGAGCTTTTTAGAACATTCAGTAGTCATCGGGAAAAAATAGGTCAACAATCTATAGCACCACCAAGACGATCAATAGAAATTTAACCCCAGTAACTGTCTTAACTTGCTCCATTTTAACATCAGCATGTATAAGTATATGTTTCTGCATGTGCCTGAGCAGGGTGTATAAGCGTTTGTGTGTGTGTGTGTGTCAATTAACAACAGAACAAAAGCCACATGGTAGAAACACTATAATACTAACAGCTTAAAAAAGAATGACTTAATCAGACAAAAATTAAGGTAACACCTCTTCAAATTCTGGCTATACACAGGTGGAAGAAGCTAATGATCGACTAGGGGTGCACAGCTTCAGCTACACCTCCGTCACATGGTTGCTTCTTTTAATAATATCATACTTGCAAAGGGGGCAAGTGGCATTCGTGTATAGCCATTTGTCGATGCAAGTAAGGTGGAAATGGTGACTGCAAGGAAGTCCACGAAGCTCCACGCCATCACCATAGTGAGAGAGGCAGATGCAACATTTCTGCAAGTGCCAGAAAATTTGATGTCAGATAATAATAGCCTGCAAGATGGTAATCATGTACTTGTAAGTACTGTTGCTGATAGTTCTAAAGTCGTAACATACATCTATAAGTAGTGACAGAAGGGGTAATGAAAAAGTCTGGTAATCCCAGCTAACAAAAGTGTTAACAGCAATAAAAGTTAAAAGGATATAGTGGTTGATTTATAATATAATCTATGCTAAATTCTTGGTTGTATATTCTAAAACCAATAAAGACGTTATTTCAACGGTGATACCTTTCCCAAGCTTCTCTAGGAGGCATGGTTTCTGTATAGCAGATATTCAAATATTTTATAAGAATGAAGTGAACAGTTCACTGGTTGACAAAACTGTCTCAAATTATGTCAGAAGAATTTTCTCCAGGAATGAGTAAAATGAAGCATTGATTATTAAGTAGGGATGTCCACAAGTGAGTTTATGGAAGACAACAAACCAATGCTCGGTGCAATTATTTTAGTAGACGAAATAGGAATATTGCAATAATCACAATTAGCAAAGACCATAACATTAAAAAAGCAGGGTATGATGACAACTTTTACTGCCCTCAAGTAATCTAAGACCATTCCCGATCCTACTCGTCCCAGATTGATATGGAAATGTAATGATATTATAATTTTTTTCAATAAGGAAATATCATTATCCCACACGGTTTTAAGGCCTGTGTAAAAATAGAGTACGCTGACATGCAACACAAAAGCTATAATTCACATTAAGTTGGGGAGGATTGGGAAGTTGTAGGCTTAGTAGAACGGGTCAAATGCAGAAGTACAGGCACTCCTTCTAATCCATACAGTTTGTTCTCTTGGTTGCTTTTATCCCAATGTCTAGGAAGTTAACAACCCAGCAATCTCCTAAATAACTGGATTCAGATAGTTTCTACTGCAGATAGGAAATTAGATCTAAACCAGTGGTTGTGATTTGAAAAGCGGTCTCTCCCCTGTTAATAAGAAGTGGAGAGGATCCATATTTGAAGTAACCATAGAACAACACAAATTTCATTGTAGTAATGGCCACCGATGTCACTTGGCAATGGTTGTTCTCTTTTAATTTCCAAATTCAAAATTGGAGGCTGAAAATCTAGGCTATTAGAAAGGGGAATGGTAAAGAAGAGTCACAATTCAAGAATAAGGGTGCAAGGATATCCGAGATGTCCAAAACCTGATCAGAATATTTAGTTGGGTTCAGATATGGAAACATATCTGACTGGAACTCGAATATATGTCTATAAATGAAGCATATTCTAATAGTGCTGTGCAGCTATGTAGGAATTTCTATATATATTTAACATTTATTCCATCTTCATGTGTGTGTGTGCATGGTGATAGACATGCTATACAGTTACTAAGTTTGGAAAACAACAATTATACTAAGCAACAGTATCTGATTATTATTTACTAAAATGGATTTCGGATGGAGGATAGCATATTAATGGACAGTTAAAGAGTTATTTTTTACTTACTCAGAATCCACTAGATGATTGGATTTGAATGATCTCAATTCCAATAAATCTGAATTAGGCAGTAGTTTGAAGACCCATTCAAATATTGGATCAAATTTGGGTATTGGATTTAACCGGGTTTGATAGTGGAACGATCAATTATGCCTCCTCTAACTCTAAGTGAAGGAAATTCTCAGGAATCAGGGTTGAAACAAGTGTCTTTTCTTTTTGGGAATGTTAGAAACGAGCTAGCTCAAGCTTGAGTTAACTGGGAACATGATATTTAGATATATTATATAAAAATAATTCTTTTTAAGCCAGCTCGGACAATTGGGTATTGAATGGCTTTTGTCGTGGGTGGTGGATTTTGATACTTTTTGGGGTATACACAGGTGAGTTGCATCAGGACCAAACTGGCTAAACTGCAGGCTGAAAGTAGTTTGTTTTCCCGTCAAGCAAAAATCTGTAAGCCCAAAGCTTACGGAAAGGGCAGAGACCTACTTGCATCCAGGCAGGCTCAGGCTATTTGCCAGCTCTGTGCAACAGCATTAAATAGAATTTGGAAATGGAAAGCAATCTTTCAAAAAAAATTGAAAGGTCGCATTTTATGCTTATATGCTCATAGATTTCACACTCAACAATGAAGTCAAGTGATTCATAGTTTGATCATCTTGAGTAATAACTTATACTTGACATTTTCGTGACTTCCAAATTCAATATCTTCCACATGAGGTGTGAATATTAAATTGGAAAGGCACAAAGTATGGTTTTATATGCTATTGAAGAGTTCTGAAGTGTGTTCAAAATGTACATGTGCCAAGATGTCTGGTACATCAAAAAGGACTGCAATTTGAAGGGCTGGGTTAACATTGCTTAACAGGTCCCCAGATATCATCTTCAATTAGATCGGGAGAGCAAAAGATGGACTATGGCCTTGCAAAATAAAGAGACTAGAAAGTTTAAATTGTAATTACTATGATATTTTCTACTTTTATTCACTCATTCACTAAATCTAAAGTAATGAGCAACAGACTGAGATTGAAAATTACAGTTAATAAATAGTCAAGCAACAATGTTAAAGTTTCACTCAGCTACGAGAAACTAAAGTTTCGCTCAGTAACTAAAGAATCAAACTACAGATCTTACAGCATCCTCTGGCTGAAGAACATGCTCGATTGGTGGATCAGTACCACATTCCGTCATTATTCCACAGCAGGTTCCCCATATCTCACCAGTAGGTATTTCTGGATCTTCCATCTTTCGGAATATGTATTTTGGGAGTTGCTGAATGTCTTCAGCAGATGCTCCTTCCTGCTTTAGAAAGCGAATTGAGTCAGTATCATAATTTTGAAGAACAGCAACTAGGAAAACCATGGCAACCTATCAGAAGTGGAAAGTAATGTCCGCTATAAATTCATCGTTTACAATTTTATTGCAATATACAAATGAGTCAGTATCATAATTTTGAAGAACAGCAACTAGGAAAACCATGTCAACCTATCAGAAGTGGAAAGTCATGTCCGCATATCTTATTGCAATATACAAATGAGTCAGTATCATAATTTTGAAGAACAGCAACTAGGAAAATCATGTCTTATTGCAATATACAAATGAGTCAGAATCATAATTTTGAAGAACAGCAGGTTCCCCATATCTTATTGCAATATACAAATGAGAGTATCATAATTTTGAAGAACAGCAACTAGGAAAACCATGTCAACCTATCAGAAGTGGAAAGTCATTTCCGCTATAAATTCATTGTTTACAATCTTTGTCCTAATAAAACACTCATAGTTGAAAAAAAAAACTAGATTTCATCGTATATGAAACTGCTTTAATGAACAAGCCTCTAAAGTACATAATAATAGTTTTCTTTAAAAACATGGCATGACATGGAGAATCGAGATAACTATACCTGGGGTGCCACAGCATAGAGAATAGCTACAATACAAGGTAGACAGCAACAAACAAAGAGTCCAATGATGCATGCCAGTAAAATACAAAAAGCCACAAAGAACACATCAAACGCCAGAAAAGCTACACAAAGCCTGCAAATAAGGCAACAGAAAGACAACCATAAGCAACAGTTCCAAAAGGAAAGAAGTAAGCTGACTGTAACAAGCTAATTTGATAAAAGGAGGTATGACAAAAACCAGTAAAGCCGGGGCGCATCATGGGTCAAACTTTGGCTTCTGGTAGCTACCCAGTACAATCCCATTATCCACCACATGAATGAAAACACTGTGTTTGCATACTCTAGCTGTTTTGCAATACTGCAATAAAGAAAGGGCACATAAGAGGAAAATCCTACAGCGAAAAATACTTCAACTCTTAGCAGACAGGTGTGTGTTGAAAAAAAAGCATCCAAGTTAAAATGTTTACGCTTAAAATTCATAAGAAAATGTGCGCAAAATGAGAAATAATAATCGGAAAACACCAACTAGCAAAACATATGTAATACTACATAGAAAAATCCAAAATTCCTTTCAATAACAGAAACTTGTTAGTATTAATTCACAATATGACATTGTGAAGTATTTTAAATATCTTTAAATATATATTCATCATAAGCATAAGGAAATAAATACCATAAACCAAGTCCTCTAATTGTTAGTCCAAAAGGTTATTTGAATTATTTTCAAGATACGATTAAACAATAGTTATAACGTTACATTCAATTATTATTTGGATTCAACAAGGACACTTTAGAATACGATATTAGACAGTTGTCGGAGGTCTAACATGGAACTAACTACCAGATCTCGCAAAATTTGGATTTAGCATATCCATATTCAGATCCAAAATTTGATCCAAATTCTACCACATGGCATTAGATAGGGTCAGGTTCGTTCTAGGTTGCATTATTCATACTATTGTCTTTTATTCAGATATTGAAAAGAGTAAACCACCATCTCATACCAGCTGTTTTGTAGGTTTGCAACATTTTCTTGTTTTAAGCTAGGTTTTGAAGAGAGAACATAAAAATGGAATATATTATATATTGAATCAACCGATAGATACTAGAAACATAACATGTAATATTGAAGGATAAAAGAAAGACTAGAACGCCAAAGAGTTCTCTGGCTTACATTAGCTTATTTGATTTAGATTTCAATATACAACAATGTTGAAAATAACGATAAAATATAACGTAAAGCTCCGCCTCTCATTAGTTTAAATTTTAAAGGAACATAGCATAACGATAATGCTGGTTACTTGTATAGCTATTTTTAATTTAAACAAATACAGAAATGTCCATAATAATTTTAACAAATAGAAACACTTTTACAAGTATAACAATTAAAAATTTCAATGAAAATATAAAGTTTAATACAATACATACTAAATAACTAACAAGTAGCATAATAAATATCCAAATGTATCATCACAAATTCAATGTGTTCAACATTTCACATATCAGTACATTTTTTGCAAAGCCTCGGTTCACAATCACAAGCATTTCGCAACAGTGAAAAAAGCCATAAGGCTTAACAAAAAAAATCAAAAAGTAAATATGATGTACATCAAGTCTTAAACAAAACAAAAGGAGAAATTAATTTCAAGTCTCTACTATAAACTATGTTGATATAACGTTCTTATGCTGAATCATGCATGTTATATTGAAATAGCATGTGTTGTATTGAAATAATGTACGCTATATTATTAATAACGTAGAGTTACAACGTATTTGGGTTATTTTAAAAGTTATGTAACCCCTGAGTTTGTTAACTTACATAACACTAAATAACGTGGTATGTAACGCATTTTCTTCAACATTGATAGTTGTTTTACAGAAGATTACACGCTTACTTACTAGTCAACATATCGTGATGAGAACATAAGCATTCAAAGGATAACTTGATAATTTCAAAAGTTAAATCACATACAATAACCCAAAAAAGGAAAGATTGTCAACTGGATATTTTTTCCTCCTCTCGGCCCCCGTAGTAACCAGATACAATGAAAGACCTTTTTAGTATCCGATAATCCACTGACACCTGGGTCTCTAACTAACAACCAAATACTATCAAACATTTCCCACTAACAACAGAGCTTTATCACAAACAAGCCACATTATTCAGTATCAAAATCATATCAGCATAGAACACCAACCTGAAACTTCTAACTTGAATCCAACTACCAAAAATAGATAAAAAGAAAAGTTGTCACCTCTTACCTTTGATCTCAACCAATTAAATATAACTGCAACTTGACCATCATATCTTAACAAAATAAGAAGCAATTAACATCCATCAAAGTTTCAACTTTCAAAAAGATTACCTATTGTCCTCCTCCTCTCGCCAATTAACCTCTCGATGAAACTCCCGAAGCCCAACTTCCCTCAAAATACTCATCCCTCGCCTTCCCCTCTCCCAATGCTCAACGCACACACAAACCACCTGCATCATGCACTGGATCACATACCCAACAACCCACATCCTCAGCGGAAGCTTCGGCAGCTCGCCGGAGCTGACGATCAAACCCACAGCCGCCGCCGCCACAAACATCAAGTTCCACAGAATGTCCGTGATGATCACCCGGCCGCCGTCCGGCGAGAGCGCCGCCCTCGTGTGGGCTCTCAGAGAGGGTTCTCTGATCCGCCTCGTTGTCGATCTCCGGAGAAAGCTCGCCGCCGATTGCAGGGCGCTGTCGTACCTGAGATTGATCCCAATAGCTGACATTGTCGAAACTAGGGTTTGAGATTGGAGAAGAGGAAAGGAGCTTTCTTTGGTTAGGGTTTGGTGAAAGGGGAAGGGGGATTGGAGTAGATTTAAGGGGACGGTTTCTTTCGCAATGCGGTGGGTTTTGGATTTGAGCTTGAATGGATTTCTTCATGGTGAGGGATTTGAGAGAGTAGAGGTTGATGATGATGACGAAGACAAATGTTATTGGGGTTTTTTGTGCTTTCGATTTGGGTTTTTGTGGGAATGAGAACAAAAGGGTGGGAAGAGGATTGAAGACAAAATGGGCAAGGGTTCAGTGAAGTGAAGGGGTTAAAGGGGTTTAATCCCAAACACTTTGATAAGGGTTTTGTTAATTCTTAACAAGTGGTTGAGACCCCTTAACCCTCAAACCCATCATTTTGAAGGGTTATTAATTCTACCGGTTGAGGCGGTTTAAGCTTTTAGCCCGTCTCTCCTCCAAGTGTAGACTCCTACATTTTAGAAGAAAACAAATTTAAGTGGAGCCACGAGAACCGCCTCTAATTGCAACAAGGACGAGGTGCGGTATTTATGGACAAAAAGATAGTATGTGGGGACCACCAAAGAAGAAAGAACATGACTACTTTTAATATATTAGGTTTTGTTTGTAACTTATGAGGGTCTTCAAAGAATGGATAAAGCTCTTGATAACTTAATACTTTTGTCGTAATTTGAAAGATAGGGAATAAGTAAGAGCAATCATTTATGCAACTTAATATTTTAATATCTCAATTCACATTTAGGTGTGGTTATCTTAATATTTTAATACTGCAACTCACCCTAGCTACTTTTCTAGTTTTATTATTTTAGTTAAATTAGAATTTGTTCATCTATAGTTTCATTTTCATTTGGTGATGGATTTAGCTATATTTGTCCAATTTGCGTTGCAAATTTACAACATATATTTTGAAAGTTAGCCGAAAATACTTTTATAATTTACTAATTATGAATATGTGCAGTCACTAATTTATTGCATTTTGGAGGAGGAGTCAGAACATATTTTTTGAACTTTGATAATGTTAAAGTTGATATTCTTAAAAAACTAAGCATAATTAACTTACTCAACCCTTCTTTAATATCCAAACATAAAAATACTAACCCTTCATCTTAACTATCCAATAGAAATGGAATTTAATTATTTTTAACCCCTCATGATGGCTTAACTAAGTTACCCCTTCTCCTTAACCCTCCTCTCTTAACCCATTGCCAAACGGCACCTAACAACTACAAAAAGAGACTAGACTAGAACTAGTTTTCATTTAACTAGGCTAAAGTTGGTCCAACTAAGGGTTGGTCCAAAAGAGAATTAGTTTAAATGGTAAAATTTGAACTAAAGAAAACTAGTTCAACATTGGTCCAGCTTTTTCCAAACTAAAACTAGTTTTTGGGCCAAGGTTGTATCCACTAAAACTAGTTTTGTGAAGTTGTCAAATACACCATTATGCTCAATTTGGCAACTTAAAAAATAAATTAGATCAGCTCTAAACTAGCTACACTTGGCCTAAATAGGGTAGACTAGTATCTATTTGAACTAGTTCTAATATAAACTCAGTTTGGATAAATTTTAGATAAAAATGGTCCACCACTAATTCTTGTTTGGTAAACATACATATGCATAAAGATAAGTTTCTAAGTTCATAATCAAATTACTTTTTCTTTTTTTTTCTTGGACAATAATATTATGATAAATAAATAAATTTATTATACCAACAAACAAAACTTTTTTTTCTCATAATATAATTGTTTACAATCCCTGTAATCATTTAAGCCCATGGATAAGTTAGCAAACACCATCTCACCATGCAACATTGGTTATAATGTACAAGAAAAATACATCAAACAAAAGAACAAATGCCCTGTTGTTGTTCTTTATTGCATTCAACTACTAATAAGCACAAATGCATGCTACACATTTGATGTCAAGACTTGCATCACCAATATAATGGAACAAAAAGCTGATAATTTTATGAAACCATCTATTACAATAAAATACATTCAAATGAGTTTCAGAATTTTCAAAAAGTCTTAAACAAAATTAATTAAAGCCTGATTCCTCCCACATCCAATTAGCGATTGACCACCTCAACTGATTAGCTTTACTCCGCTGATTAGCTTCTTCAACATTAACATCTCGACTATCTTGTGTTTCATTCCTCTTCCACTTCTTCATTTTTCAAATCATGCAACAAATCATTTGCATTCTCACGCCTAATGTGATTGTGTAGTATACAACATGTAACCACTAATTTCACCTATGTTTTAAATGGATAAGGAGGAGTTATTGCTGAAATAGGAAACATATTTAAACAACTCCAAAAGAATCGCTCTATCACATTTCGTAAAGATGAATGGTGATGATTAAACAACTCTTTTGCATTTGTTGGAGGATTACCACCTCAAAATTCACTCAAATGATATCTAACACCGCAATATGGAGCAATAAAATTGGGCATATTTGCATGACCTGCATCAACAAGATAGTATTTTCTTGCATAATAAATATTCGATGAATTAGCTAAAATTTAGTCTAACAATGAAGTAAGGTAATTCTAATTTATTATTAATTAAAAAGGAAAAGTTACATTGCTCTGTACTCATGCTGTGGAAGAGAATCACTAGCACTTGTTCTTTGATTGTGATATTCTATGAGTATGGCACTCTATTATGGACAAGGCTCATTTTGGGTGGAGATCGTGCTCATGGAGTCATCTTCTTAATTGGTTTTCAAATAGGTTGAAGGGTAAGAGCTCCAAACTGAAGCTGAAGAGATAATTAACCTCTATTATTGTATATATGCTAGCAAAAAGAGGAATATCAGATTATTTGTATAGAAAATAAGAGATTGTGAAATGGTTGCCAAAGCTATTAAAGTTTCAGCGCTGATGGTTATACTTAACAGCAACATAGAGGATGATTGCAAGCAATGGCGAAAGAGATTATAATTTTTCTCTTTTTTACTGATTTCTAACTCAGTAGTGCACTGAATATGAGACGTACTCGTCTTGCATAATTAGTGAATGAAATAAAGCTATTTTCATTGACAACAAAGTAAGTATACCTTCAGAGACTTCTAGTTTGTTTTCTCTATTAAGTGCGAATCTAGTACTCTTGTGATGTATTATTTTATTATATTCTACAAGTGCACAGCTTTCATTATAGTCTTTACAAGTCATCCTCTGGGAAAATTTGTTAAGAAAATTCTATCTTAAGATCCTAGGATATGAAAAAGGTTTTGTATTTGAAGGATGTTGGTTTTGATTAATAGACGTAAAGTAGGTTACTTAGGCTAACTCCCTAGGGTTCTAAACTAGATATTTTTACTTAATCTCTTTATTTAGTAGAACCATAAAATCATAAGCTATATTTCATTATAAACTATAACCTATCAATTAGTCCTAATCTTTTATTTACTAAAACCCTAAAAGCATAAGCTATGTTTCGTTAAAAACTATAACCTATCAATTAGATAATCCTAGTATTTCTAATTAATTAATCTAGACTTTTTCTTACTAGGGTTTAATCTTCTAAATATAGGTTATGCCTAATTAAAGTCTATAACCTATCAAATTATAATTAACCCTAGCTTTTATTAATCTAAACTAATCAACTTCTTTACTTAACCTAAAGAGATCTTTTATTAATCTAGATTAGTTACCTAGCTTTGTTATCTTAAGCCTCCTAATGGTAATTAGCTACTCATGATTAATTAAAGAGAAAAGAAGATAAAAGAAGAATTAAAGAAAAGAGAAGAAAGAGCAGGAAAAAATAAGAACAAGAACAAGAAAATAAAAGAAGAATTAAACAACTTACTAAATTGAAGAAACTAATAAAGAAGAACTTGAACTCCAAAATAGCAAACAAAAGAAGAACTTTCTTGAATTCTTAGGAATTAAATGTGTAAAATACAATGGCCCTAGGCCCCTATTTATATTGTACAAGAATCTCTCACAATTGTTGGATTAAACTTGATCTCTAAGTAACCCTTATAACCGTAGGATTTGACTTGGTCAACAATTAAATGAATATTTTCATAATACAAACAAAAGAATAAAATCTGATTAAATTTAGATTTCTGCCAGAATCAAATACTGATGATAGAATTTGAGGAATCTGCCACTTTGTATGGATCCGTTTGGTCAAGATAGGCAATTTTCATATATGATATGTTAGATTCTGAGTTTTGGATTGGAAGAAATTGCATTTTCTTTGCGGTTGATATTTTGAATCAATTTAATTTAGATTTTATTTTTCTTGTCCTCCAAGTATTTGAATATTTTCCTTTTTCTTGATTTCCTGCTATAGATCTGATTGTGGCTTGATTGATTCTTCTAGAATATAGGCTTTTTGGCTTCAATGGGCTTCTCTTTGTTCAAAATCATTTTTTCCTGAAAATTCACTAAAAATACCCGAGTAGAAATTAAATATAAACATAAGGATAAATGGGGATATAAAAATAATATAAAATATATTAATCAAATATCCCCATACCTAAACTTTGCTAGTCCTCGAGCAAAAAGAAATGGAAAAGAAAGAAAAAAATTCTAACTCATTTTCGTAGGAATCGCAATTATATTTAGCATATGCAACAAGCCTTTAAACTCCTTGGTTATCTTAGTAGACGAGTTTAGTCTTATGGGGTTTGCAGTGAATATACCTGTAAAATTCAATCACTTTGCCAATTTGAATAAGTCAACATACAAATAAACTTTTATCATTATTAAACAAATTAGTTTAAGACCAACTTAAGAAAACATTTTTGTACATAAATCAAAATAATTTTTTCAAAAATATTTTCATTGTAAAATATTATATAAAACATTAGATATAATCACTTTAGAAATCAAGATTTTTAATTTGGTGCCCATTTTTCTCACTCTTTTCATGATGTGTAATTTTTTCCTTTTCTTGGCTTTTGTTTTGGATCAAGATGACTTTAGAAATTTAACATCAGTTCTAAGTTAAACATAAAAGTATCGCTATTTCAAATAAAGTTCTAAATTAATAATATAATATAATACATTGAAAATATGTTCTTAAAACTTTATTAAAATTTATCAAGAAAAATGCTAACTTAAGAAAAATATTAACTATGAAACTAATTAGCCTAATAATAATATAAAAAGTCTATTGTTAATTAACTCATTCAATTGGCAAGTGACGCTTTTTAATTTATATTTTTAAGAAAAGAAACTAATCCTTCCCCACACCTAAAATTTGCATTGTCCTCAAGGTAAACCAAATAATGATGCAGAAAAAATTATTTTTTATTTTTTAAGAGGAGGAAAACTATTCACGTAAAAGAAAAAAAATTCTAACTCATTTTCAGAGGAATCGCAATTATATTTAGCATATGCAACAAGCCTTTAAACTCCTTGGTTATCTTAGTAGACGAGTTTAGTCTTTGGGGTTTGCAAATGAATATACCGTAAAATTCAATCACTTTGCCAATTTGAATAAGTCAACATACAAATAAACTTTTATCATTATTAAACAAATTAGTTTAAGACCAACTTAAGAAAACATTTTTGTACATAAATCAAAATAATTTTTTCAAAAATATTTTCATTGTAAAATATTATATAAAACATTAGATATAATCACTTTAGAAATCAAGATTTTTAATTTGGTGCCCATTTTTCTCACTCTTTTCATGATGTGTAATTTTTTCCTTTTCTTGGCTTTTGTTTTGGATCAAGATGACTTTAGAAATTTAACATCAGTTCTAAGTTAAACATAAAAGTATCGCTATTTCAAATAAAGTTCTAAATTAATAATATAATATAATACATTGAAAATATGTTCTTAAAACTTTATTAAAATTTATCAAGAAAAATGCTAACTTAAGAAAAATATTAACTATGAAACTAATTAGCCTAATAATAATATAAAAAGTCTATTGTTAATTAACTCATTCAATTGGCAAGTGACGCTTTTTTAATTTATATTTTTAAGAAAAGAAACTAATCCTTCCCCACACCTAAAATTTGCATTGTCCTCAAGGTAAACCAAATAATGATGCAGAAAAAATTATTTTTTATTTTTTAAGAGGAGGAAAACTATTCACGTAAAAGAAAAAAAAATTAAAGAGAAGAAAAGATAACTAACCTAGATAGCATGGTTCATGTAGAACCTGCATTGTTCTACATGAAAACTTGCTAGACTATGTATGGCCCTCTCCATCATGATCAAAGTTTTCTAGGAAACAAATGAAGTTTGGAATTATAGAGAAGGACTTTTTGTCCGGGTGTGAAATTATTCCAGATGATTGATTTATCATGAAAAACCTTTGTCTTCTCCTTATATAGCTAAGCACTCTCGTAGGCATCATTTCTAATTTCTTCTAGCTCACTAATAAGCTAATGTTTTCTAGTTTCGCCTGCTAAATCCAAATCAAAGTTTAACTATTTTATAGCCCACAAGGCCCAGTGTTCTAACTCAACTGGTAAGTGATAGGTTTTACCAAAAACTAACCTATATGGGGACATTCCTAAGTTTGTCTTATATGCAGTTCGGTAGGCCCAAAGTGCATCTCCTAGATTGAGGGACCAATCTTTCCTATTCTTGCTAACAGTTTTTTCTAAGATCTGCTTAATTTGTCTATTAGACACTTCTACTTGGACATTTGTTTGTGGATGATATGTAGTGAAAAGTTTGTGAGTGATTGAATACTTCTTCATCAATGCTTCAAATGAACGATAGCAGAAGTGTGTGCCATTATCGCTGATAATCGCTCTTGGGACCCCAAATGGTGAAAAGATGTGCTCTTTTAGGAATTTGGCAACAACCTTGTTGTCATTGGTTCTGGTGGCTCTAGTTTCGACCCATTTAGACATATAATTAACTACCACTAAGATGTACAAGTTTCTAAAAGAGTTTGGAGAAGGACCCATGAAATCTATGCCCCAAACGTCAAAGAGTTCAACTACTAGAATTGGTTGAAGTGGCATCATGTTTCTCCTAGTGATTCGTCCTAATTGCTGACAATGACTGCAATGTTTGCAGTACTCACGGGCATCCTTAAATAGACTAGGCCAATACAAACAGCATTGTAGAACTTTTTCTGCTATTTTGTTGGGACCAAAGTGTCCTCCACAAGCTTGCTCATGACGAAACAAAATAACACTCCTAGTTTCATCATTAGTAACACCTCCTAAAGATCTGATTAGGATAATATTTAAAAGAGATGGATCATCCCAGTAGAAATATTTTATTTGGGAGATGAATCTAAGTCTTTCCTGTTTGGACCAATGAGATAGAGTTTATTTAGTGACTAGGTAGTTTACAATGTGTGCAAATCAAGGTGTTGTTTGAGTTACCAAGAGTTGTTCATCTGGAAAGTGATCATTAGCAGGAATTGGAGATGATGGTGCATTGGGTAGCCTAGACAGGTGATCAGTGACTAGTTTATTAGCTCCTTTCTTATCACGAATTTGCAAGTCAAATTCTTGGAGCAAAAGAATCCATCTAATGAGGAGTATCTTAGCATCTTTCTTGGTCAAAAGATATTTCAGTGCAGCATGATCAATGTAAGCTGTAATCGGTGAGCCAATCAGGTGAGATCTAAACTTTTCTATACTTTTCTAAGGCAAAGACAATAGTTAAAAATTCTTTTTCAGTGGTGGAGTAATTAAGCTGTGCATCATTGAGTGTCCTACTGACATAATAGATGATGTGAGGCTATTTGTCTATTTGTCGACATAAGACAGCTCCGATCGCATAATCGGATGCATCACACATGAGTTCAAAAGGTTGTGTCCAATCGAGTGGCTGAATGATAGGAGCTAAAGTTAGTTCTTTCTTTAAGCATTCAAATGCCTCAAAACATTTTTGAGTGAAATCAAAAGGTGTATTCTTGGCTAGAAGATTGGTCAAAGGTCTAGCAATTTTGCTAATGTCTTTAATGAAACGATGATAAAAACCGGCATGACCAAGGAATGACCTAATATCCTTAACAAATTGGGAAGGTGGAAGACTGGAGATGAGATTGACCTTAGTTTTGTCTACTTCTAGACCTTTGTTCGAAATGACATGTCTTAAGATAATATACTGTTTGACCATGAAGTGACATTTTTCCCAATTTAATGTTAAGCTTTTCTCATTGCATCACACTAGAACTAGCTTAAGATAATTCAAGCATTTAGAAAAAGGTATCGCTAAAAATAGAGAAGTCGTCCATGAAAATTTTTAGAAAGCGCTCTACCATGTCAAAAAAGATATTAATTAGGCAACGTTGGAATGTAGCAGGAGCATTACATAACCCAAAGGGCATGTGACAGTAGGCAAAAGTTTCATATGGACATGTAAAGTAGTGTATGGACATGTAAAGTAGTTTTCTCCTGATCTTCAGGAGCGATCGGGACTTGATTGTATCCTAAGTATCCATCTAAGAAGTAATAGAATTCGTGTCTAGCTAAATGTTCAAGCATTTGATCAATGAAAAGAAGAGGGAAGTGGTATTTATGTGTGGATGCATTGATTTTTCTATAATCTATGTAGACTCGCCATCTAGTTTGGACTCGAGTGGGAACTATCTCGTTGGCATCATTTTAAATCACGGTGATCCCTGACTTCTTAGGAACAACTTGGACTAGGCTGACCCATGAACTATTTGAAATGGGATAGATGATACCATGATCAAGACATTTCAAAATGTCTTTCCTAACAGCTTCCTTCATGACTGGGCTTGCGTTGGGGGTCCCTAGAAGGTTTAGCTTGATCTACCAAGTGAATTCGGTATTGGACAATAGTTAGACTAATTCTCTTGATATCAGCCATGATCCATCCAATGGCTTTACAATTCTCTCTCAAGACATCTATGAGAACATCTTTTTGACAATTTGTTAAATTAGATGAAATGATGACTAGCAAGGTTTTATTTTCACCTAGGTAGGCATGCTCAAGATTTTTTAGTAAAGGTTTGAGCTTTAACTTAGGTGGTTCCTCTATAGATGGATGTAGTTGGTTTCGAGGTTCTAGACTAAGTGGTTCGAGTTCAGGTTGTCATCTCAAGGTTGAGACATGAGCCACTAGTTGTCTTCTAAGAGCCTAAGTTCTTCATCAAGAATTTGTTCGATGCTAAGATCAGTTAAAGTTAGGTCTAACTCAGTTCCTTCCTCCTTAAAATATTCACTAAGGATTCCCTAGATCAGATTAACTTCTAGTGGTTGGTCAGTTGGATCACTGGGTTGCTTCGCTAAATTGAAAATGTTCAAATCTACAACCATGTTTTCGAATGAAAGTTTCATTTGACCAGTTCTACAGTTGACTAAGGCATTAGATGTAGCTATGAATGGTCTTCCTAGGATGACTGGGATCTGACCTTTGGGATTGAAATAGGTTGGGTCTCTAAGAAAATAAAGTCAACTGGATAGATGAAATCTCCAATCTTGATTAAGACATCCTCTATTTTCCCATTTGGCACCTTAATGGATCTATCGGCTAATTGAATGGTGGCCTTAGTCGATTTTAATTCTCCTACACCAAGTTGTTGGTAGACTAAATATGGGAGAAGATTGACACTAGCCCCTAAGTCTAAGAGTGCCTTATCGATGATCGTGTTTCCTATTGTGCATGAAATAGTGTGACAACCTGGGTTCTTATATTTCAGAGGCATGGATTGAGATAGGATTTCACTAATGTTGGTAGCTAAGAAGACTTTCTTTGGGACATTGGTGGCTCTCTTTTTAGTGCATAAGTCTTTCAAGAATTTGACATAGGAAGGAACTTGTTCGATTACATCTAAGAGTGGAATGTTGACCTTAACCTATTTGAAAGTGTCTAGGATCTACTCCATCTAAGGTGAGTGTTTTCTAGGTCTAAGCCTATCTGGAAATGGGGTAACAAGTCTATATTTAGACTCATCTAAAAGAGGTTTGAACTCAGATTCAGATGTTCAAGGAGTAGATGATTGTTCCAGTTTAGATTCAGGTTCATGTTCAGATGTTTGATCTGAAGAAGTTGTATATGGCATTCTAACATGGTTGTCTACCTATTTTCCTGATCTCTAAGTGTGAATTACATTGACATGGGCTGAATGTGATTGGCTAGGATTAGGTGCTGGTTGGCTTGGAAGTCTCTCTCTCTCTCTCTCTCTCTCTCTCTCTCTCTCTCTGAATGTGATTGGCTAGGACTAGGTGCTGGTTGGCTTGGAAGTTTCTCTCTCTCTCTCTCTCTCTCTCTCTCTCTCTCTCTCTCTGAATGTGATTGGCTAGGACTAGGTGCTGGTTGGCTTGGAAGTCTCTCTCTCTCTCTCTCTCTCTCTCTCTCTATCTGACCTAATTGAGCTTCTAGCCTAGCAATGGCTTGGTGTTGGCATTAAGAAATTAGCTAGAAGTTTGCATGAACGCACTTAGAGATGTGGAGATTTGTGTTGATGATTTGATCATTACTTCTAAACCCAGAGTGTTGAAATGCTTTTCGTGGTCCACATTAAAGCCTGGTGGAACTAAAGGAGTTGGGAATGAGGGATTTTGAAAAGATGGATTCTGAAGAGGTGGAGCAGGTTGCAAATTTTGAAAATTTGTAGGGGCAGTGTTAAGCCTAGGGAATTGTGAATTTTGCTAATGTGAATTGAAGTTTAGTCCACCAGAGTAATTCCCCTAGTTCTATGAGAAGTTGGGTGATTTCTCCAACCTAGATTATAAGTTTGGGAAAATAGATCATTTTTAGAATGGTTGAAAGCAGCATTGAGTTAGTCTGGCTCAATTGTTGATTGATTTCCTAGCATGGGAAATTCTTTTAAGGCATGTGAGGGAGTAAGACAATTTCGGCAATTTGGAGAAATGACTTGGTTGACCTGAGCTAGATTTTTAACTTCTAGAGCTTCTAGCATATGCATAATTGTGGCTAACTTGGCGTCAGCAGCGATGGAAGTTTCTAATGATTGGTCACTAATCTTGTTGGTAGAATTTGGTGCTGGTTTTCATCAAAGTTTTTCCATTGCATGGTTTTTTCGGATAATTCTTCTAAGAAGTTCCATGCCTATTCTTCATTTTTCTTGAAGGAGTTTTCCTGACACATTGATTCTATAGATGTTTTGGAAGCATAGTCTAGACCCTCATAGACAATTTGGCACAACCTAAATTTCTCTAGTGAATGATAAGGATACTGGACAAGAAGATCCTTAAAACTACCAAAGTAATTCCATAAAGGTTCTCCACTACTTTGCCTAAACTGTAAGATCTGATTTGTAATACGTGCCGTTTTATGGATAGGAAAGAACTTTTTTAGGAATGCCTTAATGAATTCCTCCCAGGTGGAGATGGTGTTTGTGGGCATGTTAGACAACCATTTCTTAACTTTTTTCTATATGAGCAAAAGGGATAAACCTAAGTTTTATGGCATCTTCATATAACTCCTTAATCTGGATCATTACACACACTTCTTCAAACTCACTAATAAAAATGTAAGTGTCCTCAGTGTCAGTGCTAGTGAATTTGGGCGGCATGCTAATGTAATGAGGTTTTAGTTTGAAGTGTTTACCTATTGCAGCTGGAAGACTAATGCATGATGGCAAAGATGTCCTAGTTGGATAACACATATCCTAAAGAGCTAGTGGTGGTGTCTCAGCCATTTCTAACCGTTCTAATTGACCAAATTGATTTCTAACCCAAGCTAGCATGCACCAATAAAAGACTTTTTTTTCTTTTTATCTAAGAAAAAGATTTACAAAAGAAAAGAGAAAAGCCTAGTTAACAAAGCAAAATAACAACCACTCCAATCAAGTCCTAGATCTCTAGGGTAAACCTAAATTACTAGACAGCTCCTAACTATTCCAAGTAAATTGTAAGGTAGTTTTAATTCCAAACGTGGCTAACCAATTGGCTAGGCTAGTGAATTTCAGGTGGGAGGTATTCGTAAAATGAGCCTAATTAAGTACCCACCATCAAACCACCTTTCTTAGACACCAACTTATTAGCCAAATTATAAATTAAACTTACCTTACAATTTACTTGTCCTATTGAACTCGAAATCCTTAGGACCCAACGTCTAATCGATTTTAGTTAAAGCTTGGGTGATGCTTATGCAGGAATCTAATTTTTGGGCTAAGGAAGGGTGATGAAATCCCTACCTTATCTTATTTATTGGGTTGTGCCCTTAAATTGATTTAAAAGATGGATATAATAATCATGGTGTTCAAGTCAACTTTTGTGAGCCCTAATCTATATGCAATGCAAAGTTAAAGAGCACGTACCATTCCTCCAGCAATTACCAACAAGAATTAAGTATGGATGCGTAAGTAATGTTTCTAAACTATTTTTATTAGCATAAACAAAAAAAGGTGAATTTTTTTTGTATTTTTTAAATTTATTATGGCTGATAGAAAAGGAATTTTTTACCTAATGCAAGCGTAGTTCAAACACGTTAATATGGGAGATTAAAAGACTTACCTGGTATTAGATTTGTCATCTTCTATTTCCCGTATTCAATCAATGTTTCCTTGAACTGCCACCCAAATCCTTGACTCCGTTGTTGTTCCCGCTCCGAGCTATTCCTGCACAAGTAAACAAAAAGGATCAATGAATCTTAAATAAAAATCCTAAACTACAAATTCTCTGGCAACGATGCTAAAAATTTGATATATTATTTTTAATATTTTGCAAGTGCACAGCTTTTATTGTAGCCTTTACAGGTCGTCCTCTAGAAAAATTTGTTAATAAAAATCTATCTTAAGATCCTAGGGTTTGAAAAAGGTTTTGTGTTTGAAGGATGTTGGTTTTTGATTAATAGACTTAAACTATGTTACTTAGGCTAACTCCACCGTGTTTCTAAACTAGATTTTTTAATTTAATCTCTTTATTTAGTAGAACCATAAAACATAAGTTATATTTTGTTAGAAACTATAATCTATCAATTAGTCCTAATCTTTTATTTACTAGAACCCTAAAAGCATAAGCTATGTTTCGTTAGAAACTATAACCAATCAATTAGTTAGTCCTAATGTTTCTAATTAATTAATCTAGACTTTTGTTACTAGGGTTTAATCTCCTAAGTATATGTTTTGCCTAATTAAAGTCTATAACCTATCAAATTATAATTAACCCTAGCTTTTATTAATCTAAACTAATCAACTTCTTTACTTAATCTAAAGAGATCTTTTATTAATCTAGATTAGTTACCTAGCTTTGTTATCATAAGCTTCCTAATGGTAATTAGCTACTCATGATTAATTAAAGAGAAAAGAAGAATTAAAGAAAAGAGAAGAAAGAGCAAGAAAAATAAGAACAAGAATAAGAAAATTAAAAAATAAACAATTTACTAAATTGAAGAAACTAAAAAGAAAAACTTGAACACCAAAATAGCAAGCAAAAGAAGAACTTTATTGAATTCTCAAAATTGAATGTGTAAAATACAATGGCCCTAGGCTCCTATTTATACTATGTAAGAACCTCTCACAATCATCAGATTAAACTTGATCTCCAAGTAACCCTCATAACCGTAGAATTTGACTTGGTTAGCAATTAATTGAATATTTCCATAATACAAACAAGAGTATAAAATCTGATTAAATTTGAATTTTATCGAATTAGATCTTGATGATAGAATTTGAGGAATCGCCAATTTGGATATATTCGTTCATCGAGATAGGTGATATTCAATTATAATATATTAGATTATGACTTCGATTGGAAGAAATTATCTTTTCTTTGCGTTTGATATTTTGAATCGAATTTAATTTAGATTTTATTTTTCTTGTCCTCCAAGTAATTGAATATTTCCTTTCTTCTTAGTTTTCTGTCGTAGATCTGATTGTGCCTTGATTGATTCTTCTAGAATATGGGCTTTTTGGCTTCAATAGGCTTCTATTTACTCAAAATCAATTTTTCCTAAAAATTCACTAAAAATACCTAAGTAGAAATTAAATATATACAAAAATAAAGATAAATGAGGATATAAAAATCATATAAAATATGTTAAGCATCTTAAATCTGCTGCAGAACATTCCTAGCTAGCAAGAACATATTGAAATTGCATATCAAATGAGCAAGCAGCCAAGACGTTTTGAGAAACCATAACTTTTATATTGTGATATGCTCTTTGGTCATCAACACATACCATTGCTAGAATATGTGTACCATCAATTTCTCCGACGCAATCCTAAAGTAAACACATAAATAAAAATGAAAATGCAAGTCAATGTAAGGCGTAACATTCCTAGCCAATGAGAACATATTGGAATTGCATATCAAATGAGCAAGCAGCCAAGACGTTTTGAGAAACCATAACTTTTATATTGCGATATGCTCCTTGGTCATCAACACATACCATTGCTAGAATATGTGTACCATCAATTGCTCCGACGCATTCCTAAAGTAAACACATAAATAAGAAATGAAAATGCAAGTCAATGTAAGCCAGAACATTCCTAGCCAGCGAGAACATATTGGAATTGCATATCAAATGAGCAAGCAGCCAAGACATTTTGAGAAACCATACCTTTTCTATTGCGATATGCTCCTTGGTCACCAACACACACCATTGCTAGAATATGTGTACCATCAATTTCTCCGACGCAATCCTAAAGCAAACACATAAATAAGAAATGAAAATGCAAGTCAATGTAAGCCGAACATTCCTAGCTAGCAAGAACATATTGAAATTGCATATCAAATGAGCAAGCACCAAGACATTTTGAGAAACCATACCTTTTCTATTGCGATATGCTCCTTGGTCATCAACACATACCATTGCTAGAATATGTGTACCATCAATTTCTCCGACGCAATCCTAAAGCAAACACATAAATAAGAAATGAAAATGCAAGTCAATGTAAGCCGAACATTCCTAGCCAATGAGAACATATTGGAATTGCATATCAAATGAGCAAGCGACCAAGACATTTTGAGAAACCATAACTTTTATATTGCGATATGCTCCTTGGTCATCAACATACACCATTGCTAGAATATGTGTACCATCAATTTCTCCGACGCAATCCTAAAGCAAACACATAAATAAGAAATGAAAATGCAAGTCAATGTAAGCCGAACATTCCTAGCTAGCAAGAACATATTGAAATTGCATATCAAATGAGCAAGCGACCAAGACATTTTGAGAAACCATAACTTTTATATTGTGATATGCTCTTTGGTCATCAACACATACCATTGCTAGAATATGTGTACCATCAATTGCTCCGACGCAATCCTAAAGTAAACACATAAATAAGAAATGAAAATGCAAGTCAATGTAAGCCAGAACATTCCTAGCCAGCGAGAACATATTGGAATTGCATATCAAATGAGCAAGCAGCCAAGACATTTTGAGAAACCATACCTTTTCTATTGCGATATGCTCCTTGGTCATCAACATACACCATTGCTAGAATATGTGTACCATCAATTTCTCCGACGCAATCCTAAAGCAAACACATAAATAAGAAATGAAAATGCAAGTCAATGTAAGAATTATCAAATAAATATAAACTATCCTAGAGTGAAGTACATAAATTACCTTAAAGTATGGATAAAACCTCGAGTTATGTAAAATCTCATCCGGAGTATTTCTAATGGGTTTTCTAAAAAAAATTTGAAGAAAGAGATACAATTGAATTTAAGACATTATTAAAATGATGGCTAATCATTTCATTGGAATGTTGATATCTTTCTTGAACCACGTGATTACGTTCATTTTGGGTAATAGTCAATAAGAACATTCCCATTTGTTCCTCTATAGTTAACCATCTCATAGGACGTAACAAGTTTTAGCATTAAGTAATTCACATAATTTAAGAAAAACATGCTTATCCATATGAAAACTCTCTCGACTACGTGCATTATGATCATTTAAAATTTCTTGAATATATGTTTTCGAGTCACGACAAGGAACATTTGAAATATTTAGTTGATGGTAATAAGTTGCGACTATTGTAGCAGCATTAAAAGCCATCAAGATGATTAATTCCTCATCATCATCGCAAGATATTTTATGACCTGTAATTCAACATTTTAATGTTATAAAACCTTGCAAAGTGTCACTGTAATAAAACAATATATTCAAAGTAACATAGCCTTAAACAACATATTTTTTATCAAATTAAACCAACTGATATGTAACATTGCTTTTTAGATTGCATATTCCAAAATGTACTTCATGATAGGAAGTTTTACAAGCGACAGGAAATAGACTTTAAGATTGAATTACAAAAAGAGGTAGTCTCATGTAGCTTTTGTCTTAATTACATGCAAAATACAAATGCAATCTTATCCACCTAGAATTCTAAGCATAAAAAATACAGGTCCATGATATATATATATATTATATAAAAGTTAAGCTTATACCCGTCACCAACAACGCCTAGGTGAACTAGTGAGTTGAGTTTTCCTTAATAAAGCTCAAGTCATCGCTTCGAAGCTTCCTTATCAGCTATGTTTTTCTATTAGAAACATCTAGAGCAGCAAAATTTTTTGCTTTTCCATCATCTTCAAGTAGATCACAAGCATCCATGTAAAGATCTCTGTCCAAATCTGGAACTTCATTGAGTGAATCAATTACATTAAACGAGTTGATAACATTATGTGCTTCCTTTTTTTGTTCAACTAGTGATGCAACAGCTAAAGCCATTGATTGAAGAGCCTCAACCATATCTTCATCTGTGCTTTTTATAGTCATTTTAGGTTGGTTTGAAGGAGCGGCTTGCTTACGCTTACTTTTCTTGCATATTTTCTCCACCTTCTCAACCTCTTCATCTGATTGAGAGTTATCCTCTAATCCACCTACTACCCCTTCATTGATTAGGTCCACAATAGGTGACTTTGAACTTGAAACATTGCCACTAAAATCATTTCCAAATAGACTATTATTTTCAATTGCAATTGAACCTGTGTAAATCTCATGCAAGGCATAATAATTTGGCATGGTTGAATCTCTCTCTCTCTCTCTCTCTCTCTCGTATCGGAGTGTTCCTGCATTATAGAAATATATGAGGCTTTGCAATGTTCTAAATCTATTTATGACCATTTAAAAAAATAGGTGACAATAACCCGCCTTTAAGTAATCATCCCAAATTGCATCAACTGCAGTCACCATTTGTCGTGATTCATCCCACCCGAAGCCGCTAAGGTCTAGAAGAGCCTTCATAGTTGTGAAGGTTTGTCTCATCTTTTTATGTCTATTTTTCAGCGTTTCCTTCGGAACTTACATACCAAATTTTTTGTTAAAGAAGTCTGTCATCAAAATCTATGCATGCCTAGTAAATGATTGTTCCTTTCTTTGTCCTCTTTGAACTTGTTCCAGTAAAAGATCCATTAGATAATGGTCCATAGTTGGTGTCCAAGTAGTCCTCATGGGTCAAGCTTGACTAGCAATCTCTTCTAAAAAGTTTGGAATTTTTTTAAAAAGATCTTTTTTGAAATTTTATTAGCATAATCGACCTTTTGTGAATTTAATTAGCAAAATCGACCTCTTTGATCAATTTTGCAAAATATAATTTTTAAAATGCACTGGACTAGTAGTCCCGTGTAATTGGTGTTAGCTAATCACATGCTAATTAAACTTTAAAAAATATATGAGACTAATTAAACTTCATTAGGGTGTAATTAGGCACCACTAAATACACGGGACTAGTAGTCCCGTGTATTTTAAAGCTTTAGTTTTGGCAAAATTGACCTCTTTAGCTAGTTGGCCAAAAAGAGGTTGATTTTGCTAATTACATTAAACATAGGTCGATTTTGCTAACAAAGTTTTAAAAGGGTCTTTTTAAAAATTCTCCAAAATGTTTTAGAATAATTCAAGCAAAAGTTAACTCTATGCATTATTGACCTATAATAAAAGAAAATGTAAGTATCTATTTTTGTAAGAAGAATAGAAGCATTAAGGATACATTATCGAAGGCGGCGTAGTACACACCCTATTTTATTATATGTATCATTTTCTTGTGTCACCAATTTATAATTTTAGTTACATAGTGACTGATTGAATGTACAAATATAAATTTATTAGTTCCTATTTACCCATGTAAATATATGGTTTAATGTGTAGCTCACAATATAACCAGGGAACAACTATAGATTCAAAACATACATGGAAATAAAAACTAAATTTAAATATAAAAGACAAATTTAAACTCCAGTAATTCATCCCTCAAAATCCAACTCCTTTTCAGGGGTACCATACTAATTTTTTTTCCTTTTATGTCACTTTTAGGGTTTTTACATCAAAACCACCTTTATTTTCACTCAAATTGATACTTACCACATTTAAAAAAAAATTTGATATAAACCATCTTCATTTGCTAACACGTTTGCAATGTCACACCTAATTCAATTTTCAGCCCAAAAAATATGAGAAATGACCATTTTATCCTCACCATTTTCTTATTTTTTAATCTCCAATATCCTCACAAACCCTATACCTACCCTAACCCTAACCCTAGCCTCATCATCCTCCTCTTCTCCCCGTCTTCCCTCTCCCTCCTCCCCAACTCTCCTCCTCTCTCTCGTCCTCCCTCTTCTTTCCTATTCTCCCACTCTCCCATTCCTTCCCAAGTGGGAACTAAGATTAAGGTTAGGGTTTGGGGGAGGTGGCGACCATGGGTTAGGGTTAGGATTTTGGGGAGGTGGCGGCCATGGGTTGGGGCTAAGATTTTGAGGGAGGTGGCGGCCATGGTTTAGGGTTAGGGTTAGGGTTTGTAGAAGAGGATGATGGAGGAGGGTAGGTTAGGGTTAGGGGTTGAAAGGAAGAAGATGGGGATAAAATGGGAATATTTGATTTTTCGTGGGTGAACAGTAAAAAAAGGTGCGACATTGCAAACATGTTAGTAAGTAAATGTGATTTACATCAAAAAAAACTTTAAAGGTGGTAAGTATCAATTTGGATAAAAGTAAATATGGTTTTGATGTAAAACCCTAACTTTTACTACTCCCTCTTGCTTCGAGGAAAGGCATGCAAATCTACATTATACAAAAAATATTACCCATTTACTAGTTTTTGGGCTACAAAATGCAAAGAATTATATAGACTAACATACAATCTAGAACCATAGTGGTTATATGTCCAGTTATTGATTTTTTTCATATAGTAATTTTACGAGCGTCAATCAAAAAATATGGAATTCTTGTTAAAAAAGAACGAAGTAAGGGAAATACCGCAATATACAAGTGGCATAGGTTGAGGTTGTGAAGAAAAAATCATGCAAGAACAAAGGATTGATAAAGAAAGAAATAACCAACAAATCGGATAATTGATTATGAGAATTCATTACTTTCATAAGATGGCCATTAGAAAAGATAATCTGTATCATAATTTATTTATCTAGGATTTGTTTTCATTCAATTATAAAACATCCAACGTTAAGAAGCATCACACTCATCACTTCAATTTTAAGTTACAAGAACAACGTCGAACACTAAGAGATTGACGCCAAAATTCACGTACCCATATGCATGCAAACTAAGCATTAAAAAGAGATATATACATTTTAGAAGAATGAGAAAAGTTCTCATAATTATTTCTAAAATAATTAACTTGTACATGATAGTTCTTGAACTAAATTGTGAAAACTAGAGATAATCCATCAAACCATTCCAAAATAACACTTCATATTGATTCTAAATACTCTAATTTGAGGGCAATAGGGATGGATCTATCAATATAATCAACAATCAAAGAGAGCCAAAAAACCGTAATCGAAAAAACTAGAGAAAATTAGGGGGTGTAAAGAAGCAAAATCTCGCGACAAAACTAGATCCACTTGAAGTTCCCATTGCCATCACTAATCTCTGCAAAGGGCTGAGACAGAAGACAGCACAAGAGCAAAGGGGCTAAAAAAGAGGGAATAATAAAGAAGAGAGAAAAGAGTTGAAGTAGTGGAGAGGATGAGAGAAAAGAAGAAAGAGAGAGAACATGGGTGAGGGGAGAAGAAGGAGAGAGCTTATGGGTGAGAGAAGAAGGATAGAGTATAAGATCTGATGGGCTTTGGCGCCTTTTCTTCCTCCTTCCCGCTAGTTTTTTTAGGCCTAGTCTTATCTGGTTTTCTTTAGATTAGGGAACCCTTGGTTTGTTTCTAAACTAGTTATTGAGCAATGGGGTTAGAAAATAACTAGTTTAGTCCACTTTTTTGATTTGCCAAATTGGGGCTGAGCATTTGGGCCAACTTTGTGTCTACTAAAACGTGTTTAATCCATTTGCCAAACAGGCCCTTAAATTTTGGATATAGTTGGAACAACATTATGTTCTAATAACCCTCACCAAACACAGCATTAGATCTAACTATTAGCAAGGCAAAACATAATGTTTGTCATCCATCATCAAGACATTGAGGACTTTGATGGCCAAAAGGATCCATTGTCTATTAGAAAAATGATCAATTGATTGCTTCTTCTCTTTTAAATATTTTGTAGCGTCCATACTATCAAATTAGAACTACAATACAAAATACTAAATAAGCTAATCGCAAGTGAGTCAAAAATATTATGTTGATGGTAATTTGGTGAGATTTTATCATGTTTTACCCTTTTCCTACGGGTGGATTGTTGGGATTAGATCTTCTTCACTATAGCATAGTGGAGACCATTGGTTGTTTATTGAACGATTGTGAGAGAACCGTGATGCATTGCAAATATAACTTTTATTATATTGTCATGAATTGCACTCATTATTATTTTACGCTTAATAAGACAAATAACAACTATATTATTTTACTATATTGCACTCATTATTATTTTACACTTAAGAAGACAAATAACAACTATATATTACACAATGGATGAAATGGTAGTAATTGAAGGTAACAATCTCTCTTATACTTTGGTAGTGGAGTGGACCTGAATCATGGGTTGTTTCTTCAATAACTAATAATAAAGTTACAATGGCAATAATGAGAAATGTTTTCAATATTTCAAGATGATGTGACACGTGTACGCTCTCCCCATGTTTTATTCCTCCCCTCGTTTTCTTACATTGATACATGTACAGTCTCCCCTTGATCTCCTCTTCCCTACGATTTCTTTTTATTCTCTCGTTCTTTCACATTTCTCACTTGAAATCTACTTTTTCATTCTTTCTCTATGACTATTACTTCAATATTCTCTATTTTTATAAAGCATTCACAATCAAATGCTGAAAATAACAACATCGCACTGCATTCATGGAAATATTAATATGTCAATCAAGGTGAATTGATCTCTCACTATTGTCATGCAAGATAATTTATCTTTCCTAATCAAATACCTCCTACTAATTATATTTATTTTTTAAGAAAAAATATTTATTAATTATTTATTTTTATTCCTTTCTGAAGGAAAAATGAATCTTGGGAATATGTTTCGGTAAAACATACCATTTTATAATATTAAAGTTTAATTTATGTTAGACTTGTATTAGATTGTTTAAAATACCAAATTGGCTAACGACGAATTTCCATGAAAAGTCTATGAGTTGTGACAATAAGGCCACTCCAGTCGCCAGCAGCAAGCTTTGAGGGCGAAATAAGGGATTTTTGTATATATACTCCACAAATCTTCCATTATTTGATACTTATCTTTCGCCACACACATTGTTACATGTATTATCTTACTATTGTAAAAAAATGTATTCCACAAAGACTTTTCTGCAAGTCAGCCACTTTAACCATTTTATTTTTGCCACTTTAACCATTTTATTCTTGTTCTATAAATCATTTGTTCCTCATTTTCACCATCTTATGTGTGATTGGTTCTTATCAAAACTACACGGAAGTTCCAAATTACAGTAGCTAAAGTCACAAATTTATGATCACATAATAACATTTGATGAGAACTTTTTCATAATTTTCCTCTTTAACCATTTGTTCTTAAATTCAATAAACCGTCTCTTCCTCTATATCACCATCTTATATGCAGATATCAAGGCGTGCGCATCATGCACCTTACAATGCGAGGCAGTGGTGAAGCGCCCTGCATCTGAGGTGACAGCACCTTCTTGCCCTTCACAAGCGTCCTACGCGACGGCGCTTCGCATAGGGCGCATGCAACACATAGCCTTATATTTTTATTCTTTAACACTTTAATCAGTCTTTATACCCGATAACCCATATCCCAAAAGGAAAAATAAAACCATTAGGCCATTATAGTAGCCTGATTGACTACTCTAACTCCTCATTTACTATTTGATTTTGCTTTGATATTATTCGTGATTTGACTTTTGATATGCAAAATTATGAACTTGACTACTATGTTGGGTATGATAGCATTACAAATGAAGACCTCATTTTGTAATTTGGTAGTGGATATTATTTATCTTGACATATTTTCTATGTGAAAAGTCATACACATATTCTTTCATGCTTGATTATCTATCTTGAAAAATTATGTGTGCGATGTGCGCCTCGCTTCACTCAAGCGCACATTACATTACGCCACAAGATGAGCTAAAGAGACTTTGTGCTCAAGATTATGCTCACAAGATTGATAACACTACTTACATGTGATTGGTCTCTGTAGAAACTACATGAAAATTCCAAATAAGATTCTCTAAGGTCATAATTTTATAACTTAACTTAAACATCGTATGAGGCATCAATGGAAATAAAGTTGGGTTTTATAACGAAATAATTTTTACTTTTTGAGTAAAATATTTATTAACCTTCTTTTCAATATGTCAACAAGTTGACTTAAATATGGGTTGCTTTAATATCATCTTAAAGACTCCATTATTCTACCAAAGCTTTAAAGTTGTGCTGGCTGTTGAGGATAATTTTATCCCAACAGTTCTTAACAACAAAAATAATTATTAGAAGGTATGTTTTCAATATCATTCTATACTATACACATTTGCTCTCAAGCATTATGAAATGAGATTCCAAATATTGTTTTGTTTCAGACTTTCAGTCTAAAATGTTTTAGACTTTAAAAATATTGACCATTTCCATTTTGAAGATAACTCTTTCCCTAGTTTCATTTTACGGAACACAGTAGCGTGAAATAGTATGCATAACAAGATTCCATCATGTTCAGATAAACCATGATAAAGACATAAATAGTGCTAATGCCTAACCAATGGTGGTATCAACCATACAATACTAATTTACACTCTTCATCCTTATATATCTACTATTTGAACGCAATTACATTTTCTAAGCATAAGCATTAATAATGCCATCTCGATATTGCAAATTTTTTAGCGTTCCAATCTCATTTTCTTTTACTCAGTTGTTTGCTGTTAGTCAACATTTCCTAGTCTTCATACAGTAAAATGACTTTACTATCCTCATTCCTCACCCTTTCTCTCTTGCGACTCTCTAGCCAAATGCTAATTACACACCACAACTGAGAAACAAGGTGGCACGTATGGAATCCTAATTCACCCTTGCATGTTACTGCATTGAGACTATTAATATAACACATCGCATTGAAGAATTCTCTACAAAATCACCTTGTATTTAAACATACATTGCATCATTGCGGCAGTAAATGTACTGCATAGTCTACACGTTAAACATATTGAAAGCAAAATCAACACTGAGTTCAATGATTCCATGATATAGCAAGTGCTCCAATAGATTAGTAGTATAGAAATTTTGCAGCATGCAAGACTTGGTTGAATTATGCAACGATACGAACTTCAATATCAGAAGTCCCTGTAAAAGAACAACAAAGTAAGTGTTCTGACAATATCAGATGTACTATTAATATCATATATCTTCATTCCACTTGTGTAGTAACCTATATGAAAAATCTATCATATCGTCATCTTTAAACAAGTGCACCTATTGTCTATTGAAGTCCTCATGCAAGAAGTGTTGATATTAAACCATATAAAGTTGCCCCTTATCTTAAAGCAAGCAGATAATTGCATCAGCCACCAGTCATGTAAATCATTATTACAAAAAATTACAGTACAAGATGATTTACGGTTTGTATGACCCCCCAAAAGACACACAAAGACACTCAGAAAGCACTGTTTTGGTATCTGATATTATCCTTGATGCACCGCCTGCTTATGAGGAAGACTCTTGGCAATTTGCTGCATTCACAATTTTCTGAGCAGTTGCAATAAATAGTTTTCATACCAATAGAATATAGAAGGAAAAGAAACAACATGGGCCAAGATTCACTGGAAATTTACAGCAACCATAATAGGCAGATAATCATTTCCCTTAGAATAATTTGAGCTCAAGGCGATATAAATAACAACTTCAACAAAGAGCACCATTTAAAAAGTAATCAATAGTACTCTGCAGTTTCAATTCATGGGGAAAAAAAAGCACAACAATCTATAGCACCACCAGAACAATTTATAGTAATCTGACCTCTGTAACTGGCCTAACTTGCTCTACTTAAACATGTACATGTATATTGATATGTTTGTGTGTGTGCGCACGAGCATGTAAGCGTGTGTGAGCACACGGGCATGTTGGTGTGTGTGCTAGCGTGCATGTGTGACAATTAACAACATAAAAGGAACAAAAGCCACAAGGTAGAAACACAATAATATTAACAACTTGAAAAACAGTAACTTACATAGATGCATATTTTGACTATACACAGGTAGAAAGAAGTAAACCATTGACTGGGAGTGCACAGCATCAGCTACACCTCCTCTGTCACGTTGTTGTTTCTTGTGGCGACATTGCGCTTGCAAAGGGGGCAAGTGGGTTTCATGTATAGCCATTTATCTATGCAAGTAAGGTGGAAATGATGGCTACAAGGAAGTTCACGAAGCTCCACTCCATCATCACAGGGAGAGATGCATATGCAGCATTCCTACAAGTGCCAGAAAATTTAATGTCAGATAATAAAAAAGTAGTCTGCAAGATGGTTCTTAAGTACTTGAAACTTCTAAGTATTGTTGTCGATAGTTTTACAGTGGATAAAGTACATCTAGAAGTAGTGACAGAAGGAGAAATAGAATAGTCTGGTAATCGGTTATAAAACTGTTTTAACAATAACAAAAGTTTATGGATATAGTGGTTTATTTATGACATAATCTGCGGTAATTCTAGGTTGTATATTATGAAACCAATAGAGATGTTAACTTTAACTGCAGTATCTGTACTAAGCATTTATAAGCGACTTGGTTTCTGTATTGCAGATATTCAAATACTTTACAAGGATGCATTTACTGGTTGACCAAAACTGTGTTGACTACTACCAATGAAATATCTCCAGGAATGAAACAAACTGGTGCCTTGAGAATTATGAAGGGATGGCCACAAGTGAGATAATTAAAAATAACTCTCCAATGTTTGGTGCATTTAATCAGTAGATGAAATAAAAATGTTACAACAATTACAGGTAACAAAGACCATAAACTTCAAAAAGCAGTTTATAATGACAACTTTTATTGCCCTGAAGTAATCTAAGACCATTCCTGTTCTGACCCAATCCCATATTGACATGGAAAGGTAATGATATTATGATTTTGACTATAAGAAAACATCATCATCCCAGACAATTTAAGGCCTGGGTAAAATAGAGTATACTGACATGCAACAATGCAACATAAATGCTATAATTCACAAGAAGTAGTAAAACCTAGGCGAGTTGGGCAGGTTTGAGAAGTTGTAGTTTAGTAGAAAAGGACAAATGCAAAAGTGTAGGTCCTCCTAATCCATACAGATTGATCTCTTGGTTGCTTTTATCCTAATGCCTAGGAAGTTAATAACCTATGTTTCGCAACAATCTCCTAGATAGATGTACCTGGGTTCAGATATTTTCCATTGCCGATAGGAAGCTAGATATAAAATAATGGTTATGATTTGAAAAGTGGCCTCTCCACTGTTAGTAAGAAGCGGATTTGTCCAAATTTGAAGTAACCACAGTACATCACCTATTTCATTGGACTAGAAATGGCTACCCATGTCATTGGCACGGTGGTTCTTTTCTTCCAATTTCCAAGTTCAAAATTGGAGGCTTAAATCCTAGGCTTTTAGAAAGGGAACAAAATAATAATAATAATAATAATAAGGGTACAAGGGTATCCAAGACATTTAAAAGTAATCAATAGTACTCTGCAGTTTCAATTCATGGGGAAAAAAAAGCACAACAATCTATAGCACCACCAGAACAATTTATAGTAATCTGACCTCTGTAACTGGCCTAACTTGCTCTACTTAAACATGTACATGTATATTGATATGTTTGTGTGTGTGCGCACGAGCATGTAAGCGTGTGTGAGCACACGGGCATGTTGGTGTGTGTGCTAGCGTGCATGTGTGACAATTAACAACATAAAAGGAACAAAAGCCACAAGGTAGAAACACAATAATATTAACAACTTGAAAAACAGTAACTTACATAGATGCATATTTTGACTATTGATAATCACAATTTTATTACAATTTTATATCCCTATTTCCTATTGAATATGAATAAATATCTTGCTAATAATTGTTTTTATCTTATATTGCAGGATAATGAAGTATTAATGAATAAAAGCCCAAATGACTCTAATTCTCGATTTTCTACCTATTTTTATAGTCCACATATGAAGACAAACGAAGGCCCAAGATATCAAGAAGATCCAAGAAGGAAATCATGCAAAAGGCAAAACGACCAAAGTCGGTGCGAACGTCGGTTAGGCTAACCGGTTGGCTAACGGTTTAGCTAACCGGTTGGTTTCGTATGGTCTGGCGGATTCTTCTCCTATTTTGGCTTGGTTTGATCCAACGTTCACATTGATTGCTAGGGTATAAATATGGGTTGTATCCGAGGGTTTAGAGGTGTGAAATATTTTGTAAAACTCCTTTTGGAGAGAGTTGCTCTTGTTTGAGAGTACCTTTCATTGTAATAATTTTTCCTCAATAAATAAATATTTTACCTTCAATCCCATCTTCTTCTTCTTGTTCAAGGCCAGAAAGGAGGATGAGTTGATGATGATGAGTTCTGGGGTTTCTCTTTATTTCTCTTATTTATTTCTTTTTCTTTCTTGTTATTTATTTGCTTTGTAGTTTAGATTTAATAGCTTTTGTAGTTTAGATTTATTTGCTTTGTAGTTTAGATTTAATAGCTTTTGTAGTTTAGATTTAATTGCTTTGTAGTTAGATTAGTTTAGAATTTTTCTTTTCTTTTTATTTTCTTTCTTTTTCTATTTGTTTGAATTTCCCAAGATGTTGAACTAAACTCTTGTGGGGATCTAGGTTGCATAAAACTAGTCTAATCTCTTTTGTATTTATGAATCATCTCTCTTATGCTTAAAAGATCATGTTTAGGTTAATCAACTAGAGAACTGATCGATAGAAGAAGAATTTGATAGTTTATGCTTTCCTTAAGTGGTTTGATAGGCTATGCTTATGAATTCTAGGATTATTATCTTGTTATTACTCTCTTCATGAGTTTGAATTTCAATTAGGTGATAATTTGATAAGTTATGCTTTCCTTAAGTGGTTTGATATCTTATGCTTAATAAATCTAATATGAGATGTGGTAAAAGAGAATTTTTCATAGATTATAATTTGAGTTAGCTAGTGGATTCAATTCTAGATTCCTTCATCTCTCTTATTGACTTCTCATCTTTTAATTGTGATTCCTTTCACACACAATCCAAATCCACTCTCTCATCACTTCATCATGCTTTCATACTATCTTGAATAAAACCCTAATTGTCACATAATTTGAGAACCTGAACTTGAATTAAACACTTCCTATTTCCGTTCCTCGTGGGATCGACAATCTTAAATACTATAACTTGACAATGGTTGTGCACTTGCGACTATAAAAGGTAAACACTCGTTTTGCCGCCAAGTTTTAAGCGCCGTTGCGAGGCGGTGTTAAGTAGGAATTTTTTTTTTCTTAGTTCTTCAACTTGTGTGTTTGTCTATTGTGAATGACAAAAGGAGCTTGAAGGCAAGGAGTTGAAGATTCGAGATTGAAGGTTGCCTCCAACGAGGCTTTGCATTGCTTTTGGCGCAGTAACTCTTCTCTCTAGTATTTTTAATTCCACCCTATAGGTAGTTCATCACATTAGAGACAATTAGGTTAATAAAATAAAAAAAAAATTGACATTCTTTCTTGCTGACCATAATTAAAAAAAAAAAAAGATTTTTGTTTTTGCATCCTTTTTAGTTGCTTTTAATTTCTAGGGTTGCATATCATATAATAGTAGGAATTCACCAAAGTGATTTGAGCATCTTGATTTGGCACTCACCTGAAAAAAATCATTAAGGGCAAAACCCACTAATCAAGATAAGGTGAGGGATTTCATCACCCTTTCCTTAGCCTAAAAATCGCTAATTCCTTACTACACAACCCAAGCCTCTTAAAACTGATTAGACGTTGGCCCCTAAGGATTCTACCTCAATAAGGAACAAGAAATCTTAAGTGAACCGGTCTAAAGTTTATTTGGATTAATTGGTGTCTAAGGCAAGGTTTAGGGGTTGCGTAAGGCGCCCTGCAAGGAATGAGGTACTTAATTGATCTTTGATCTCCCTCTAGTACTATCCTTACCTGGCTAATTACCCAAGTAAACTTTGATCTTTTCACTTAGGAAGTTTTGGTTAGGAGCTGGTCTAAGTCAAGTTTAGGCTTAACCCTAGAGTTAGGGTGATTGAAAAGTGATTGTTTTGATTTGTTTTAGTTAGTTTTTCTTTTCTTTTTCTCATCATCTTCTTAACTTTTTCTCTTTTTCTCATCTAAAAAAAGGAAAAAACTAACTTTTTCTCTTTTCCTTTTTCAAAAAAAAAAAAAAAAAAACTTGATTTTGGTGTATGCAAACTTGGGTTAGGGACAATACCAATCGCTTAATTCGTCTTGATTCATCACCTGAACCCAACGAAATGGCCAACCCTCCCGTTCTTCAAGATATATGCTACCCAACTAGGAATGCAATCCCTTCATGCATTAAACTCCCCGAAGTCACTGGAACCAATTTCGAACTTAGACCGCATTTCATAAACATGCTTCCGAAATTCTTAGGAGTCGAAACAGAAGACGTATATATTTTTATCTCCGAATTTGAAGAAGTTTGCCTAATGATTAAAATGAAAGACTTAACCGAGGACACGATCAAGCTTCGATTTATCCCTTTCGCACTTAAGGACAAAGCAAAAAAATGGCTGTATAGCTTACCAACAGATTCCATCTCAACTTGGGTTGAGTTTGTAAAAGTGTTTCTAAAAAAATTCTTTCCTATTCACAAAACGGTCAAGCTTAGAAACAGCATTCAAAACTTTAGAATTGTCCCAGGGGAACCCTTTGGAAGTACCGATAGATTTAAGGATCTTCTCATCCAATGTCCTCATCACGGTCTAGAGAAATGGCCTATGCCAAATTATCTATGAAGGATTGGATTATTCTTCAAAAACATCCTTAGAATCTATGTGTCAAGGGGATTTCATGAAGAAAAACGCTAATGAAGCTTGGGATTTTTTAGAGAGTTTATCCGAAAAAACCATGCAATGGGAACATTGCGATGATCGAGTCTCCTCAGTTTCCCAACCAAAAACCAGTGGTCTTTCCTTAGAATCGAATATAGCCGTGAAGCAAAGATGGCGACAATCATCGTAGGTTAGAAGCGTTAGAAGTCAAAGAACGAGTTCCCGCTCAAATCAATCAAGTTTCAGCCTCTGGGTGTCATAACTGTCTGTCTCCATCTCATGTTTCAGAGGAATGTCCTCTTTTAGGATCCGGTCAGCCACTAGGTCAGTCAACGCATTCAGCGTCCAGATGAATCCGTTCTCTTCAACTTATAACCGGGTTGGAGAAATCATCCGAATTTTGCATGGAACCGGAAACTACTCCACGAACCAAAATTTCAATCCGGCTTCAACCCAACAATTTCCTAGAAACACAATTCCTCTCAATTTCCAACAACCGAATCTGTCATTTCAAAATCGGTCTCCTCATCACCAATCGCAAATCACGCTCCTCAAATTGCGATCATGATAAACGTCTCAATGTTTTAGAAAAGGGTCTTGAAACTTTGATTAAAACCTCTACCGATCCACGAACTTGTTGACTCAAACATCAAACACATTGAATTCCTTCATGCAATCAATCGGGCAAATCTTCACTTCCAACACTCAAGCCATAGCTAGGTTAGAAACCCGACTTGGTCAACTAGCTAATGCCATAGCGAGAGAGGAACTTTTCGAGTCAACCCGTGACCAACCCAAAGGACACAGTGCGAAGTTCAAGATATGAGGCTCGGTGAATGCAATCCATTCACTCCGATCGGTAGAGAAGTCGATAATCGGGTTAGAATGCCTCCAAGCCAAACCCATGAACCCGATCAAGTCATTTCTCCTTCTAATGAATCACCCAATTCGATAACCAAGAGCACGAACCCGAACACGAGCCTAATATTGACAAGTTCAAACCAGTTGCCCCATTTCGGATAGACTCGGGCCTAGAAATCACTCCCTCAAGAAGAAGATCCTAGAAACCTTCAAGCGGGTTAAGGTTAACATTCCTCTCTTAGATATCATCAAACGAGATCCGACTTATGCCAAATTTTTAAAAGATTTGTGTACTAAAAGAGAGCGAATAAATGTTCAAGAAAGTCTTCTTTCTTTGCCAATATCACCGATATAATCTCAAAGTCCATGCCTCAAACATAAGGATCCGTGTTGTCCTACCATCTCCTTATCATTAAATGCTATCACATTGATAAGGCTTTTAGACTTAGGGGCGGTAATTTGCTTCCATACTCGGTCTATCAACAACTAGGTGTAGGAGAACTCAAACCAACCAAATGCACCATTCGGTTAGGCGATAGATCACCAAAGTCCCCATGGGTGAGATATGAGATGTTTTGATTAAGGTTGGAGAATTCATTTTCTGTGGATTTCATCGATCCGGAAACCACCTGTTTCAATCAAAAAGGACAGATACATCATATTAGGAAGACCGTTCTTAGCCACGTCTAATGCTCTTATCAAGCTGTGGCTGGTCACATGGCGTCTTTTGGGAATATGACTGCTGATATCAATATTTTCAATGTAGAGAATCAGCCTTCCAATCAACCTTTTGAAATAAATTTTATTCAGGAGATAGGAGAAGAAGAGAATAAATCAGACCTTAGTTTTGAGGAAATATTTCATGAGGAGCTGGAAATCTTAAAAAATTCAGATTTGATTTTTCAAATTGAGGAAACTGTGTTGAATACATGTCTTTTGAATGCAACATTCGAGGAACTCTTTTCAGATGAGCTTAGTTTTTCAGAAAATAACCAATCAGAATTCAAACCCTCAAATATAGAAGTCATGTTTGAGAAAAATTTCAAAGATAAGCCGATTGCACAAACTTTTGTTAACAAAGAAGCTAAGTTCAAAATGCATAACACCAACAATACCTATCTTTATTTGCTACAAAAATCATCGCAAACCTTGGAATTTTAGAATTTGAGAACATCATTGATTATATCATTTTGGAATTCTTTAAATTACGGGTAGAATTTTCGACAATAAAGTAGGGTTTAATGTAGAATATGAGCTTTTCATGTTTTATCTGCTATTCTACATTTGTATTTGTTGTCCCACACTAATAATAAAAGAATTTATTCTTCTCTCATGTGAGAGTTTCTTGTATAAAAAAAAAAAATAAAAAATAAAAAATAAAAAATAAAAAAAATAAAAAATTTTCTTCACTCCCTCATCTTAAAGGTATTTGCAGAATTTTTATCATTGTTCTGTACCGCAAGAACAAATGTAAGTGCTTCAATTACTATCTGTTTTACTTTGCTTAATCGAGTTTGCATTGAGGACAATGCAAAATTTAGGTGTGGGGTGGAATTTAGGTAATTCAATTTTTCTCTTATCATTTTTCTTTTCTTTTATAAAAAAATAAAATAAAAAATTAGTCTCTTGCCAACTTAATAGAGTTGATTAATAATTGATCTATTGGTTAGAATTTAAGTCTTCTAATCCTTAGTTAGTTCTATACTCAAGTCTACCTTTTATGATAACTCCAATTAAATTTCTCAAGGAATGATTTTCAAAGTAGTATACTTCACTTAAGTTTTAACTTAAATGTTTAATTAAGAGTGATGATATTTTTGCATGCTCAGCTTAGAGTGGAAGATAATTCTTCAAGTTGTCTTAGTCCAAATATTGTTCAGAACATATATACATATATATTATACTAACTTTACAAAAAGAAGAGTGCGAAAAATGGGCACCACACATAAAAAAAAAAAATCTAAAATCTTTGGGGGTTTCATTTTATTAAGCCTAAGTTGACTGAGTAATTAAGCCCGAGGAGTATTTCTATGCTTAATGACCTAAGCCCAATTGGGTTGGGATTCATTGGCCCAAAACTCGCTAAATGGTCACTTAGAAAGCCCGATAAAACCACCAAGGAACACCAAAAAAAAAAAAAAAATAAAAAATTTTCTTCACTCCCTCATCTTAAAGGTATTTGCAGAATTTTTATCATTGTTCTTGACCGGCCAGAACAAATGTAAGTGCTTCAATTACTATCTGTTTTACTTTGCTTAATCGAGTTTGCATTGAGGACAATGCAAAATTTAGGTGTGGGGTGGAATTTAGGTAATTCAATTTTTCTCTTATCATTTTTCTTTTCTTTTATAAAAAAATAAAATATAAAAAATTAGTCTCTTGCCAACTTAATAGAGTTGATTAATAATTGATCTATTGGTTAGAATTTAAGTCTTCTAATCCTTAGTTAGTTCTATACTCAAGTCTACCTTTTATGATAACTCCAATTAAATTTCTCAAGGAATGATTTTCAAAGTAGTATACTTCACTTAAGTTTTAACTTAAATGTTTAATTAAGAGTGATGATATTTTTGCATGCTCACTTAGAGTGGAAGATAATTCTTCAAGTTGTCTTAGTCCAAATATTGTTCAGAACATATATACATATATATTATACTAACTTTACAAAAAGAAGAGTCTGAAAAATGGGCACCACACATAAAAAAAAAAAATCTAAAATCTTTGGGGTTTCATTTTATTAAGCCTAAGTTGGTGAGTAATTAAGCCCGAGGAGTATTTCTATGCTTAATGACCTAAGCCCAATTGGGTTGGGATTCATTGGCCCAAAACTCGCTAAATGGTCACTTAGAAAGTCCGATAAAACCACCAAGGAACACCAAAAAAATATATATATATATATATATATATATATATATATATATATATATATATATATATATATATATATAAAATAATAAAATAAAATAAAAAAAAAAAAACTAACCAAGTTTTTGTATAGATGTGTATATGTTCTTGAATAATTAAACTGGACTATAAGACTTGAAGGTTGTTTAAAACAAAGAGTTAGCATGTTCCTTTCAAAACTTTTTAAATTAAAATTTTGAGTTAAACTTTGTTTTGTATCACTATGGAAGGATTTTCTTGAGAAAATTACATTGGAGTTATGATAAAAATATTTTCTTGAGTATTAACCAACTTTAATTAGAATGCTGAATATAACAGATGAATTGATTATTTCATTAACTCTTTAAAATTGGCAAGTTGACTGAATTTTGTGGGTATATTCACGCAAACCCTCACGAGACTACAACTCGTCCCTTTGGGGTAACCCGGGGTTTAAAGGCTTGTTGTATCGCTAAATACAACCGCGATTCTGAAAGTGAGTTAGGATTTTCTTTTTAGTTTTCTTTGCTAGAGGACTAGCAAAAGTTTAGGTGTGGGGGTATTTGATAATCACAATTTTATTACAATTTTATATCCCTATTTCCTATTGAATATGAATAAATATCTTGCTAATAATTGTTTTTATCTTATATTGCAGGATAATGAAGTATTAATGAATAAAAGCCCAAATGACTCTAATTCTCGATTTTCTACCTATTTTATAGTCCACATATGAAGACAAACGAAGGCCCAAGATATCAAGAAGATCCAAGAAGGAAATCATGCAAAAAAAGGCAAAAACGACCAAAGTCGGTGCGAACCGATCGGTTGGCCAACCGGTTGGCTAACCGGTTGGCTAACCGGTTGGTTTCGGGGCTGTTCCGAATTCTGGCAGGATTCTTCTCCTATTTTGGCTTGGTTTGATCCAACGGTTCACATTGATTGCGTTAGGGTATAAATATGGGTTGTATCTGAGGGTTTAGAGGTGTGAAATATTTTGTAAAACTCCTTTTGGAGAGAAAGGGTTGCTCTTGTTTGAGAGTACCTTTCATTGTAATAATTTTTCCTCAATAAATAAATATTTTCGCCCCTTCAATCCCATCTTCTTCTTCTTGTTCAAGGACCGAAAGGAGGATGAGTTGATGATGATGAGTTGCAGGTTTCTCTTTATTTCTCTTATTTATTTCTTTTTCTTTCTTGTTATTTATTTGCTTTGTAGTTTAGATTTAATAGCTTTTGTAGTTTAGATTTATTTGCTTTGTAGTTTAGATTTAATAGCTTTTGTAGTTTAGATTTAATTGCTTTGTAGTTAGATTAGTTTAGAATTTTTCTTTTCTTTTTATTTTCTTTTCTTTTCTATTTGTTTGAATTTCCCAAGATGTTGAACTAAACTCTTGTGGGGATCTAGGTTGCATAAAACTAGTCTAATCTCTTTTGTATTTATGAATCATCTCTCTTATGCTTAAAAGATCATGTTTAGGTTAATCAACTAGAGAACTGATCGATAGAAGAAGAATTTGATAGTTTATGCTTTCCTTAAGTGGTTTGATAGGCTATGCTTATGAATTCTAGGATTATTATCTTGTTATTACTCTCTTCATGAGTTTGAATTTCAATTAGGTGATAATTTGATAAGTTATGCTTTCCTTAAGTGGTTTGATATCTTATGCTTAATAAATCTAATATGAGATGTGGTAAAAGAGAATTTTCATAGATTATAATTTGAGTTAGCTAGTGGATTCAATTCTAGATTCCTTCATCTCTCTTATTGACTTCTCATCTTTTTAATTGTGATTCCTTTCACACACAATCCAAATCCACTCTCTCATCACTTCATCATGCTTTCATACTATCTTGAATAAAACCCTAATTGTCACGCATAATTTGAGAACTGAACTTGAATTAAACACTTCCTATTTCCCGTTCCTCGTGGGATCGACAATCTTAAATACTATAACTTGACAATGGTTGTGCACTTGCGACTATAAAAGGTAAACACTCGTTTTTGCCCATCAACTATACACAGGTAGAAAGAAGTAAACCATTGACTGGGAGTGCACAGCATCAGCTACACCTCCTCTGTCACGTTGTTGTTTCTTGTGGCGACATTGCGCTTGCAAAGGGGGCAAGTGGGTTTCATGTATAGCCATTTATCTATGCAAGTAAGGTGGAAATGATGGCTACAAGGAAGTTCACGAAGCTCCACTCCATCATCACAGGGAGAGATGCATATGCAGCATTCCTACAAGTGCCAGAAAATTTAATGTCAGATAATAAAAAAGTAGTCTGCAAGATGGTTCTTAAGTACTTGAAACTTCTAAGTATTGTTGTCGATAGTTTTACAGTGGATAAAGTACATCTAGAAGTAGTGACAGAAGGAGAAATAGAATAGTCTGGTAATCGAAGTTATAAAACTGTTTTAACAATAACAAAAGTTTATGGATATAGTGGTTTATTTATGACATAATCTGCGGTAATTCTAGGTTGTATATTATGAAACCAATAGAGATGTTAACTTTAACTGCAGTATCTGTACTAAGCATTTATAAGCGACTTGGTTTCTGTATTGCAGATATTCAAATACTTTACAAGGATGCATTTACTGGTTGACAAAACTGTGTTGACTACTACCAATGAAATATCTCCAGGAATGAAACAAACTGGTGCCTTGAGAATTATGAAGGGATGGCCACAAGTGAGATAATTAAAAATAACTCTCCAATGTTTGGTGCATTTAATCAGTAGATGAAATAAAAATGTTACAACAATTACAGGTAACAAAGACCATAAACTTCAAAAGCAGTTTATAATGACAACTTTTATTGCCCTGAAGTAATCTTAGACCATTCCTGTTCCGACCCAATCCCATATTGACATGGAAAGGTAATGATATTATGATTTTGACTATAAGAAAACATCATCATCCCAGACAATTTAAGGCCTGGGTAAAATGGAGTATACTGACATGCAACAATGCAACATAAATGCTATAATTCACAAGAAGTAGTAAAACCTAGGCGAGTTGGGCAGGTTTGAGAAGTTGTAGTTTAGTAGAAAAGGACAAATGCAAAAGTGTAGGTCCTCCTAATCCATACAGATTGATCTCTTGGTTGCTTTTATCCTAATGCCTAGGAAGTTAATAACCTATGTTTCGCAACAATCTCCTAGATAGATGTACCTGGGTTCAGATATTTTCCATTGCCGATAGGAAGCTAGATATAAAATAATGGTTGTGATTTGAAAAGTGGCCTCTCCACTGTTAGTAAGAAGCGGATTGGTCCAAATTTGAAGTAACCACAGTACATCACCTATTTCATTGGACTAGAAATGGCTACCCATGTCATTGGCACACTGGTTCTTTTCTTCCAATTTCCAAGTTCAAAATTGGAGGCTTAAATCCTAGGCTTTTAGAAAGGGAACAATAATAATAATAATAATAATAATAATAAGGGTACAAGGGTATCCAAGACATCTAAAATCTAATCAGAATTTATTTAGTTCGATTCAGATATGGAATATATCTGACACATACAAGTCAAGTTTATAAACGACCATCTGTCTATAAATGAAGCAGATTCTGATAATGCAGTTCTGATACATAGATATTTCTATATATGTTTTACATTAATTCCATGTTCATGTGTGCTATGTAGTGTGGACGTGGTGTGTGTGTGTGTGTGTGTGTGTGTAAAAGCGTGTGTAGTGAGTAAAGTGTTAGACATGCTATATAGTTACTAAGTTTGGCAAGGTCATAATTATACTAAGAAACAGGATCTAATTATTATTTACTAAAACGAACCTTGGTTGAGCATAGCGTGTTAATGGATAGTTAAACAGTCAGTCTTGACTTATTCGGGTATCCGCTAGGTGATTGGCTTTGAATGATCTTTATTCCAATGATCTGATTTTTGAAATAATTTGAAGATCCATTCAAATATCGGATCAAATATGGGTATTGGATTTAACAATCGGTTCTGGGTATGTAGCCAAACAATATCTACCACAATTATGCCTCCTTTACGAGAAGGAATTCTCGAGAATCGAGCTTCTAGACGAAAGAAGAAACAAGCGTCTTTTCTTTTTTAGAATGTAACAAACGAGCCAGGTGAAGTACATATGCATGTCGCTATCCTAAATGCGGGCATACATGTTTAGCTATATTAAGACTTTGATTTTTGATGATGAAGCAACCCTTCATTTAAACTATGAAAGGAGTTTTGACTTCTCCTTTGGGATTAAATTTAGTAAAAAGAGGTACATAGATGAGTATCACATTAGTTATTAACTTATTATAAAAATGTTGTTTTGTAGCCAGCATGGACAAGTGGGTCTATGAAGCACGGATACTCCCGGAGGCCGAATCCGTTCGACCGCGAATCGGAACAGTTAGGTGCCCACGGTTCGATACAAGACGCGTGGACACTGATCAAACCGTCAATCGACCCAGGTCAATGGTCAAACCAAGGGGTACACGGTCAATGGGAGGCTGGACATGGTTTGGATTCGGCAAAAAAAAAAAAGGCGTTGCCGGTCAGATGGATTTTAGTTCAGATTTATGTGGGTTATCGGGTATAGACCCGATTTCAACTTAAAACCAATCCAAACTCACCTTTTTGAAGCAGTGAACTAGGGTTTGCTTGCCTCCGCTCTCTTTTCTGAAGCAGCGAACTGTGGCAGGCAACAGCAGCAGCGACAGCTCAGGTTAGTCCTCTTCTTCTTCTTCTTCTGCTTCTTCTTCTTCTTCTTCTTCTTCTTCTTTTTCTCCTCTGAATGTTCTCTCTTTTTCCCCTTTAGTTTTTATTTTCTTTTGGCGGACCTTACTGGTTGCCTGAAAAACCAGTTACTACAATAACTTTGTCGTTAAGCAGGTTTTTACTCATTAATGGTTGCTTCTGATGAAGACGGTTTGCTACATCGTGATTTAAAAACATATTTCATATTTTAAATGAAAATGCATTTTTCTTGCATTATAATTTGTACTTGTTACTTGCTTATACTAAATCATTGATTTTGTTATTCGTTCCATATATGTTATGGTTTAATATTTAATTAGTATTTGTACTCTAATTCCTTTTTGTATGCAAACTTGTTTTTGTGATAGAATGAGTATTTACTCAATTCCTTTTGTTTACAAACTTGTTATTTTGTGATAGATTCATATTTTAGATTGCTAGTTAAATTTTATAAATTTTTCTATATAAAATAATAATAATTAAAAATTCCTTGCCGTATCCCCGTATCCTATTTTTTTGGATTTTGCCGTATCCCGTATCCGTGTCCGTGTCGTATCCGTGTCCCGTATCCGTATTCGTGCATCATAGAAGTGGGTATTGAATGGCTTTTGTTGTAGATATTGCATTTATTATACTTTTGGGTGTAGACAACTGACAACATGTGAGTTATATCCGCACCAAACTGGCCAACCTGTAAGCCAAAAAGCAGTGTGTTTGCCCAAAAAGCCTACAAAAAGGGAAGAGGCCTACTTGCTGCCTGACAGGTTGAGGCTATTTGCCCAGCCTATGCAACAGCATTTAATAGCAGTTGGACATGGATGACAAGTATCCTTTCAAAAAATTGAAAGGTCGTGTTTATGCTTATAGGCAGATAGATTTTACACATAATTATGAACTCGAGTAATTAATTCATAGTTTGATCATCTTGACTAATAACTTGTACATGACATTTTGGTGACTTGAAATTGATATCTTCCATAAGAGGTGTGAGTATCAAATTTGAAAGGCGGGTAAGGTTAACCTGGAAATCTATATGCTACTGAAGAGTTTTGAAGTCTGCTTGAAATATACATGCGCCACAATGTCTGCTACATCCAAAAAGTCTGAAATATGAAATGGCTATGTTAACATTGATCAGCAGACAGCAGTTATCCCAGATTACTATGATATTTTCTACTTCCTTGCAAGATGAACAGACTGTGAAGATTAAATTACAACTACTATGATCTCTACTACTTTATCCTCACAGATTCACTCAATCTTATAGTAATGAGCAACAGACTAAGATTGAAAATTACAGTTATCAAATAGTCTACAGTGTTAAATTTTCACTCAGCTAAGAGTAATTAAAGTTTTGCTCAGTAATTACTGAGTCAAACGACAGATCTTACAGCATCCTCTGGCTGAAGATCATGTTCAACAGGTGGATCACTGCCACATTCCGTCATTATTCCACTGCATAGTCCTGATATCTCACTAGTAAATATCTCAGGATCTTCCATCTTTCGGAATTTGTACTTTGGAAGTTGTTGAATGTCTTCAGCAGATACTCCTTCATGCTATAGAAAGCGAATTGAATGCAAAGAAAGTTAGCCCAATATTGAGTCTAATCTCTTATCACAACATAAAAATGAACCTGTGTCAGAATTTTGAAGGACATTAACATGAAAAACCATATCACCCTATCAGAAGAGAACACTCATGCCCGTTTTAAAATTCATTGTTTACAATTTTTGCCCTAATCAAACACATTCACAATTGAAACAAAAAAACTTGATTTATCAGCGATGAAATTGTTTGAATGAACAAGGCTATAAATTACACAATAATAGTTTCTTTAAAAAACATGGCATATTGTGGAGAATCGAGATAACTCACCTGGTGTGCCACAGCACATAGAATAGCTTCTATACAAGGTAAACAGCAACAACAAGCAAAGAGTCTAACGATGCATCCCAAAATAATACAAAAGAGCACAAAGAACACATCAAATGCCAGAAAAGCTACAAAAAGCCTGCAAACAAAGCAACAAGAAAAAAATCGTAAGCAACAGTTGCAAAAGGAAAGAAGTAAACTGACTGAAACAAGTCAATTTGGTAAGGGTTCGGTATGAGAAAAACCAGTAAAGTCAGGGCGCATCATGGGTAAAACTTTGGCATCCAATAGCTACCCAGTACAATGCAATTATCCATCACATGAACGAAAACATTGTGTTTGATTTCTCTAGCTGTTTTGCAATACTGCAATAAAGAAAAGGCAAATAAGAGAAAAACTCTTTAAAACAAATAAAATCTTCAACTCTTAGCAGAAAGGTGTGCATTGACAAAACCATCCAAGTTAAAATGTTTACGCTTAAAATTCTGACGGAAATGTGTGCACAATGAGAAACAATAATCAGAACGCATCTACTAGCATAACAAGTGTAGTACTACATAGAAAAGTTCAAAACTCCTTTCAAGAAGAGAAACTTGTTAGTATTAATCCATATTGCGACAATGTCAAATATGAATAAATATTTTCATATATATATATAATCATCAGACCCACAAGGAAATGAATACCTCAAAGAAAATCATTGAATTGTTTATCTAAAAGGATTTTTGAGTTATTTTCAAGATAAAATTAATGAATCGTTATATTTGATTAACTATGTGGATGCAACAAGAACTCCTTGGAATACGATACTAGATGGTTGCCGGATGTCTAACATGGAACTGAGTTAGTATCAGATATCATAAAGTTTAGATTTAGCATAACCGTACCTGATATATTAAATATAGTAGGGTACTGTCTCATTATTCCATGTCCACTATAATTGGTAGTTCACATATCTATATTTGGTAGTGCTTATGCCTCCTAATTTTCTACTTTTTATTGAGGCTTTCTATATTAAGTCTCCTATCATGATTCAGGTATAAATATATATAAGCATCTCTTGTCATATGATTATGGAATATCAATAAAAAGAATTTTCTCCATAATCTGACATCTGGATCCAGAACCGCTCAAAGTTCTACGACAAGGCATTGGATACCGTCAGATTTGTTCCAGATTGGGTTATTGATACCCATGTTTTTCCTCTTCAGATATTGAAAAGAGCAAACGCATCTCCTACTTGTTGTTTGTTAGGTTTGCATCATTTTTGTTTTAAGTCGGGTTTTGAAGGGATATCATAAACATAAGAGATTTTAGATACGGAATCAACTGATAGTGACCGGCAACATAACATATAATACTGAGGAAAAAGGAAGAATAGAACACCGAAGAGTTTTCAAGCTACATAAGCTTATTTGATCTAGATTTCATGTATACTTATATCGAAATAGTGTTCACAGTATCATAATAATCTAGAGTTACAATATATTTGCGTTATTTTAGAAGTTTTGTAGCGTTGAAGTTTGTTAAGTTACATAGCCAAAATAATGAGTTATATAGTGCATTTTTCTCCACATTGATACACTGTTTTACAGAAGATCACATACTTACCTACCTGTTGACATATCTTTATGAGAACATAACCATTCAAAGATAACTTGGTAATTTCAAAAGCCAAACCATGTATATGTCCCACAAAGAAAAGGTTATCAATTTGCAATTCTTACTCCTCTCTTCCTCCGTAGTAACTCGCTACATCAGAAAAACTTCTTAGTATCTAATAAGCAACTGATACCAAAATCTTTCAAGGCATCTAACTAACCACCGAATACAATCAAAATTTTCCCACTACAGTTACCATGAAAACATATCTCCAATGCATGTGTTCCAGGCCATCACTCAAATGAAATATAGTTACAACAAAGCTTATCATGACCAAACAACATTATCCGGTATCAAAATCATATCAGCAAAAGGACACAACATGAAACTTCTAATTTGAGCTTCCAAGATCCCACTACCAAAATGATCCCAAAAAAGGAGGAAAAATTCTCACCTCTCTTACCTTGTGCTCTCCTCATCATTATCATTAAAATATTCATGCATTTCAAACAATTAAATTTAACATTGGAGTTTTAACTCTTAATAAATTGTTTTGGAATCTAACAAAATATGAAGCGATCCAAATCCATCAAAATTTTAACTCTTTTCAACTTACCTATCGTTCTCCTCGTCTCGGCCAAGTTCCACGCTCCCCAGTTCTAAACCCATCCTCAGCCTTCTCCTCTCCCAGTGCTCAGCACACACACAAACCACTTGAATCACGCACTAGATCAAATACCCAACAACCCACATCCTCAGCGGAAGCTTCAGTGACTCGCCGGAGCTCACAATCAAACCCACAGCAGCCGCCGCCACGAACACCAAGTTCCCCATAGAATTTCGATTGTAATCACCCGGTCGCCCTCCGGCGACAGCTTCGGCCTCGAGTGGGCCCTAAGCGAGGGTTCACTCATCCTCTTCATTGCCGATCGCCGGAGGAAGTTCGCCGCCGACCTCAGGGCGCGGTGGTACCGTCCGTTAGGGTTGACTCCAACAGCTGACATTGTCGAAACTAGGGTTTGAGATTGGAGGAGAGGAAAGAAGGAGCTTGATTTGGTGAGATGGGATGAGGGATTGAAGTAGATTTAAAAGGACGGTTTCTTTTGAAATGCGGTGGGTTTTGTCATTGAGTTTGAGGGGTTCAGTCATGGTGTGGGACTTGAGAGAGCGGAGGTTGATGACGAAGACAAATGTTGTTAGGGTTTTTAACGCTTTTGGTTTTGGGGAGTGAAAACAAAACGGCAGGAGGGATGACGTTGGGAATTTCTTTTTGGAATATATTGAAAACATAACGGTACGAGAGAAGATAAAACTTCGCAAAACCCCTGAACATTTGCGAGTTTCCAATAAAACCCCTTAACTTGGTGGGCCCCAACACTTGGTCTTTACATGCGTGGCATCAATCGATACTTGTAAATTGCTAAAATATCAGATTGACCTAAAAATTAATATTCATTTACCACTTTGGTCTAAAAAGTGACAATGGTGACACTTTGACCTAAAAAGGGATTTTAATTCTCTCAATTTCCAAAAAAAGTAATGAAGAAATCATCACTTTAAGTAGTTGATAATTATGATTCATTCTAACTCCATCACTAACTCCGTCCAGAAAATCGTGCTCTTTCATAACTTACACTCAAATACAAATCACAATCACCAACTAAATTATCCAATATTTATGCTATAGTAAATTACAATATAGTAGTGATCTCTTCACTACTTTTAGTAATGGAGAGGATTTGAATCCGCAGAAAAGAGTCGTCTGATTTGGATTGTCAAGTGATCACCTCGCCGTTTATTATTATTTAGACAGCCATGGTTAAATCCAAATCAAACAATTAACAAATCTATTATCTATGTTCATTTCCGCTTATCGTTCAAAATAAATTACAAACAACCACTAAATAATAAACTCGTGATTAATGATTTTTCTTTATATATATATTTATATATATATATTATTTTCATCTATATATATATATTATTTTCATCTATATATATATATATATATATATATATATATATATATATATATGGGTATGCTTGGTACCAAGCACCATTTTAGTGCTTGGTAGTGAGATGTATCAATCACATCCTTTCAGCCGTATGCTTTGCGGTCCTCCATTTGAGGAGTGGATGTGATTGATACACCTCAACTACCAAGTACCAAACATACCATTTTTCTCATATATATATATATATATATATATATATATATATATATATATATATATATATATATATATATATATATATATATATATTATTTTCATCTATATATATATATAGCACTTAAGTTTATAAGGAGTAGTCATACACCAACTTTTCTAACCACTCATCTTGCTTTGGGATCCGTGAAAGATATAAAGCCCACTTTGAGATTTGTGCATCACAAATCTCAAGACAAGATGAGTGGATAAAAAGTTGGTGTATACTATTCCCTATTATAACTTAAGTTTATAAGAGCTTTACTATATATATATATATATATATATATATATATATATATATATATATATATATATATATATATATATATATATATATATATATATATATATATAGCACTTAAGTTTATAAGGAGTAGTCATACACCAACTTTTCTATCCATTGATGTTGCCTTGGGATCCATGAAGATATGAAGACCATTTTGAGATTTAAGCATCTCTTGATGGTACAAATCTAAAGGCAACATCAATGGATAAAAAAGTTGGTGTATACTATTCCCTATTATAACTTAAGTTTATAGGAGATTTGCTCCATATAGAGTAAAGCTCCTATAAACTTAAGTGGATATGAGCACTTGTCAACCAAATTTTTTATCCCTTCATTATGCTTTGATATTTGTGCTACACATCAATGCTATCTTTGAGATTTGTGCATTTATTTGCATCACATGCTAGCACAAATCTCAATGCTAAATCAATGGATAAAGTTTATAAGAGCTTTACTATATATATATATATATATATATATATATATATATATATATATATATATATATATATATATATATATATATATAGCACTTAAGTTTATAAGAGCTTTACTATATATATATATAGCACTTAAGTTTATAAGGAGTAGTCATACACCAACTTTTCTAACCACTCATCTTGCTTTGGGATCCGTGAAAGATATAAAGCCCACTTTGAGATTTGTGCATTTATTTGCATCACATGCTAGCACAAATCTCAATGCTAAATCAATGGATAAAGTTTATAAGAGCTTTACTATATATAAATAAATAAATAAATATATATATATATATATATATATATATATATATATATATATATATATATATATATATATATATATATATATATATATATATATATAGCACTTAAGTTTATAAGGAGTAGTCATACACCAACTTTTCTATCCATTGATGTTGCCTTGGGATCCATGAAAGATATGAAGACCATTTTGAGATTTAAGCATCTCTTGATGGTACAAATCTAAAGGCAACATCAATGGATAAAAAGTTGGTGTATACTATTCCTATTATAACTTAAGTTTATAGGAGATTTGCTCCATATAGAGTAAAGCTCCTATAAACTTAAGTGGATATGAGCACTTGTCAACCAAATTTTTATCCCTTCATTATGCTTTGATATTTGTGCTACACATCAATGCTATCTTTGAGATTTGTGCATTTATTTGCATCACATGCTAGCACAAATCTCAATGCTAAATCAATGGATAAAGTTTATAAGAGCTTTACTATATATATATATATATATATATATATATATATATATATATATATATATATGTAGAATGGATATAAAATCCAATCACTATTGTCAAAAATAAAAATATATATATAAATAGAAGCACGCATCTCTTTGATGCTATCGACTACTGTAAGAGGCAGTATAGTTCTCAGGCAATACTTGTATGGTAAAGCATTCAAATAGACCACAAAACTTGTAAGCACAAATGCAATAAGCCACTTAACAAATATACAGAAAATTACTGCCAAAAAAGAAGGAAAAAAGATAATTACTAATCCTACGTTCAACAACAAGACATTGCATCTAACCCACTTCCTCTTGTTCAACGGCCACACAAATATACTCGGCAACATAAAACACAACCCTTTCCACATACAACCTATTTCTGTCGTATGATGAAATAAAACATTGTAAACTACAACTATTCACAGAGTTCAGGCATTTATCTCCGAATTGCACTGATGCTCGCGGTGACAGCTCCTTCGGTTCCAAAAAATACCCGAACAGCTCGTTCTCTCAAGCCTCTGCTCATCTATTTTATCTTCTACCTCATTTGTAGAACTGCTTTGTGAGCCACGAGGGGATTGCTCTCTTGCCTCCCCTTCGGATTCAATGCCCGTGCTCGGGTCATCATCACACGAGCATGAAGGAAGGGCAGCAGAAGGAAATGGAGTGCAAGACAGAGGGCAAACAACCTCTGAAGAAACTGCTGCCACACGATTCCGACGAAATTCAGACCTGCAGGACATAGACTCTGGTGGGGGAAGAGCACGGGGATGTAAAATGCACGGGTTACATAGGCTGAGTGCTAGGTTTGGCTTAAGCTCTTTTGTTGGCGTGGTGGAGAGTTTGATGAAAGAGACTATGCCAGTTCGACAGAGAGGACATGGGATAGATCCTGGATGGCCGACCATCTCAGATGTGATGTTGCTTGTTGAACAGAGATAGAGAGCACACTTGACGCAGAGTTGATGGGCACAACCTGAAATTTTCAATAGTTAGTGGATATCAAGGTATTGAAGAAGTAATTTAGTACAAAAGTCCAATATTGAGTTTCAATTATTTGCAATTTTTGGTATACATTCCATGTTACTTGAGGATTGCTTCATTGGTTCAAATTAGTTCTCACTTATTAAGTTTGGTAAGAAATGATGTTGATTATCTGGTTAATGGTACATATGAAAATTTATGTTGATGGTATTCATTAGTTGATAGATAAACACTAGCCTATTACTTGTACTACCACGGGAGTTGCAGAATAATAACCCATACATCGCATAAATTAGAATGTTTTTTGCCAAATATGAAATTTCATGCAAGTAAGAAACCACATGAAGTGGCCATCATCTGGTTGATGGTCGATCTGAAAATTTATGTTGATGGTACTCATTAGTTGGTAAAATAAGCACCTGCGTAAGAGGTTCTGCAATAATATCACTTGCCTATTACTTGTACGACCATGGGAGTTGCAGAATAATAACCTATACGCAAATAAGAATGTTGTTGCCAAAATATGGGATTACATACAACTAAAGCACATGAAATGTCCATAGTATATGGGCTTATATATCCACTTGCCATGTATACATTAGACCTCAAATTCTTCAAGCCAAAAAACTCATACCTTCTTTCCCAACCAACAAATTGGTGGGCTTTTCATCTGGGATCAGGCTAGAAGCACCCAAATAAGGGGGCCAATCAAGTTAAGGTTTAGTTTGACTTCAGAAATTGAGTGTAGTTCTGACCGAATGAATGTATCGGAATCAAATACCTAATACATTAACCTTTTGGGTCTAAACATATCCAAATATATTGTTAATGTCTCTCCGTTTGAGCTCCAAACGTAATCAAAGCAAATTAATACATTTTCAAAGCCATATGTGACTAACATTTATGTCATTTATCATTACAAAGCATCTAGAGGTTTTCCTTCCTCCTATAATGGTCCGTTTTTCTCCACCCAAACCAACTTACCACAATTTCTCCAACTTACTTCCTGTCTCATCCTATGTCATCTTACCTCTTTACTTCCATATTCGTCTCTCCTTGTCCAACCTCTTTACTTCCATATTTGTCTCTCCTTGTCCAAAGTAGTTTTTTTTTCCCTTAAATTAAGTCCCTCTAACTATTAAAGAAAACTCTGAAGTTGTGGTGAGAGTTGAGAGTTCATTTTTATATTCTAACATGCCCTCTCAGGGTGAGAGCCTATTTTTTATGGGCCCAAAACTAGACTCACACAGTGGTGTCAATTTTTGAAAATCTGCTTTAAATTCGTGGCCGATGGGATTTGAACCTGGGTTGATTTGATACCATCTTAAATTAAGTGCCTCTAGTCATTACACCAAAACTCTAAAGTTGTGGTGAGAGTTGGGAGTTCTATTTTTATATTCTAACATTTATAATTCACTAGTTCTTTTTTCTAAAAGTAGGAAATTTCTTGTTGTGAATTATATATATAATAAGTTGTTAGCACCAAATATTTGCTTGTTCTCTTTCTTCACACTTTGGTATCGATCCTGGGCTAATGTGATTATCCTTCACACTACCTTAGAAGGGCTTGTGTGCTTTGGCGCTTTTTTTTTTAAACAAGAGGAATTTGTAACTGTTAGCCAACAACTACTTAATTCGACCAGATACAAAAGGGACCTGCCACAACAATAATGTAAAATAAAGATTTGCAGAGACAGCAGGCAAACCTTCCGCAGCTACATTGCAAGCCCTTTCCAAGCAAACTGCACAGGTATCACCATCATCAGTTGTAGCAGCAGATTGTAGTCCACATTCCCTAAAGCAAGAAAAAACGTAATGGTTATGAAAAGATGCATCATCAATAGATACAAACTATTAAGGATAACTAAGAAACATCAAAATTTAAGCAGCAAAATTCTAGGTTTGACTGGTTAGCCAAAATACTAGTCTAACATACAAGTAGAAACCTTGTTCTCCCATCCATGAGCTTGAATTGGAAATCATTGAAGGATCAGTAGAACCAATAAAGATTAACTATGGGCTAAAGCACTATCTCTGGTGAATTTTAACATCCAAGTCAGTTATGTAACCTTATTAAGACAAAAAGAAAGAAATGTTGATAAGTGTGAGATAAAACTCAGGAGTATCAAACCACAAGCCAATATTCCAATTAACTTATAGGATTTTGAAGTGTACGACGGTACATTTTGTACATGGCAGAAGTATTACATGGTACTATATAACTATGGGCTAAAGCACTATATCCGCTGAATTTTAGGAACAAAGTCTTTTTAGTTATGCAATCATATTCATCAGAAAAGAAATGTTGAGAAGTGTGAGATAAAACTCAGGATTATTGAAGCACAGGCCATTTTCCCAACACTTAATAGGATTTTGAAGTATACATGGTGCTCTATAAAATTGTGAAGATTAAAAATGCCAAATATCTATGAAGAGTAGATGCATCATCTAGTTGAGTGGGTCCAACCCTAATAGGACCCACCAACAAAAAGTTCAAATCCACTTCTCCTGTTCTCAATTGGAAAAAGGGAAAGGAGTTGTTTATTTATAAAAGGAAATGAAGGGGCTGCCAATTAGCATAGCAGAGAAAACAATGTTACGTATAAAGGACTAGGCGCTTGGAGTTGGTAGCCTTAGCTGGCAGGCTTTTGCCTATTTTTTAATTTATTTAATTATAATAATTCACAAAAATTTGTATTAACTATTAAGTTCATATCAAATTGTAAAAAATAAATAAATAACAATCTTAGATCCATAATCAACCATGCATAAATACTAAATAACTAAAATAGTAACCAAATACTAAGAGACATCACCATGTCCAACATAATCAGTTAATCACAGTGAAAAAAGATGAAAATAGGTTAAGAGTTAGTAATGGGTTCGGGTTTGGGTTATGGGTTCTTGGGCTAGGTTTTAGTTTAAAATTAGATTTTTCTTTTCTTTTCTTTTTTTGTTAAAAAAGCTAGGGAGCGGCCGCCTAGACTGGCCGCTCAGGCCAAATCTAGACGGCCAAGGCACCGCCTAGGCCGCTTTTTACAACACTGAGAGAGAAGGGGGAAAAAAAGGCAGAAGAGAGAGACTGGTGAGAGGAAGAGAGAGAAGAAGAAAAGGGTTTTCTTGTGCTCAAATTACAGTGATTTACGTAGCATTTTCACCATAGCAATGCTACCAGGGGTATGCTATCAATTTCTCCGCAGGTCAAAATTTTTAAGTGTGCCTTTTCCCTTAATCCGTCAGCAATAACATGTAACATAGGAAGAAAAAGCCTATGATACTTTATCATTCTTAGGACAATATGACTATTCATGTTGTAATGGATTCAAAACACTTTTCACAGAAAAGCTTAACCCTGTGGATCTTGATCCAAATTCATTGCTTTTGGTTAATGTTTCAGTGTGCAGCCATTCTCACACGTGACGTGCCTCACCAATCTTTATGTCATGTGCCAGCGTATTGCATGGGCCTTCAATTGGCAACATTGTCCTCATGAGACTTCAGAACTGACATGGTGCAGAGACATGACCCGATATGGCTAGATGGGTATGAAAAATCTTGAAAATTGCACAAAATGATATAGCATACATACATCTACAAAATCCCCAGATACAAATATGGCATAGATAGTAAACTCACTCCCTCATACACAACTATACATAGACTGCTTAGGGAACTTACCTAAGGAGTAGGTTATCATAAAATAGAATGGCGTTTTAGGAATTCGTTTAAGACTCCATTCAAGAGATGTCAACTAGACAGATTAGTTAATAAGACAACCCAATTGTCCTGAAAGGAGAAAGCCTTACCGGAGTCTTTTGGTTTACTCATATTTAACCTAATAAACAACAACCCACATTGTCAACATGGAACTATATCTTACTAATGCCATAGCTTACTTTTCTTTTTAACAAGACTCATCAAGCAACCATATTTCCTAATTGCATTACCGGACGTAATGCAAAAAGAAAAACAAAATGTATTTTGGCTCATATTTGATCGAATCCAAGCACTCCCCCTTGGTTCTTACAGGTTATATCCAAGTAATCTCTTCTGTGTAATTGCAAGTTGGATTGTGGGCCTACGAGTCTTTTGACCTCCTTGATGAGTCAGAGCTAGTTTATCCTTTTAAGTTTCTTCTGCTTCCTTCAAATTTCTTCTGCTTCCTTTATGAACCAACAAAGCAGATGAACTTTCAACTTGCAAGTCCTCTTCCTTACATAGCATGGTGGACTATATCATCTTTGATAATACCCAGATATCATTGCTCATCAAATCGAATTGAAGACCTAATTCTTAGGAATTTGATTAAGGCCCAAAAAAGATGTATGACTAAATGGATTGGTTAATAAGACTTTGAATCCAATTCACCAAAAGGGAAACCCCTAAAGGTGTCTTCAGTCTATCTTATCTAATATATATTTAATCACCCTCTTAGTTGATCTTATGAATCTTACGCTATTTCCTTTTTAATTAAACTCGTTAATTTGTCCTATTTCCTCATTCGGTTTCTTGCCATTCTCAATTTACCATATACAAACTTGGATGCAAAAGACATATTTCAACAATATGGCCATCCCATGGTAATCCGCACCATCAATTGTGATGTCCATGTCCACATCATTAAAGCCTATAAGTCTAGCAAATTTCTTATTTGGTTTCTTGCCATTCTCAATTTACCATATACAAACTTGAATGCAAGAGACATATTTCAACAGTATGGCCATCCCATGGTAATCTGCACCAATTGTGATGTCCATGACTCCATGTCCATATCATTAAAGCATATAAGTCTAGCAAATTTAGTAAGACAAGAACAATAAGAACAGAAAAATAATCACATCACCTATTTTTATATTAGTTAGAAAATATTAATTTGATACAAATACAAGAAAATATACCCATTTGATTAGTACAATTATAGAAGCAAGTATTGATTTCCAATTTATTCTTATAAGATAAGGTTCATGGGCTTCGAGCAGTGTTTTAAATGGCGGCCATGGCAGCAGTGTTTTAAATGGCGGCCGCCATGGCGGTTTTATGACCAAGCCGCCACGATTTTTGAGTTTTAATGCGTATATCGTTTTTGAGGTCATGTCGGGGACATGTCGGAAAATATCGGACATTGCGGGTGCCATTGCGGCCTTGAAAAATCGGCCAAATTAGATAAAAATCGGTTTTAAGCTTATTGGGTCAAGTTTGCTAAACCCGACCCGACCCAATAACCTTATTTATGTTTCCTTTAGGGTTTTTTTGACCAAACCAGCCGCCAAACCCTTCTGCCTCCTCTTTTCTTTATTCTTCTTCTCTATTCTTCTTTCCTGGGCTGCTGAGCTTCATCCTTGGGCTGTTGAGCTTCATCCCTTGGCTGCTGACCATCCATCTTCTTCTTCGGGACCACTAAGCACAGGTAAATGGGCAAATCTCTCTCTCTCTCTCTCTATTTCTCAAAATTTGCATCTAACTCTCTATCTCTCTCTGTCTTTCAGCTTCAAGAAATTCTCTGTCTTTCAGCTTCAAGAAACTCAAGTCAAGCTTCAAAGTTTAAAGAAGCTATGTATTTCTTTTTCTCATTCTCCCTCTCAATCTCTCTCTCTGTCTTCTTTCTCTCAGTCCATCTTTCTTCCTCACAGTCCCTCTCTCTCTCAATCTCTTTCTCTTCTTCAGTTTCCCTCTCTCAGTCTCTCCCTCTTCCTCTCAAACTCTCTCAGTCCCTCTCTCTCTCAATCTCTATCTCAGTCTCTCCCTCTTCCTCTCAAACTCTCTCAGTCCCTCTTCCTCTCTCTCTCTCAGTCCCTCCCTCTTCCTCTCAAACTCTCTCAGTCCCTCTTCCTCTCAAACTCTCTCAGTCCCTCTCAAGCTCAATCCCTCTCTCAGTCTCTCAATCTCTATCTCAGTCTCTCCCTCTTCCTCTCAAACTCTCTCAGTCCCTCTCCCTCATCTCTCTCTCAGTCCCTCCCTCTTCCTCTCAAACTCTCTCAGTCCCTCTTCCTCTCAAACTCTCTCAGCCCCTCCCCCCTCATCTCTCTCCCTCAGTCTCTCCCTCTTCCTCTCAAACTCTCTCAGTCCCTCCTCCCTCGTTATTTTGTCAATCTCTCATTATCTCATTTTACCTCTCCAACTCTCTGTCTCCACCCTCATGTCTCTCATTCTCTGTCAAAAAAAAATCCATTTAGTGTTCCTAACATCAATACACCATAACTCAATAAGTTATGTACTTTTTCATATGTTTAGACAATATAATTATTAAGTATATTTAGATTTCATTTATGATATTATATTAACCTATCCGATATGGCAATCCGATACTTTTTTCATGTCCCCCGAAATATATCCCCGATTTTCGCCATCCGACATGAATTTTGGCCGACCGACATGAACCCGACACCCGACATTTAAAACATTGGCTACGAGTCTTATGTTAAGAATTATTCACTTGTTATTTCAATATATTCTCATAACACACTTTGATATGAAAAAGAAAAGGAAAAGCCCATATTATGTATAGTGCACTTTTAGGAAGTATTTAGCTAAATATCAAAATTAGGAATACATTATATATTTAAGAACATGTGTTAAATATCTTTGAATCATAACAATTATGTTTGAATCATGACAAAATAAGAATCCACAAGTGTACAAGTAGTGCCCAAGAAATTATCTCAAATACATGTTAAATACGGCCACAACTTTATGATAGTGTGATAATGCAAGTGTAACCTGGTACCTTCCATCCAATGAGGGTAAGTGTTAGTCTCCTTGACCATTAGAGGCCAATTAATAGCCATAACTTCCCTACCATTTACAAAGTAAACCTTAGTCAGATCCTTGCAAGTCAAACTTTGCATCAAACTTACCATCCTAGGCTACCCAACCCTCTCTTAGAATACCTACTTAACGTTGCACTTTGGTTCCTCTAGGACCACAAGTTTGCATCTCATAATATACCAGAAGAAAACATGAGCAATTTTGAGAAAAATACTGAGACCTTAGAATGGGTTAGGCATCACGTTACTTACCCTAAGTGTTATCTTGCTTGATATATATTCTTAGTTCATAAATCGATCAGCTTAACCTAAAGGGTTGGTTTTTTGATATAGCCCTTATGGTAAAGACTTCAAAAGGTCTTTGCTTCAAGCTTTATCACGCTCAGTTTGAAACATGTTGATGTACCATCGCTTCTTTGTCTTCCAAAAGCAAGTTTGATGCCAGAGGCCTTCACAAATGCTTAAAGGGTCACATGAGAGAAAGTCACGCTCAGTTTGAAACATGTTGATGTACCATCGCTTCTTTGTCTTCCAAAAGCAAGTTTGATGCCAGAGGCCTTCACAAATGCTTAAAGGGTCACACGAGAGAAAGTCTCAATTTTATATTTGCTTGATGTACATTGTTACCCAAGCCACGAGCTTAAGCTGTTAGCTATTATCTAATAAACATAAAAGTTTAATGTTGAATTTCAAAAAAAAAAAAGCCCATTAGAGAAAAGTGGAGGATGAAGGACAATTAGAGAATTTGCAAAATGCAAATGGAGGATAATTCACAAAAAAAAGGAATAAATGTTGAATTTTATATAGTAAAAGATATCCAAGACAACTCAGGGAAAAAGGAAAAAAAAGAACTTAACCACTTCATTTCTACTACTCAATACTGACCAGAAATGAGAAAAATGGACCTAACCTTTGTGGTTGAAAACAAACAAGAACCAAAGCCTCTCCGGAATAGTGAGAACAGGTATCAGCTGAGTGTAAAAAATGAATGGGTTAAGATCATTAAAATTTCTATTGCCCCTTAGAGCGAATACAAAGAAGCAATGTGTTAGGCATTTATGACGCTTTAGGGCCTGCTTCAACGTTTATTCGCTATTAGCTGTGACTAAGGATAATAGCAATATAGCATAGTGTGTTACTGCTCAGGACCCGCTGATGTGAAACACTATGTGTGCAGGTATGAAGATCGTCGACAACAATGCTTCACCAAATCAGCGATCGATCTAGGCAGGAAGCTCAAGAAATAAAGTGACGTTAACGATGGTTTTAAACAAAATTGCAATGTATTCAGTTTATGACCTTGTAAATTATTCAGAAAATGAATGTAATGATTTATTCTTGTAATAAAGTTCGACTTGTAATATCTAAATAAGCAATTGTACGCAGTCAAATAGAGTCACTCGCTCACTAATCAAACAGAATACAGCACAATCGCAATTGATACTAAAATTGACAATAACATAAGCAGGATAGCAGTTCCTACGGTACTGGGTCGAAAGAAAACGAAACCTTTATCGTCCTGAATAGGCTCGACGTGCAGATCCTCCGGAGGCGGTGCGGCGACACCGAATGTGAGGGGAGAAAGTTCCCCTCCGAGAGCTACGTAACTGGGATGAAGAGGGGCGTCGGGGTAGAAACACCGGTGCCACGAACTGATTCCCAAACGGCTCTCCACGCTATCGACGATCTGAGGAGTCACGCGTTCGATATACCCGTCTGGAGTGTCAAAGGATTGGTAGTCGAACCACTGAGAGAGTTGTAAATCAACCACGCCGGTCTCGGATCGCATACCCACTGGGCGCCGGCCGTGGTCGGCCATGCACTAGTGGGCATCGCAAAAGAAACAAAGCGAAATCAACAATCAAAATCGGAAAAAATAGAAAGGAAGTCAAAAAATCTTGAAGTCGAGGTCGAAAAGAAAGAACAAAGTCGAAATAATGATCAATGGATCGAGATCTCATGGATCGAAAATCGAAGATAAAATCAAAAGGGATAAATATGTAGTGAAAGAAAAAGGAGAGATGTATGAAATGAGAAAAGGAAAAACAAAGAGGAATAGTAACATAAGAGGTTAAATATGTGAGATATGTAGTATGGAAGATTAGATGAAAAGAGGTTTAGTATAAGGAGGAAGATGGAGACGAGGGTTTTAGGCGAAAGGTGTCATAGAGAAGGGAGGATTAATTAGGGTTTCACACCCAGGTTTCATACCTTAACAAAGCAATTAGCATTTAAAACTTTATTCATTCAATAATTTCTCAGATCTGATTACAACTATTTAAATAGGCTTTGAAATACAAATCCCTTAAGTCTCTCTCAATCAATTACAATCAGATTAGCTGCTAAATTTAACCATAATTCAAAATTCAAAATTCAAAATTTAAATTCAAAAAGTAAACTAAAACGGCAAGCGAATCTGTCATCAATCAATCAAAACCAAATACTTGAGGGATGCAGTGCGGTGGAATCTGGCGTCTCTAGTGATAAACAGCGAAAGTCCAGCGCGCGTCTTTGAGATGTCCACATCACCCACTTCACTAAGGTGACCACTAAAACATCTCTACGAGCACTTTTTGGAACACTGGACTTGACTACTTATTGTTGAAGGCTTTTGAGTATCCTTCCAATCCAAACTCAGCTATAGGATATCTATATGTAAAATTAATCTGTTCTAGTACGTCTAGATCATCTAGAGTTCCTAAAATAAGTACAATAAAAAACAGCGAAATTTTTGTGTCCACGGTCTAGAATGTTTACAACAATAAAAGGCAACATGTACGGATTTTCAAGAGTTCAGATAAGGACCAAATGTTGTGGCAACAATTTATATGCACTGAAATATATAACTGAGCAATATTCTAGTTTTGGCCATTGATATGCCTACTTAATGCATAAGCTTTAATCCCATTTTGTTTGGTTTCCCAATGGTTCTTCTAAAACAAATCAGGCCGAAGTCAGTTTGCCCCAAATTCAATTTGAAAGTCATATGGCGGAAGAAACAGAAATTCATGGATCATTCCAAAATATAAGTGATTGCCAGATTGGTTTCATTCAGCCCCCACCGCCCCTCACCGTTTAATTCCTGTTGAGAATTTCCTCAACAATAAATGTTCAAAGGGAAATTTCCTAAATTTTGATGGCATTGTTTATAATGTCCTGTCATGATATAAAGATCAGAATAACAGTCCCCTGTGCACAAAAAATAATAATAAACTTTATGGAGTAATTTTGTAGGTGAGTAGCAAATAACAACCAAGGAAATACATAAACAACTTGCATTTTTTGAATGCTTTGAGATTTCATCTACAAGTTCACATGCAATGCCCAATCTGCAGTAGGACGTTGGAGGACTACATTGTCCAGCATTGTTGTCATCCATGCCTCCTTCCACTACTTCTAAACAAACTGTTTTGTGCTTGCAAAGTTGGCATCACCTACTTCTCCATGGAGAAGACTCAACATTCCTCATTAAAATGTGAAATACTTCATACTTTCAGTATTCTTTTTTCATGTGCATATTGCAAACTATGTTCTATAAGCATACTGAGTTCCGTATTAAGCAACACTGTGATAAAAATCCAAATAGTCAAAAGGTGATCTGACAGTCATTTCTCTTTTCAGCTGGATCACCAGAAAGCATAATAAATCAATGTAGAAAATATAATGCAATTCTGTGATAAAACATGAAATCTGAAATGTTCACGCAGCAATAAGCATTTGTACGAATATATAACGGTTTTCATAGGCACAAAATACCTTGCTATATTAAGTATGCTCATAAGAGGCAATGAAAGATATTTAGATGGTGGAAACTCAGGTATAATTGCATCAGAGGTGGGCATGAGTAATGGCTCGAGACAATGACGATCCCACATTTTAGCAACATCAAGTGGAAGCCACCTGAAAAATAAGAATGCCCACAGTGAGCAAACACTATAAGAGATCTATTTTAACAGAAACAAGAAGGCTCAAACACAAGGCTTCTAAAAACAGGAGAATAAGGTTACCCATTGCAATTCAATGTCAACCGACTAGCACCTTTGGAAAGAAGTAACTGCACAGGAAATGGATTTGAAACTAACATATATTAAAAAAAAAAAACCGAAGCATGCATCCAAGTCTAAAAACAGAAACTTGGCATCCGAATACAAAAAAAGTATAGTCCAAGTTAATTTGCCTGGCAGCACTTGAGACTCCCTCCACAAGCAGCATAATGCAAAGGTGTGCTCCCAGCTCCTGCCATATTCACACAATCAATACCATCGCCTTAAAATCTATACAAAATCAATAAAAATAAACACTGATATCACGAGCAAGAAGAGTTACCTATACCTATCAAATTTATCGCTGAACCATAATGAAACGTAACAACCGAAACACTTGCACGCAAATCAAGCAATAGCTGCACACAATCAGAGTACCCATTCAATGCCGCCAAATGAATAGCAGTGACACCACCATCCGCAGGCTTGTTAATGAACCTAGCAAGAACCCTGAAACAACAAACTCTAAATCATCACAGTATCCTTTTCTCCAGAAAAGACCAACAAATTATTAAAGTTACGGACAACATACGATTGATTAAATTTAGGCCCGGATGCAGAATTGTCACTCTCAACACTTGAACTGGCCACTCCATAAGGAGCACTGGGGACAAAGTCTGCAGCTAACAGCCTTATGCATCTCACATGACCATCAATGGCTGCAAAATGCAGCGCAGTCCTGCCGCTTAAATAATCAGCCCTAGTAACCTTAAAAAAGACCCATAAACATTCATATCAATATCCTCCAACAATTAAAAGATCTACACTTTCCAGTGATAAACAAATTAACACGTACATTGCATCTGAAGAGCAGCAGAGTCTGCACCACTTCCCAGTGCCCATGCCGACAAGCTTGCATCAACGCCGTCTAAATTAACCCCAAAACTCAAAATTAGGGCAAAATTGGACTGAAACCAGCCAGTAATTCATCAAATCTACTCACCTGACCGCAATAATTCCTAGAATTCACATCCGCTCCCTTCTCCAGCAACAGCGTAACAATCTGGCCAATTCCAAGGGCGACAAATCAACAAAATAACCCCAAAAAATCAATAAAAATCGCAAGAAATTGCAAACTCAAAATCGGGACCTCGTTGTGGCCTTTGGCGGCGGCGAAGTGAAGAGGAGAGTTGAGGCCGCCAAAGGTGGAGTATTTGGCGAGGCAAGGGTTGAACTCTAGCAGCATCTTGGCCTCGACGAGATCTCCGTCTCTCGCTGCCGACACTAGTCTCTCGCCGGAGGCCGAGCATCCTAGAGAGTTCCCCATTGAAGAGACAAAAAGGATCGATCTTGATGTAAGATATCTTGATCACAGCATTGTTTTATTTGGGGAAAGAGATCAATTTGGGTAGTCTAGCGACAGAGTAACCGATGAAAGAGAAAGAGATCTTTGTTTTGTTTTGAAGTTTTAGAGAGAGAGAGAGAGAGAGAGAAGAGTTACTTGTTACTTGTCTCTCTCTCTACGATGGGGATTTGTCTGGTTTGGACAAGGGGGAGCTTTTGTGGCAGCTAGCGAGATTCACGGTAGGTTTTAGATTTTGTTTTTTGATAATGAAATTTTCTCTATTTATCCTTCCAATTTTATTAGTTATTTTAAATTAGTTTGTTTTTTTGTTTTGTTAGTTGTTTTTGTCAAAATTGCTAATTCAGATGGGACTAGATTTTAATCAACAGGGTGAATCTAATTATGTTTCTATCCTCAATTAGTCACCTACTTCTAAAAATCCCAAAAGTTTAAAGAAATACAATAGATTTATAAATAATAGATTTAACGGGTCTGTGAACCCATGTCTTAGATATAAAGAGGTTAAAAGAATTTAAATGGTAAATGACTTAAGTGGAGGGGGTTGCTTGGTTCTTTTTTGGGGACAATGGTTAAAAGTTTCTGCAGCAGGAAATACTACATCCAACTATGATTAACGGCTACAATGATTCCAAGACAAATCAATTCAAAATGGAGAGATATTGTCAATGACTGTCACATTATTTTTTGAAATGTCCTTACACATGATGTTCGTCAATTAAATGATGTACGGCAATGAAAATTACTGTAGCGTGACAGTAGTTTTCCTTGCTTTTCCTCTAGAAAGACAAACAACCATATGGCCTTAAGAGAAGTATTCCCGAAATATCAAATGGTTGCTAGAGAGACTAGATTCGAGGGACTAAATAACAATATTCTCCCCGAAGAAACAATAGGACATGAGGAACTAAGCAACAACTTCAATGTGGTGAGGGACTAATTTCAAAATATTTTAAAGGAGCAATATAGAAATTACCCTGTTCGTAGGTAAGATACTTAATTTGAATGGATCTATTTTGATTTGGTTTAGGGCTACAGATCAAGAAGCTGGTGAGGTGGAGACAAAAATCTATGATGGATATGAGGTTGTTGTTAAAGACAGGTGAGTTAATTAAGGAAAGATATGCTAGGATCCCATTAATTAGTAGAGTGGAAATAAAATTCATCCCATGGTCTCATCCATCTTAGCAAGGATATTTCTAACTAAACTATAGGTTTCATAGTATTTAGACTGTATTGCATTGAGCTTAAAGTAGACATACTTAAACACTACTTAGTAAATTAGAAAGAGAAGGTTCAAAAGTTAAACTTCAATACAAAAATTATCAAATCTAAAATATAATACTAGAACAGTTAATATACAAGAATAATGAGATGGGTAAATATGGATAGATGAATAGAAAACAAGACATATACTGTAATCAACTTAGGATAATATATAGATAAGCCATATGATATTCTTTTCTTTTATATCTTATATTAATCTAACTTTAGATCCAGCTTATTTTTTCTATATTTGGTCTAGATATATTGTAAATATGTTAAGAATGTTCATCTTATCAATTAATTTGGACATGAAGATATGTCTAGTTAAAAGGAATCTAATTAGCAAGAGAAGTCTACGTTTTTCCAAAAGAAAAGAAATTCATTTTAATTGCCATCCTAATATCAAATTCAAATGTGCATCTATTTAGGTACATCTCACTATAATAGACTATGAAATTAATTAGAATTTCCTACTATTAACTACTATTTTGGTCAAACAAAATAATTTTGCGTATAAGGATTAAATTACTTAGCCAAATCGACAACGATGTCTTCACTAGATCCAAAAGGTTCAATCTAAAATTAGAATAAAAGTATATATTAGGTGAACTCCTGATGTACTATTGTTTGACCTTTTTCTCGGTCACTAATAATTTGTTAAACACTCGGAGTAGTCAACACGTTTGAGGGATTATTGAAGCAAAGATGAATCCAAACATAAACTATTAAGCTCTTCTACCGAACTAAGTAAACTAGAACCAATCACCAAGTTCAATAAATAGAAAAATCAATGGAAAGAGTAGTTATAAAATCTCAATTAATTCATCACATGACAGTAGTTGGAGGGAACGTGGGTTCTTGTCAATTCCTAATTGGACTGTATGTCATGAAAGCTCACCTATGGCTTTGGTTGGCAACTATCACTGAAAATAGGCTAAACTTGAGATTTAAACTGTTTAGCTGTGGATCAAATTTCCCCTAGTTCACAAATAAACTAGTTTAAAATAAACTAGTTTAAAGGCCAAGAATAAACTAAAGCAAACTGGGTCATTTCTAGCCTAATTTTTGCCGATCAACAAAACATTCTAAAATTCGACCACATTCAAACCTGACCAATTTTAAAGAGTTGACAAACACATCTTATATGTATTGTGATGTATGTATCATGACGCCGCACCGACCAATTGGGTGCACATATATAACGTGTAGTTAGAAATCCGGATAGCTAGCAGCAGTCACATACATTTATACATCACAAACAATAGAAGATGAGCTTGTGGATTATTTCTTAACATCATCCTTTACTGCTTAAGTCAGTATCCTTCATTTAACTGAAGATCACCGCATAAAAAAAAATCAAAGAACAATATTAAAAAGATGTTTTTGTAGGGGCGGTCTCTTATCCGTCTCTCCATAGTAAAGACATCGATCATTGTGCATCCTGCTCATTCAAAACATCCTCATCCAATTAGAGGGTCAAATTCAGACTTGTATAAATTGAAAATCAAAGGTGAGACACAAGAGACAATTTCAACACGAATTGCAGCCTCTAACAATTTATTTCAATTAGCAAATGTTTCTATCAGATTGCAGACAAACAGAAGCTGATCAATATCTCCAAGTACATAAAAAGCAATCAAAACCGCAACTCTCCCAACAACTGTGAGATGTCCCACAATTTATAAGCACCATGATGATTCAGATATTACGCGTTGCGGATATTATAGGGCACTGATCATCCTCTTCATCTCAGCAGATCGCCTAGGATCAGGCTCAGCAATTGCTCTCTCAGTTAGCACATGCTTAATTCGGCTCATTGATTTCCTTACCTATGAAAAAAAAAAACATTTAGGCTGCTATGTTAGATCAACAAATAGGTGCATAAAGCACAGATTGATTGCTCAATCATGAAAGTTTCTCTGTTACAGTTAAAGAAGAAAGTTCAGCACTAGGAACAAGACCAATTTATGGGCGAGTAACAAGGAAGTTATTTCGTGAGACCAAATGTTCTAGGTTTTAACAGAGGAGCCACAAATACAGCTATAATATCTGGTTATCAAAAGAAGGTAAACTCTTCATGTTGCGATCCTTGCAGGTTCTTTAGTGCCAAGGAACCACATTCCCACTGCTTGTAAATGCATCCTTCTTTTATGAAAAAAAAATAAAAAAAACATGCTGTTCATGCAGCATATTAAATTGCAATAACTCAAACTGGTGAACATCACACAGCATACCATGTGGATAAGCGGCAAACCATGTCAGGAAATTAGTGCAAAGGCAAGTTGAGACTCTAGAAGGATACTTGCAGGTATAAGCTTGATAGAGTTGAAAATAATTGAATTAAAAAAAAACCCCATAAGATGTTAGTAATATGAGTTTTTTGGGAATATAATTAATCCTAGATGCTTAAGCGAAACTGCTGAAAGCCACATGAAAACTGAGCTAGGTTTATTAACAAGGAAGTTGCTCGCAATGTACAGGCACCTTCAGCCTAATGAACTTTGTTTTTTGCCGTACAATAATCAGGCTATCTGATAAAGAAAGGAACTTGAAAAATTAAGTTTCACAACCCACTTCGAAACAAAATAATAATAATAATAATGAAAATAAAAATAAAATTTAAAATTTTAAAAACAAATTAAAAAAAAAATCTACGTTCTTCCTTCAAAACATCCTCATTGGTTCTCCATCTCCAAAATAATGAAAACAATAAACCAGTTAGTCATAAATATTTTAAAGACATACTTAGCAAAAGCTAAAAACTTTCTAGAATACATAACATGCTTAATGACTCGTCTTTCATTTCTCGGTTACTTATTTTGTGCCCTGGATCATGAATCAGGCATGAATTGGATCAAAACTCGGATAGGTGGGGGTGCGGGGAGGGATCACCTTTCTTCTTTTGCCCCTAATTCATTTCAGCATTCTCAATTTCAATATACTATGAGCATATTGTCTCCTAGTTGTTTACTGAAGATCCCAATTGTATGTATGCAACAACAGAAGCAAGAAAAAAAGTGAATCAATTGCAAGAAAGAGAAAAAGAAAGTAACTAATTAAGATATGATTATCTTTAAGTCAGTAATATATATATATATATCAAATTCGAGATTTTCAAGACCAAAATTAGTAATAAGTTAACACAAATATCTCTAGATAATAGACAACATGTTCCATGTTATGGACTAACTTTCTCAAATCAAAACCTGATTATATCTTGACCAAGTCCGAAGCTAGGTTACCCCTTATCCGTGTCCGACACATGTTCAACTCCAACGCTCCTTGGACACTCCTTGAATAAGCATAAATTTTTGCAGAGGTGTACCCAATTATATAATTTATGTTTTAGTTTAAAACACTCGTCATACACTTTTTGGAAGTATATATTATGTTTTGCGTCCACTTCCTACAACTTGCTTGATATGGGTCGGATTCATTTCGACCCATACTCAGTGCAAAAGTATGATTTTAAAAGGTCGTTCAGGGATCTAGTTAAAAAAACGAGTAATTTCCAAATGTATACTATAATCTGCTTAATAAATGAAACATTAAAATGGTACAGAAAGTATAGTTTTCATAACATGTAAATAAAGAGCAAAATCAATCTCATGTAAGTTACTAATATGTATGTACATAGCCCTGCCCCCATATCCTACATGTTACAAATTTGTTGTGTCCCCGTATCTTGCCTTTTACAAATTTATTGTGTCCTATACCTGCACCCTTACTCGCACCCGTACCCATGCAGCATAGGTCTGAAGACAACTACAGAGCTGTTTATGCTTAATTGGCTTGGAGAGTTCTCTATGATCAATTAAAAAGACAACACTTTTTTTTAAAAGGTTGATGTTGAAACCAGGACTCAAAGTTTTATTTGGCCTTATAAAATTGTACAGATTCCTAAAGATGCCAAAAGAAGGGGTGACGAAGTTAAGTCTTTAGCTAAAACTCAGCAAATAACCTAGATGTTCAAGAAGTAAAGATGTTCCTTTCTGATTTTTTTTTTCCCCTTTTCCTGAGAAGGAGTAAATGCAAGGTAGAAGGGAAGTATTTAAGAGTATTTTTGGAGGTAGAAACCAAAGAGGATCCAGGTAAGAAGGAATAACAAGGCAACCAGCCTTAAGATAGTTTTCAACTCATATTTTCTATCCTTGTCTCCCCTTGCATATCTGTTTATATGAGAGCTGAACCAACTCAAATGCAGGGATTGACTCATCTATTTATACTACATCATAGAGAACTTTGAATTAAACAATAGGAAATAGAATTCAGCAACTTCCAAAGTAACTCATGAACTAAAGATGGATGATAAATGAGGAGTTACTCATAAATGAAACAATAACTCATGAATGGAAGATAAAGTCAAGTGACTTTTGGCAAAATTCATGAAATGAATCAAATGATAGAACCCTTAATCAAATCTGGTAATTTCTTCCTAGATTGGACCTAGACTCCAAGCCAAACTATCAGAGAACAATATTGCACATAAAAAAGTTAACAAATTGAAAATAAATTGCTGAAAACAAAAGAACTCGAAATCCTAAAACAATATTATCACATCACCTACATCCTGTACCTATCTTCTTGTATGCAGCCATCTTACAAAAAAAGTCACTTCAACTTCGTCGAAATCACAGTGACATAGTAGCTCAGATAAATTTATCCAGTTTAGGTTTTAGACAGACTGCTAGAAAATAAAAAATATCTCTCCCATATCTCTTAGTGGTTAATGTCAAGTATATATGCTCTTGTTTCTTCTTATAGTTTTGCTAGCGTGTTCCAGTTTCTCTCATCTGAGTTCTCAATTCTTTAATAAACCAGTATCTATTTTCCAGATAGTTTCTTTATCAAACCATGCACTCAACAACTAATTCATTTTGCAGGATTTTGTTTTTTTAAGTAAGAGTCCCATCAAGGTGATTCGTTGACCAAGATAATAACATTTCTAGGATAAAACAAGGTAAGTGCAAAACTTACATCAAGGTGATTCGCCCTCTTCGGGGTGGCAATATTTGACCCAACCTCATATAACTCATTTAACTTCATTACCCGTTTAATCCCTTGACCCCAGTGTGTCTTTCCCAATATGCTCTTCTTCTTCGTTTTCTCACTGAAACTCATTGATGCGGTTTTAAAATTCAAATCTCATGATTAATCTTATCGCCTGTCCAATTGGTGTTGATATAATTTTGCAATGTCAATATTTTACAACTTGTAAAGTACTTAGGCAGCTTCGTGTTTGGTTCTTTGTGCAATATAGAGTTAGCTCAACACTCATGTATCATTTTCCTTTCAACTTTCGAAGATATTTTATTATATTAGTTTTAGTTTACTTCTATCTGATTTAAGGCCTTGTATTGCATATGATATCTATGGTAATTGGATTTTGTTACCTATGAATTGCAGACAGCTTGACGGGAGCTTACACTTTTCTTCATGTTAAAAGTAGGATATGATATGTGTCAGTTTATGTTAGTTACTTTTCATTGTAGGGGCTGTTTGTTTCGTCTAAAAAACACAGAAAATGAGGGAAAATGAGGGAAAGTGAGGGTATTTTTTACATTTTCCTTCACATTCGTGTGTTTGTTTGCAAAAATTTTCCGGAAAGTGAGGGAAAGTGAGGGTGAAACATAGGTTTTTTTTCCGGAAAATTTTCCGGAGCGAAAACCCCGATTTTGGGGGAAAATGACGGAAAGGAACCAAACACGCCCGTAAAGTATAGTCTGCATGTTCTCATATTGATCAATGTCAGTCTATATAAGCATTTTTCCTTAACCTGTTGAATCTTCAATGTTTTCTAAAAACTTGTTGAATATCCAAAGTATCATTGATTTCCAGTAATATTTGTCTCCTAGATAATGGATGCAGGAAAACAAAGAGAAGAATGTATGAGAAATAATTATGAAATCAAAACCATAGCCTTAACAATATTTGTTGAATCCCCAACTTTAGAGCCTTAGCCATAGCCTGTATCAAGTGTTGATTAAGTATTTGCTGAGACTCAATTTCTATAGTAAGTCCCAAACAAGGATTATTCAAGTAACTCAAGGCGAGTCAGTAACCCGTTTAATAAAGAGGACGGGTACCATGACCCGTTTATTAAATGGGTTGGGTTTGGGTCATGCTTATACGTACGAAGGGTCAAGTTTGACCTGACCCGAATACACCCAACATAACCCCTTTGCCACCCCTAGAAGAGGACCTTGTATCCTAATACATTAGGGTAGGAAACAGGTCAATTCATTGTACCTGATCCGTTTAGTAAACGGGTTACCCGGTCGACCCAAGTTACCTGAATAATTCGAGTTTGGAACTCACCACAGAAATTGAGTCTCAGTCAAAATACTCAATAAACACTCCATACAACCTAAGTCTAAGATTCTAAAACTGGAGATTCGACAAAAATTACTAAGGCCAAGGCTTGATTTCATATCATCGCTCGTACATTCTCCTCTTTTTTTCCTGCATCCATTATCGTGGAAACAGATATTGCTAGAAATCAATGATACTTTGGAGATTCAGCAGCTTTTAGAAAATATTGAAGATCCTACAGATGGAGGAAAAGTGCTCATAAACATAAACTTACACTGATCAATATGAGAACACGCAGCCTATATGGTACAAAGAAAAGTAACTAATCTGAATTGAAGAAAAGTGTGTGCTCCAGTCAGGCTGTCTGTAATTCATAGGTAACTAAGTCCAATGTACCTTGGATAACACAGACATACAAGGCCTTAAAGCAGATAGAAGTAGGCTAATATAGAAAAATATCTACAAAAGTTGAAAGGAAAAGGATACCGCAGCAACTAAACCTAAAGCTTAATGCATCAAAGATAACTTTATGTTGCACATATACATTACAGATAATTAAACAGGAAGCTGTTTGAGTACTTTACAAGTTGTAACATATTAGCAAAGCAAAATCATATCAACATAAAAAGGCAGGCTATAAGATTAATCATGTAGTTTGGCAATTACTTCTACGTACAGAAAAATATATATATAATCTCATGATGACAGTTGATAGATATCATTTTCTCCATCCTTGATGCCAAATACTAACCAGCATCCACATGCAATGCAAACCATTTAGGGTATACAATTAATATGGTGGGTAAAGATTTCAGATTTGTTCTACAGAGAACTAAGAGATATTGTGATGTAACAAGGTTAACCCAAATTCATGATAAAATTGTAGTCTTTGGAATCAAAATGTATTCAGGTAAATGTAATAGTAACTTGTATAGCAGTTTCCAATTGAACATTCCATATTGCATGAATAAATCTAGCTACTAGTGGAAACAAAATAAATTTAGGAGTAAACACGTGCAAACATATTTCACTGCTCACATGTTTTCTACTAAATTTATTTTGCTTCCACTGGTAGATTTGTTCACGCGTAATATGGAATATTCAATTGGAAACTGCAATACAAGTTACAATTACATTACTTGAATACATTTTGATTTTAAAGACAACAATTTTATCATGAATGTGGGTTAACCTTGTTACATCACCATATCTCTTAGTTCTCTATAGAACAAATTCGAAATATTTACACATCTTATTAATTGTACACCCTGTATGGTTTGTATCCATTGTGGACGCTGTTTAGTATTTTGCATCAAGCACATAGAAAATGATATCTATCCACTGTCACAATGAGGTTATATATCCTTTTGTAAGTAGAAGTAATTGCCAGACACAAATCCAAACAAACGTGATAATGGTCTTATAATTGACTACTGCAATGTTTCAAGACTTATATAGGTGGTTTTGGCCTTCAAGAAAGTAGCTAAGAGTGATTGCGGAATGAAGATTGATCTTGATTTAGTCTATGGAGTATCCAAGATATTAGTACCTCAGGGTCCAATTCCCCTACACAATTGATCAGGATCTACTACATTCTAAGTAAATGACATATACAATACATTTGAAATTTATACAATTTTACTTGATAGTTTCTTTTTTGTTCTATGGGGAAAGAATACATCAGTTTGATTCCTTTATCATTTTTTATTCTTTTTATACTGAATGCTTGATTATTTTGCTCCCTATAATTAGTAAGATACAAGTATTTTGATTTGTTTCTCAAAAGGAGCATGATGAAAATGATCTTAATTCAGTCTATGGAGTGTCGAAGATATTAGTACCTCGGTGTGCAAATCCCCTACACAAGTGATCGAGTTTTATTGTAGACCGAACAGATGTATTTATATGATTTTCACTTGATTTTTAATCTAGAAGAATACAAGTGGGAAGCAAATGCAATTTTCCGCCTTTGTTTTTTGTTTAGAGAAACTAGAAGTGGATTTTTTGTATGATTAAATATTGATAACATTGCAAGACAACTGTAATTGTAAGGTGTAATATATAAAGAGATCAAGTTATCACCAAAAGCTGTTTCTGATTGAAGCATACAGAAGTTTGCCAGAGCTTTGTTACAGTGTTCATCAGCTTCTATGAAACTGCAGAGGCAGAAACCCTACTCAAAAGTAGAATAAAATCCACTCCTAAGCAATATTATATATACTAGTATAGTGCATGCTCAATGCACGTGGATGTATTTGATTTATGTTATGAATTTTTTTCCAAAAAGTTAGGTTTTAGATGTAATTTTACGATTTATTTGTAATTTTCTAATCATAAAAATCTTAAGAGTAAATATAATTGTTTATGCGGTACATTTTGAAGTCTATATTGGTTAACCTATACATTTACAAAATTTCAGGGTTTGTTCTGTAATTTTGCGAAATTTTAGGATTTTCTGCAAGTTTATGGCTTATTTATAATTCTTTTGTAAGATTTAAAGGAAGTAATTCTGTTTATTTAATACTTAAGATGTATGACATTTAGAAATTTCACAGATTTTGGGGTTTTATATGCAAATTGGCAATATAATTATACCATTAGGAAGGGTAAATAAAATATGTCGTTAATACATAGAGTTCGATAAGCATATCTTATATAATTTTACAGATTTTGGACTAATATGAAGATCTTTTAAGTTATGAGATTTTTGCAGAATGTGTATCATTGTTTTTCACTAACAATGCTTCTAAGTTGAAACCACAATCCAAACAAAAACTTTGAGGATTTTATTTTTTAAATCGCAATACCCGAAGTACATATATGTACTTCTTAAACATATAGCGGTACTAAAATTTTATAAGTCTCAATACCATGTAGTTATATGTACAATAGATTGGATACCCATCTCAAACAAATACTCTAAACTAAGACAACTCAAGACAACAAAAATAATGAGTTTAATGATACAACATGAAGCACTTTTGCAAGCAGAAAAATTCCTTCCATAACTTTAGACAATAAAATCCATATTCTCCGCTCATTATTTGGCAACCAATGTACTTTTCACCCACTCACGAAGCTGGCACCCACCGTCTTGGCAAGCATCAACGGCCAACACGGGTGTATGATGGTTCACAATACCCCATAGCAGTCAGAGCTAAGTGATTCGCCATTTATGAAGAAGTGACGATCTCGTTTGAACAGCCTATTAAGTCAGCACAGTCGTCCATGAGGGAGGTGGTAAGCAATATTGAAGGGTGTTGAGGTCTGTAGAGGAGAGGTCGTGAGACTTGAATGAGACAGAGATGAGGGAGAGTGCTAGCAGGGAGGCATTTTTTGTATTTTGATGGTGAAGAGATTGGTGGGGGTGGGAGTTATAGATGGATAAGAATTTGTTTCGGTTATGAGATGGAGGAGATGAATGGGCTTTGAATTTGAGAGGAAGAAGATGAAGAGAATTAGCCTCATAATAATACTTTTCTGGTCTAACAATAATTGGATGTAATAAATTATATTTTAGTGAGATATTTTACTCAAATAATGTTGGAGTAGTATGAGCTAAGAGGTTGCGTTATTTATTAGTAAAGAGTTGAAATGTTATGTTATTCTCCTTTAAGCCCAATTATAGTGTACATGTCAAAATGTTTGATAATAATGCTTTAATTAGTATATAAAATTTGTTAGTAAAGGAGTTGAAAGGTTGTGCTTAAGTTGGTAATTATTATCTTTAATATTTAAGAAGAGGTATATTAATAGCTTATAATAATTATGGTTATGAGAATTATGTTATGTAAATATTTGGAATTATAGAAATTTAGAGGGGCAAAATAGGAATTCAAAAGTTTAGACACTCATATCCTCGTTTAAGTACTATAGATATAGATATAGATGTGTGCATGCATACATACTGTTGAGAGTTATTTCTTTATGTTAGATAGGAATAGACCTCTTTTGTTTAGTCCCACATCGGATAGAGTAGAAGAATGAGACCACTCCTCTTGTATATATAGACCCCAATACTAATGAATAAAATTGCACCTTTCTCTTGATTTGCCCTGTTTCTAACATGGTATCGTGACCCTCCGATCAAACCTTGCTTTGATCCCGAAGAATGGTGATTTCGCTTGGTTGATTTCACTCACTTTGACGATTATTTCCTTCGTGAAATAATCCTCTAGACTTGACCCTCCGGATCAAACATTGCTTTGATCCCGAGAAGAGTGGTGATTTCGCTTAGTCGATTTCACTCACTTTGTGATTATTTCCTTCGTGAAATAATCCTCTAGACTTGACCCTCCGGATCAAACCTTGCTTTGATCCCGAGAAGAGTGGTGATTTCGCTTGGTTGATTTCACTCACTTTGACGATTATTTCCTTCGCGGAAATAATCCTCTAGACTTGACCCTCCGATCAAACCTTGCTTTGATCCCGAAGAATGGTGATTTCGCTTAGTCGATTTCACTCACTTTGACGATTATTTCCTTCGTGAAATAATCCTCTAGACTTGACCCTCCGGATCAAACATTGCTTTGATCCCGAAGAATGGTGATTTCGCTTAGTCGATTTCACTCACTTTGACGATTATTTCCTTCGTGAAATAATCCTCTAGACTTGACCCTCCGATCAAACCTTGCTTTGATCCCGAAGAGTGGTGATTTCGCTTAGTCGATTTCACTCACTTTGTGATTATTTCCTTCGTGAAATAATCCTCTAGACTTGACCCTCCGATCAAACCTTGCTTTGATCCCGAAGAATGGTGATTTCGCTTAGTCGATTTCACTCACTTTGACGATTATTTCCTTCGTGAAATAATCCTCTCGACTTGACCCTCCGATCAAACCTTGCTTTGATCCCGAAGAATGGTGATTTCGCTTAGTCGATTTCACTCACTTTGACGATTATTTCCTTCGTGAAATAATCCTCTAGACTTGACCCTCCGATCAAACCTTGCTTTGATCCCGAAGAATGGTGATTTCGCTTGGTTGATTTCACTCACTTTGGCGATTATTTCCTTCGTGAAATAATCCTCTAGACTTGACCCTCCGGATCAAACATTGCTTTGATCCCGAAGAGTGGTGATTTCGCTTAGTCGATTTCACTCACTTTGACGATTATTTCCTTCGTGAAATAATCCTCTAGACTTGACCCTCCGATCAAACCTTGCTTTGATCCCGAGAAGAGTGGTGATTTCGCTTAGTCGATTTCACTCACTTTGACGATTATTTCCTTCGTGAAATAATCCTCTAGACTTGACCCTCTGGATCAAACATTGCTTTGATCCCGAAGAATGGTGATTTCGCTTAGTCGATTTCACTCACTTTGTGATTATTTCCTTCGTGAAATAATCCTCTAGACTTGACCCTCCGATCAAACCTTGCTTTGATCCCGAAGAATGGTGATTTCGCTTAGTCGATTTCACTCACTTTGGCGATTATTTCCTTCGTGAAATAATCCTCTAGACTTGACCCTCCGGATCAAACCTTGCTTTGATCCCGAAGAGTGGTGATTTCGCTTAGTCGATTTCACTCACTTTGGCGATTATTTCCTTCGTGAAATAATCCTCTCGACTTGACCCTCCGGATCAAACATTGCTTTGATCCCGAAGAGTGGTGATTTCGCTTAGTCGATTTCACTCACTTTGGCGATTATTTCCTTCGTGAAATAATCCTCTCGACTTGACCCTCCGGATCAAACCTTGCTTTGATCCCGAGAAGAATGGTGATTTCGCTTAGTCGATTTCACTCACTTTGACGATTATTTCCTTCGTGAAATAATCCTCTCGACTTGACCCTCCGATCAAACCTTGCTTTGATCCCGAAGAATGGTGATTTCGCTTAGTCGATTTCACTCACTTTGACGATTATTTCCTTCGTGAAATAATCCTCTCGACTTGACCCTCCGGATCAAACCTTGCTTTGATCCCGAGAAGAGTGGTGATTTCGCTTGGTCGATTTCACTCACTTTGACGATTATTTCCTTCGTGAAATAATCCCCTCTAGACTTGACCCCTCTGGATCAAACATTGCTTTGATCCTGAGAAGAGTGGTGATTTCGCTTGGTTGATTTCACTCACTTTGGCGATTATTTCCTTCGTGAAATAATCTCCTTGATCGTGTAGCCCCCCCTCGTGTTGAGGAGATGAGATGAACGGGGGGCAAGGTGGATGATGAGAAGAGGGTGATGTTGAAGGCCGGGTGTGGGATCTAGATTTGTGGGATCGGTGTGAGGGAACCGAACACAAATTAGATCGATGGAGACCGGCACAAACCCGATGGCGGAACTCATCAAGAAGTTGAATCCGGAGGATGTTTCAACTATGATGCAGTTTATGAGGATGACAGTGGGAGATGGCTCAACAAAGTCACCGTCCAAGAAGATGGAGTTTCCACCTATCGACGTGAAGCTCGAAGGGCCAGCGACATATCTGAGTTGATCGTGCCGGGTGAGATATACCCTTACAGGGAGGAACCTGGAGGGATATCTGACGGGAGAAGACTGAGCCAGCTGAGGGCTCCGCAGAAGAGATGAGTGAAAGTGCACTCATATGTTGGTGTATATCTGGCTTCTCAATTCTATAGTCCAGCCAATTGCAGTCATGGTAGATGGCCTTGGGAAGGTGCAGGATGTCTGGGAGAAGCTGAGGAGGACCTATGATGGGGTGGGGAATAACCTGAGGGTATTCCAGGTCGAAAAGGTGATCAGCGCTATAATCCAGGGAGAGAGGATCAGACAGAGTATGCCACGGAGCCGAGCTTGTGGTCGGATCACGATCACTTCTCGTCCCTAGCAAGTTGCAGGGACCCTGAGTGCAAGGAGCTTTACAGAAGAGGACCATGCTATTCCTCCGAGGCTTGGCTCCATCATTTGAGCAGAGGACGGCGATGCTACTAGCCCAGACGAAGATTCCATCTTTGGAGGAGGCAGTCTCGGCCATGATACAGGAAGAGAGCCGTATCAAGCTACAGGCTGGGACAGGTGGACTTTCGGGAAAGAAATCAGCACTGGTGGTCTCAAACCCAGGTAACACTGAATTCAGAGGGGAGACTAGGTAGTGCTTTAACTGCAGAGAGACAGGGCATCTGAGGCAGATGTGCTCTAAGTCATCCAAGGAGAGGAACTGGGGTGGACGTGGACAGGACGGCCGTGGCCGCGACCGTGGAGGCCGGCGAGGTGGAAGAGGAGGCCATCGGGCGAATCTGTCGGTGGCAGAGGAGGATGAAGAAGCTGAGATAACTTTTACTGAGGAGGATCGAGCTCTCTTGGCAGCACTGAGAAGGAAACGAAGCGATGAAGCGGCGTGTCGAAGGTGCATCTACCGCTTCTAGAGGAGACTATGCCGCTTATGCTCTTCGCGCACACCCAAACAAAGGTATGAACGACACATGCCCTTGCATCCATGGCTGCCACTAGATCCACAGATCGATAATGGATTCCGAGCATCCAGACATGTAATCGCAATGCCAGTGAGTTCTCGTCTTATACTCACCTGGCAAAGCCAGAGAGTATCCAGATTGCGGATGGTACAGCACAGGCTGTGGTCGGTAAAGGCACTGTTAATTGTACAGGTTCTGTAACACTATCTAATATTTTGCATGCTCCTTCATTTCCTATTAGCCTGTTATCCATTAGTGTCATTATCTTTCAACTGAAATGGGTTGTTTCTTTCGATATTCCTAAGGTGATCTTTCAGGAGAAGGGGACAGGGCGAAGACTTGGGACTGACACATGGCGTAGCGGGCTGTGGTACCTGGACCGTGAAGGGATGGACTCAGCGCTGATATCTATGGTGGAGAGGATGGGAGCAGGAGGAACTGAGGTGTGCGCAGAGGATGAGTTGATACTACATCATAAACGGATGGGACATCCTTCATTTAGTATTCTGGGTAAAATGTATCCAACCTTATTTCAGAAAGCAAATCAACAGAAGCTTCAGTGTGATGCTTGTGAGTTTGGGAAGCTTACTAGAAGCTCTTATGTCGGTTCGGTTAATAGGAGTTCCTATAGTTTTGAGGTGATACATTCTGACGTTTGGGGACCTTGTCCAATAAATTCTATAAGTGGATGCAAGTATTTTGTTATATTTATTGATTATTTTTCTAGAATCACTTGGGTGTACCTGATGAAAAATAAGAATGATGTAGTTGGTTGTTTCAAAGACTTTCATAGGCACATCCAGACTCAGTATGGTGCAGTGATAAAGGTGTTGAGGTCAGATAATGGGACAGAGTACACCAACAAAATATTTGGAGAGTATCTGTCAGCTCAAGGGATACAACACCAGACTACATGCACATACACCCCAGCTCAGAATGGAGTAGCAGAGAGGAAGAATAGACATCTCTGAGAAGTTGCTAGGAGTATGATGATGGCAATGAATATCCCAAAAATATTGTGGGGACAAGCAGTTTTGACGGCTGCTCACTTAATCAATAGGATGCCTTCGAGAGTATTGAAATGGAAATCTCCGCGTGAGACACTGAAGGGAGACAACGGCGGGACCCTACCATTGAAAGTGTTTGGCTGTGTGTATTTTGTGAAGGACAACAGACCATCTGTTGGGAAACCGGACCCCGTATCGCGGAAGTGTATGTTCGTGGGATACCGCACACGTAAAGGGTATGTCTGTTGGAGCCCAGGGAAAAAGGCCGCTTGTCGCGATGGATGTGCGGTTTCGAGCTCGAGCCATACTACACATCGGGGTAACTTCACCTTTGGAGACTCGTCCGATACTGGAGGTATGAGGCGAGAGGGGGAGAATGGTGAGAGGTCAAGGGGGTCAATCCCAATTTCGGTCCCTTGCTCAGAGGAGCAGGAGGATGAAGACAAAGAGGAGGAGGATGAAGACAAAGAGGAGGAGGAGGAGACAAGGGGTGCTAGGCCTACAGCTCAGGGGGAGTTGCCTACAGTTCAAGGGGAGTTACGCATACGAAGGAGGGGAAGCAATGGTACCTACAAGGCCGATATGCCTACAAGGTCGAGGTGCCTACAGTCCCAGTGCCGAGTCCCTCGTCCCGCTCTGCTCCAACTCTTGAGAAACCTACACCATCTTCCACTTCAGGTGATATCATTCCTTCTACTGCTACCCCTTTGCCCACACCAGTATCTGTAAGGAGAACTACTCGCAGTAATGCGGGTAATCCTCCTGACAGATATGGTTGGGATCTTGCTCAATTTATTTTCTATTCTAACATATCCCCTTCACATGGAGTATTCATTGCATCATTAGATTTTGTTACTATACATAATAACTGGCAGGCTGCTAAGAAGGACCCAAAGTGGAAGGCAGCCATGCACGAGGAGCTGGGGGCTCTCGAGAAGAATCACACATGGGAGTTGATGACACTGCCAGCAGGGAAAAGAGCAGTGGGATGCAAATGGGTGTTTACTGTGAAGCAGAATCCAGAAGGGCAGGTTGAACGCTACAAGGCACGACTGGTGGTAAAAGGGTACAGCCAGACATACGGCATTGACTACGATGAGACTTTTGCACTAGTGGCGAAGATGAGCACTGTTCGGACACTGATCTCTCTCGCAGCAAATAGTGGATGGAAACTACACCAACTAGACGTGAAGAGTGCGTTTCTTCATGGGGATCTAGTAGAGGAAGTGTATATGGAGATACCACCAGGATTTGGCACAGGACAGACAGTAGGTAAAGTCTGCAGGCTGAAGAAGTCTCTGTATGGGCTAAAGCAGTCTCCCCGAGCATGGTTCGACAGATTGAGGAGGGCAATGATTGGTATGGAATATAAGCAGATCAATGCCGACCATACTATGTTCTTTCGAAGAAGTGGGGGCCACATTACTATGCTTGCAGTGTATGTAGATGACATGATCATCACAGGGAATGATGAGAAAGAGATTGCCCAGCTCAAGGTGAGATTGAGCAAAGAATTTGAAGTGAAGGATCTGGGTCAGCTTCGATACTTTCTCGGAATAGAGATAGCTCATGGAGCGGAGGGGATTGTTCTCTCCCAGAGGAAGTATGCATTGGATCTTCTTACAGAGACAGGAATGTTGGGGTGCAAACTTGCTACTACACCGATCGATCAGAGGTTCAAGCTGATTGCTGAGGTAGGAGAACCAGTTGATCGTGAGAGATATCAGAGGCTGGTTGGTAGGTTGATCTATCTGAGTCACACACGTCCATACATTTCATTTGCGGTGAGCGTGGTGAGCCACTACATGCACGATCCGAGGAAGGGTCATATGGATGCAGTATATCAGATCCTGAAGTATCTGAAGGGTGCCACTGGCAAAGGGCTGATATTCAGGAGGAGTGACCATGTGAACATTGAGGGCTACTGCGACTCGACAATAGCCATGAGATGATAGGAGGTCTATCTCAGGGTACTGCATATTTGTAGGAGACAACTTAGTCTCTTGGAAAAGTAAAAAGCAATCTGTGGTGGCAAGATCAACAGCTGAAGCAGAGTACAGAGCAATGACCGTGGGGGTTGCGGAGTTGATGTGGTGAAAAGCATGCCGTGGAGCTAAAGCTAGATCAAGGCCAAGATTAGATTGTGGTGCGACAACAAGTCACCTATCGATTGCCAACAATCCAAAAGATGACGTAACCAAGCACATCGATATTGATGTGTTCTTCATCAAAGAGAAGTCAAACAGCCAAAGAGTTAGGCCATGTTCCAACTAAGGATCAGGCTGCAGACTGCTTGACTAAAGGACTTAGCTCAGTAGACCTAGTTAGAGGGTGTGACAAGATGGCCTTAATAGATATCTTTCGCCATCTTGAGGAGGAGTGTTGAGAGTTATTTCTTTATGTTAGATAGGAATAGACCTCTTTTGTTTAGTCCCACATCGGATAGAGTAGAAGAATGAGACCACTCCTCTTGTATATATAGACCCCAATACTAATGAATAAAATTGCACCTTTCTCTTGATTTGCCCTGTTTCTAACACATACATACATGATACACCTGATTATTTTTGTTTATGAATACACTTAAGATAATTTTTTATGAAAGCATGCCAGTTATTCAAATTTTGAAAAAGGATGGCATTATAATGCTGTAGCGCAGTTCTTTTACTTCCACACATAAAGTAATCTGGTCTCATTACTGATGAACGATTTTGTATCCACAAAGAAAAAAATGACTGTGGGAAAAGAGAGAAGCCGATGGCATACCTTTGGAATACGATCTGGGTTAGGAAAACAAAGATTCTGTGAATGAAGCATCTGACCCTGGGTCATCAACATGTTCTTTTCCTTCAAAAGAATATACCATAGCTTATTAAGATCATCCCAAGATTTGAGACGCAATTCAGAAGCCTTCCAGCCACGACCTGTAAATATATCAATAAGAATTAGGCTTTTAGGCATTGCATATTTCAGTCTTCTAGTCAAGTACATAAAGAACAGGTAGAAATGTAAAAGGAATATGCTAGAACAGAATTACATCTCAGACTTTTCGTTTGTGGTCCTACTTGTATTTAACTAAATGGCGAGAAGTTATCTCTGCAAATGCATGCAAGCACGAAACTAGAGTTAAAATGTGGTTTGACCATAATCCCAAAGCATGGGTGAAGAGGCCATGAGAGAAATGATAAGTAGTCTCATACTCTAGGGAGGAAAAGGAAACATACAACTTTCATGATAGAAAGGACAATATCTATCCAACTACAAATTATGTCAATAAACATAAAAAAGAACTATCTCATAACCCAAGAACCAGACAAGTAATTTCTCTGCGAGATAATAAAAATTCAACCCTACCAGTGTTAAAGTATAATGCAAAAGATTAAACATATTCAAGAATGGTCAAGACTAGCATTAATAAACCATAAGGAAATAGAGATATAGGACTATAGACGTCCACGACGAGAATATTGACTTCAGAACACGTTGGACTATAGAACATGAGTTAGAAGAGGTAGTATGGTGAAGAGGGTAACGAGCAAATGGCAAACCACATTAACACTGGTAGGGTACATCACATCAACCTCCAAGTATGGTTGATGTGATGTATAATAAGTTAATAACCTGATCATATCGGATTTAAACATGCTGCTTTGATTCAGCTGCAAAGGATAATCCTGGTTAATAATGACTTCATTCCTGTATTAGCTGATAATTACTAAATCCGAGATTCAAAGTCTTAAAAGTTGATTTGATATTGTTATATTGAAGAAAAAGTTCAACAACTAATTCCATATATATAGCAATGAATTCAATTTAAAACTACGGAAATCACAAAAAGACCCTGTATAGATACGACGGAGGCAAAGAAGACCACTAGCAATTTTAAGATTTCAAATCTTTGTTTAAACTATAGAAAACTCTATCATTGTTTCAGAATAAAGGTCAAGCTCTACAAAACTTTAGATCTTCGCCGTTAATTACATATTACGAACAAAGTTTTAAATGTCGGATGTCGGGTTCATGTCGGACGACTAAAATTCATGTCAGATAGCGGAAATCGGGGACATGTCAGGGGACATGAAAAAAATATCGGATTACCATATCGGATGGTGTGCAAGTGTAATATAAGATCATAAATAAAATCTAAACATACTTAATAAATTCTATTGTCTAAACATATAAAAAAGTAAATAACTTATGATGCTGAGGGTTGTTGTTGAAGGAAAGAGGTGAGAAAAGAGAAGCCCAATGTTGGCGGTTAAGAAGAGAGATCGCCCGATATTGATGTTGAAGGAACAGCTCGGAGAATAGACCGATGAGATGTTGAAGGAGAGAGAAGAGGAGTGACGGAAATGATTTCGGTCCTTTTTTCTCCTAACTGATCAGGTTTTGCCTTTGGGAGCAATATTACGTCAATCAGGAATTTAAACCCAAACCTGATTAGATAAACATAACCAAAACAAATTAGCCAATTTTTCAAACTAAAAAATTAGCCGACATGTCCCCCGCGATATATCCGGCCGACATATCCGACATGTCCCCCGATGTATGCTACATGAATCCTGAAAATGCAATACGAATTGAAAAGCTCCATATTGTGTCAGTTGGCCCCTAAATCCACCATGTCGGCCGTGTCGGCCGACGTGGCGGCCGACATTCACGTCGGCCGACATTTAAAACACTGATCACGAAGCTTGAGTATGTGAAGTATTAACTGTGAGGGCAAATCTTTACTCGAACATGACCACTAGACTCTCACGTAATAACAATAATCCGAACTGGCTATGAAAAAATGAACTGCGAGCCAAAAGAGGATGGGCAAAGCAATAATGTTTTTGTGTCAGAAGGAATCATGGTAACTAGGTCAGCTAAGGGTTGGAGAAAAAATCATGCTCCATGCTTGTGTATGAGAAGAAATCCTCATGAAAAAAGACCTCAGACAAGAAAGAAAGAAAAAAACTACGCATGTGCACTGGGAGGACAGAAACATAAATGCAATAACCCCAGTAATACCTAGAAGCCTACATGGTTCTTCAAAGAAGAGAATGAGCAAGTTACTATATATAAGAGAAAAAAATTACATTTTAAGGTTGAAAAGAAAATAACTTCCATTCTCAACCTTCGAAGACACCAAAATATGGAACGGTATACAAGTAACTTCACACAATCAGCGACCATTATAATTTTAACTTATTCAAAACAATAAGATCTTGGAGAAGGAAGACCATACCAAAGTCTCCGCCACTACCTATTCACCAAAGGAACTTAGCCGAAGTAATGCTAAAATCAACAACATGAAAGCTATATTCATAAACTACAGTCTGTGTTCTATATAGAAGACAACGAGCACCTAATTCTAGCAAATTTTGCTAGGATACAACAGAAGCCTGTTTCTCGGTAAATGAAACACTAGGGAAGCTCCATGAAATTTTGTTAGATGAAATTCGAGGTGTTGGGTTTTCGAGATAGACGAGCTATGTTTGGAACTTCAAAAAAAAAAGGTACATTGTGTGTAAAAGATTGTGAAGATATACACTCAATCCCGTCCAGCATCAATATACATAGAAAAATAAAATAAAATTAGGAAGACAAAAGCATACAATTGCAAAAGGGAATGAAGCTACTACTCCCCTTCATATGCAAGGGCACACTAAACTATGAATTCAAATGTTACCATAAACAATAGGTTTCTCGTCTTTAGGGTTCCTATCCAACTCAAAGAACTCTTCGACAGGATTGCGAGCTGTTCTCAAAGTAGCTGAAGCAGCAGCAGCTGATGATGATGATGACGATTTAACAGCAGGAAGCAGCGTTCTTCCAAGAACCCTAGATGTAAACATTGCGGAATTCATGTATTCTTCTCAGTGACATTTCATATTGGGCTAAGTAGGTTAACACCCGATCCGATTCAAGAAAGAGCAGCTGTAGCGCAAATACATTTCATATTGGCCTAATTCTTGCCAAAGGGCCTCGCACCTATACTGAACGGGCCTGTTTCATACAGCCCATTTTAGATTGTTTTCTTTTTTTATTTGGTGACAAGGAATGTTGGCTAGGTCAATCAGTTATCATAAACGAGGTCCAATGTAGGGGTGAGCATTGTTTGGTGCAAATTGAATAAGCTGATCAAACGGACCAGATTTCGGTGGTCCGGTTCGGTTTTAGAAAAATTTCAGTTCAGCTTGGTTTTAGAATATTTGAAATCAAAATAACCGAACCGGCTGCTCTCAATGCAATTGCCTAAAACTCACGCTCTTTTTTTTGTAATGAAAACTCACTTTCTTTCTAGGTGAATAGATAATTTGTAATAATATTTTTATATACCTTAATTGAAAAATGGTTGATTTTAGTTTGTAAAGTAATTGATTTGTTATCTTTTGACGGACACGTCTTCTTTTGGAGAGGAAGAACCTTGTTGACATTCTCGGGCTTATTTGTTATTGCCTTTGAACGATCCAAGGTCGCATCGGGAGTCGCTTCGTTTAAAACTACGGAAATCACAAAAAGACCCTGTATAGATACTACGGAGGCAAAGAAGACCACTAGCAATTTTAAGATTTCAAATCTTTGTTTAAACTATAGAAAACTGTATCATTGTTTCAGAATAAAGGTCAAGCTCTACAAAACTTTAGATCTTCGCCGTTAATTACATATTACGAACAAAGTTTTAAATGTCGGATGTCGGGTTCATGTCGGACGACTAAAATTCATGTCAGATAGCGGAAATCGGGGACATGTCGGGGGACATGAAAAAAATATCGGATTGCCATATCGGATGGTGTGCATGTGTAATATAAGATCATAAATAAAATCTAAACATACTTAATAAATTCTATTGTCTAAACATATAAAAAGTAAATAACTTATGATGCTCAGGGTTGTTGTTGAAGGAAAGAGGTGAGAAAAGAGAAGCCGGATGTTGGCGGTTAAGAAGAGAGATCGCCCGATATTGATGTTGAAGGAACAGCTCGGAGAATAGACCGATGAGATGTTGAAGGAGAGAGAAGAGGAGGACGGAAATGATTTTGGTCCTTTTTCTCCTAACGTCGAGTTTTGCCTTTGGGAGCAATATTACGCCAATCAGGAATTTAAACCCAAACCTGATTAGATAAACATAACCAAAAAAACTTAGCCAATTTTTCAAACTAAAAAATTAGCCGACATGTCCCCGATATATCCGGCCGACATATCCGACATGTCCCCCGATATATGCTACATGAATTCTGAAAATGCAATACGTATTGAAAAGCTCCATATTGTGTCAGTTGGCCCCTAAATCCACTATGTCGGCCGACATGGCGGCCGACATTTAAAACACTGATTACGAAGCTTGAGTATTTGAAGTATTAACTGTGAGGGCAAATCTTTACTCGAACATGACCACTAGACTCTCACGTAATAACAATAATCCGAACTAATGAAAGGATATGAAAAAAATGAACTGCGAGCTAAAAGAGGATGGGCAAAGCAATAATGTTTTTGTGTCAGAAGGAATCATGGTAACTAGGTCAGCTAAGGGTTGGGGAAAAAAAACTACGCATGTACGCTGGGAGGACAGAAACATAAATGCTATAGCACCAATAATACCTAGAAGCCTACATGGTTCTTCAATGACAAGAATGAGCACGTTACTATAAGAGGGAAAACAATTACATTTTCAGGTTGAAAATAAAATAACTTCCATTCCCAACCTTCAAAGACACCCAAATATGGAACAGTATACAAGTAACTTCACACAATCAGCGACCATTATAATTTCAACTTAATTCAAAACAAAAAGATCTTGGAGAAGGAAGACCATGCCAAAGTCTCAGCCACTACATATCCACCAAAGGAACTTAGCCAAAGTTACGCTAAAATCAACAACATGAAAGCTATATTCATAAACTACAGTCTGTGTTCTATATAGAAGACAATGAGCACCTAATTCTAGCAAATTTTGCTAGGATACAACAGAAGTCTGTTTCTCGGTAAATGAAATACTAGGGAAGCTCCATGAAATTTTGTTAGATGAAATCCGAGGTGTTGGTTTTTCGAGATAGACGAGCTATGTTTGAAAGTTTTAAAAAAAGGTACATTGTGTGTAAAAGATTGTGAAGATATACACTCAATCCCGTCCAGCATCAATATACATAGAAAAATAAAATAAAATTAGGAAGACAAAAGCATACAATTGCAAAAGGGAATGAAGCTACTACTCCCCTTCATATGCAAGGGCACACTAAACTATGAATTCAAATGTTACCATAAACAATAGGTTTCTCGTCTTTAGGGTTCCTATCCAACTCAAAGAACTCTTCGACAGGATTGCGAGCTGTTCTCAAAGTAGCTGAAGCAGCAGCAGCTGATGATGATGATGACGATTTAGCAGCAGGCAGCAGCGTTCTTCCAAGAACCCTATATGTAAACATTGTGGAATTCATGTATTCTTCTCAGTGGCATTTCATATTGGGCTAAGTAGGTTAACATCCGATCCGATTCAAGAGAGAGCAGCTGTAGCGCAAATACATTTCATATTGGCCTAATTCTTGGTTTTAGAATATTTGAAATCAAAATAACCGAACCGGCCGCTTCAATGCAATTGCCTAAAACTCACGCTCTTTTTTGTAATGAAAACTCACTTTCTTTCTAGGTGAATAGATAATTTGTAATAATATTTTTATATACCTTAATTGAAAAATGGTTGATTTTAGTTTGTAAAGTAATTGATTTGTTATCTTTGACGACACGCCTTCTTTTGGAGAGGAAGAACCTTGTTGACATTCTCGGCTTATTTGTTATTGCCTTTGAACGATCCAAGGTCGATCGAGTCGCCGCTTAAGACTACCTCCTTGCGGCGTGGAGTCTTAACGCTCCCCGGCCTCGATGATGAACCCCAGCCTAAAGGCGACCGGAATTCTCTTATACACGGTGCATGAACACGTATATTGAGGTGTCCTGGTTTGTTTGGATGCGACAGGACACCTTTGGGTAGTGATCGGTCTGACGGGAGTGCATACGCGAACCCCAATCTCAGGGCCAAGGCGGCTTGGACTGCGTCGGCGTTGGAAGGAGGGTTCGACTGTATTGCACTCTGATCTTTGCGTAGCCTTGGGCTTTGGCACCCAAACTTGACGGGATTTTTATGGTTTTTTGACCACTTCCCTCTTGTTCAAGTCTTGTGTCTTTCTTGCAAGAGCGCGAGCTTGAGCGGCACATGCACGACGCTTCTGAATATGCTCCTTCAGGGTCGAACGAGTCCTCTTGACGAGAACCCATTCGTCGGTCGATGGCTTGGAGGAATTGCAAGCGATTTGAGGCGGCCGACGCTTCCTGGACTCCAAGTCTGCATAGTAGCGGAGTCCATCAACCTGTTCCAACGTCTTTGCAAGTTGACGAGCTTGGCGTTGGCGTCGCCTTTGACGTGCCCTCTTCGTCAAAGTCAACACGCTAGATTCGAACCCCGCCTTGCCGGATTGCCTAATAAAGTCGCGAGGGGAGATCTCGGCAACGGTTGAATGAGGGTTGTCTTCTTGCGTCCTCCTCCATGAAAAGGCCTTCTTTGGAGGCAAGATCTCGATCCACGGCTGCGGCATGACGATCTCAGATCTGAGATCGCTGGCCACTGGTCGCCAAATTGTTCAGGAAAGTCGGTATCTTTTTCATTGCTGAATCCATTACACCTTTATGGGTTTATAAATGAAATTCAAAAAAAAAGATCGCCTTTTTATAAGGCTAATTATAACGAAAAAGAGTAAAAAATTATAACTTTTCTCCCTAAACAAATGTGGGATCCGTTTATCGGGTCCTCGCTTGCGTGGGTGTCTTTGCCTGTGCCGGGGACTTCTTTTCCGTCCGTGGACCACCGCGTAATCCGGATCCGGTGCAAGATCTACACGATCAAAAGGGGTTGTTTCACGAAGGAAACAAGAGCCCGAAGCGAATGAGATCGACCAAGCAAAATCAAAGCTCTTCTCGAGATCAAAATAAGGTTTAATCTCGAGGAAATGATGTAGATATGATGTCGAAGTTGATCGCCTCCCCCAAAGCTAGACCTTGATCTTCAAAGTCGTCGCCTTTATCGCCAAAAATCAGATCTTGATCCGGCAGAGCTTCCTCGTCTCCCCAAAATTCTCGGATCTGTGCAAATGAGTCCCTACCCTCATATTTATAGCCTCAAAGCAGATAACGGGTCAAAACTGGGCCCAAAAGCCCACCTAGCCACTTCTAAGTGGCTTGGCCACCGAGCCACTTGAAAGTGGCTCGGCCTTGGCCGAGGTGGCTCGGTTGTTTTGACTCTAACTCTTTCGTCTGACCTCTGATTGATGCAATTCAAGATGAATTAGAAATATGGAGAGGAGAGCTACAACTTTTATGTTTTGAGCTTCCTCATATTCGAATCATATCCTAGCCAAAATGTGTGAGACATTATTGGTGTCCTGCAGGTGTGAAACAGTCTGAACCCTCTCGGTTGTTTCGGCTCTAGCTCTCTAGTCCGTTCTCGGAATGAGTTGATCCAAGATGCGTTAGAAAACTGGAGAGGATATCTACAACTTCCTATAGCCGAGCCACCCATGGTGAGAGTGAGACACACGTGGTGCTACGTCTTTTATGGGTATCCTGCAGGTGTGAAACAACACGGACCCTCTCGGTTGTTTCGGCTCTAACTCTCTCGTCCGTTCTCGGAATGAGTTGATCCAAGATGCGTTAGAAAGCTGGAAAGGATATCTACAACCTTCCATAGCTGAGCCACCCATGGTAGGAGCGAGACACACGTGGTGCTAAGTCTTTTATGGGTATCCTGCAGGTGTGAAACACCGTAGTCTTTATGGGTACCCTCAGAGCTCATGGTTGAGTCGCTTTCGTTGTTTTGCCATTCCCATTGAATTCAAATGTTACCATAAACAATAGGTTTTCGTCTTTAGGGTTCCTATCCAACTCAAAGAACTCTTCGACAGGATTGCGAGCTGTTCTCAAAGTAGCTGAAGCAGCAGCAGCTGATGATGATGATGACGATTTAGCAGCAGGCAGCAGCGTTCTTCCAAGAACCCTATATGTAAACATTGTGGAATTCATGTATTCTTCTCAGTGGCATTTCATATTGGGCTAAGTAGGTTAACATCCGATCCGATTCAAGAGAGAGCAGCTGTAGCGCAAATACATTTCATATTGGCCTAATTCTTGCCAAAGGGCCTCGCACCTATACTGAACGGGCCTGTTTCATACAGCCCATTTTAGATTGTTTCCTTTTTTTATTTGGTGACAAGGAATGTTGGCTAGGTCAATCAGTTATCATAAACGAGGTCCAATGTAGGGGTGAGCATTGTTTGGTGCAAATTGAATAAGCTGATCAAACGGACCGGATTTCGGTGGTCCGGTTCGGTTTTAGAAAAATTTCAGTTCAGTTTGGTTTTAGAATATTTGAAATCAAAATAACCGAACCGGCTGCTCTCAATGCAATTGCTTAAAACTCACGCTCTTTTTTTTATGGAAACTCACTTTCTTTCTAGGTGAATAGATAATTTGTAATAATATTTTTATATACCTTAATTGATAAAGGTTTGATTTTAGTTTGTAAAGTAATTGATTTGATGAGTTTTATCTTCAACTTGGGATATGAGATGAGTGAAAGCTTTGAAGGAGTAATAGCCTTGTCTTTTTTAAAAAATTTCTCTAATTTGGTATGTCTAGGCTCAGATTGAAAAAATTCAACCGAAGTTTCATTTTGGTTTTGAATCTTACTTGGTCCGGTTTGGTTTGTCAAAAAATAGTAAAACTCCACCAAACCAACTATTTGCTCACCCTTACTCCACTGCGCATTCTCAACCATAGAGGAACGAGATTCAGATTCTAAGCTCTCTCACCACAATGGAGCACATGTAAGCAATGTCAATAAAATTCCATATAACAAAACTAGTAATTCATAAATTACATACCGCGATCTAACTTGATTAACTTTCTCTAAATGAGCATCGACTTAGTAGTGTCATCCATAGATAGAGAGAATTTTCTACAATCGATTAGCTTGCACCTTTCAGGTAGCCAAGTTGAATTGCAGCTTCACTTGTAGGACCATGGAGATATATATAAGAAAAGACTTTTTACTATCTCTAGAGATAAGCCTTTTCACCTCCCAATGTGGAGTTATCACTAGCCATGATTCTCCACATTAATCATGTCAATAAATCCATAATAAAAATATTCACATGACCTTTGGGTTCTAAAATAAGTTAACATAATTAGGAAAATAATATTTTGAAATCATTAAAATTCTTACAAATCTCCCACTTGATTTCAAAACCTTAAAAAAATATTCAAAGGTCATGCAGAAATTTATTACTCAAAATACTGATATATACGAATGTAGTTATCTCGGGTCTACATTGTACATATCCATTGATACATACATATGGAAAAAATTGGCATATAAAATCAATGTTCCACCGTTCATAACATACTCAAGACTTAGGAACCCGGGTAAGGATCCGTACCAGTTTGAGTATTAGCCACTAAGAAATGTGTCCTGAACATTCCGTAGGCCTGAACAAATTTAAGATCTAATTCATTCCTCCATGAGACCCTCTTGTATACAGTTGCAGGTGTATACCTCACGAGAAAATTAGATCTAGGGACAATCCATGAGTACTATAATATATCATCAGGCTAGCCAAACAGAACACATATTATTATCAATAATATGACAACCAAGTTCATCAATACATTAACATGGCAATAAACCCATATTATGAACATGGTTAACAAATACAGAAATAGAAACAGGTTTAGTAAATGGATCTGCCAAGTTATCCTTTGAGGTTACTTTATTAACGAAGACCTCTCCTTTCTTCAGCATATCCCTGATATAGTGATACTTCCCTTCAATATGCTTTGCTTTGGAATGACACTTTGGATCTTTACTTATGACAATAGCTAAAGTATTGTCACAAAAGATTACAATTGGTCGCTCCACACAAGGTACCCTCAAAGATATTTCAAGAATTTCCTAAGATAAACTGCTTCTTTTGTAGCCAAATTAGCAGCTACATATTCAGCCTCCATGGTGGACTGAGCAGACAATCTTGTTTCTTACTCTTCCAAGAAATAGCCCCGCCACCAAACATGAAAACATATCCAGAAGTGGACTTTCTTGTATCTACACAACCCTGATAATCTGAATCAGAATACCCAATTAGCTGCAATTCATCTGCTTGAAAACTCAAAACAAATGATCTTGTCCTTTTCAAATAATGTAATACATGTTTAACTCCTTCCCAGTTACTTCTTCCAGGATTAGATTGAAATCTGCTTAAAACTCCAACAGCAAAAGAAAGATCCGATCTTGTACACATCATAGCATACATGAGACTACCCACAGCAGGAGCATATGGATATTTGCTTTCATCAAGTTTATCAACAAGTGACAATGGACAATCATCTCTGAACATCTTCGTTGTTGCATCAAATGGAACACTGCTTTCAGAACAACGATCCATCTTGAATTTATGCAAAACTTTATCAATATCATTTCCTTGGGATAAACTCAATCACCGTTGAGACCTATCCCTAATAATTTTAATACCAAGGATATATGAGGCTTCACCAAGATCTTTCATTTTAAAAGTATTGAATAACCAACTTTTGATCTCCATCAAGAAAGATACATCATTACCGGCCAAAAGAATATCATCAACATATAGAGTAAGAAATGCAATTTTATCTCCCACTATTTTGACATAAACACAAGCATCCTCTGGATTCTGAACAAAGCCATATGCTTCTATAGATGTATTAAATTTTATGTTCCATTGTCTAGAAGCTTGTTTCAAGCCATAAATTGATTTTTCAAGCTTGCACACTTTACCTTCATTTCTAGATTCTATAAAATCCAAAGGCTGCTCCATATAAATTTTTTCAGTCAGATCTCCATTTAAAAATATAGTCTTTACATCCATCTGATAGAGCTCATAATCATAAAAGGCAACTAGAGATAAAATTGCTCTGATAGACTGAATACGTGCAACTAGTGAAAAGTTTCATCATAATCAACTCCATATTTTTGAGTAAAACCCTTCGCAACTAGCCGAGCTTTGTATCTTTTAACTTTTCCTTTCGAATTTCTCTTCCGAGTGAAAATCCATTTGCACTCCATAGGTTTAACAGAATCAGGTGCATCAACCAGTTTCCACACTTCATTCTTATACATTGAAAATATTTCATCCTACATCGCCTCTTTCCACTTCTCACCATCAACATCATTAATAGCATCTTGATATGACTTTGGATCTGAAGAATCCTCATTCAACCTTATTCGCTCAAATACTTCACCAGCATAAGCATAATATTCTGAAGAAGTAAGAATAGAACTAGGCTTCCTTTCTCTACTCCCTCTTCTGGTGGGTTCAGGATGATCTTGTCTTTTCCTGGAAGCATCAGGATTTTCATTGTTACTCAAAGGAATAGAAGATAAAATCTCTATAACCTCTTCAAGAGAAGACTTTTCTCCAAGAAACTCAATGCAATCAAATCTATCTTCAATGGATTTCACATGTCTGCTCTCAATGATGATCTTATCTATTGGATCATACAGCCTGTATCCCTTAGAGAACTCAGGATACTCAACAAACAGACACCTTTTAGTTTTAGCTTGCAGTTTATCTCTTCCTGAATCTGGGATGAGAACATGTGCAACATAACCCCATACCTTCATATAGTTCAACTTTGGTGTTTTACCATACAAAAGTTTATATGGAGTTTTTTCAACAGATTTTGAAGGGACTCTATTTAGAATATGAAGTGCAGTAAGCAATGCTTCTCCCCAGAAAGAAGTTGGTAAATTTGCAAGTGTTAACATGGATCTTACCATGTCTAATAATATCCTATTTCTTCTTTCTGCAATCCCATTTTGCTCCGGAGTGCGTGGTAGACTAAGCATATGCACAATGCCATTTTCTCTACAAAAGTCATCAAATAATCCAAACTTACATTCACCACCATGATCAGAATGAAATATTTTAATATTTCTTCCAATTGTATTTTCAACCTCCTTTTTGAAAGCCTTGAAAACATCTAAGGCTTCATATTTTCTATGCAAGAGATATATCCTCCCAAATCTAGAAAAATCATCTATAAATGTAATAAAATATAGATGACCATTTCTAGTTTGTACATTCATAGGGCCACAAATATCTAAATGGATGATATCAAGAATACCAATGTTTCTCTTGGCTATAGAAGGAAATGAAACTTTAGTCATTTTTCCATATAAACAACTCTCACAAGTGGGAAACTCCACAACACTTACATTATCAAGTAAGCCATTCTTAACTAGCTGACTAATCCTCTCTTTGCCAATGTGTCCAAGATGCAAATGCCACAAATAAAATTCATTTGACTGGATAACAGAAGAATTAGAAACTTCACAAATAAGATTTCCACATAATTGGACTTGATACATATCTGAATTTCGAAAACCTTTCATTATTATAGCATCATCTTTGTACATCACAAACTTTCCATTTCCAAAGTAAAACATAAATCCAAGTTTTTCCAAACAAGAAACAGACAAAAGATTTCTCCTCATCGAAGGAGCATAAAGACAATCTTCTAAATTAAAAACTTTATTCTCTTGCAGCTTTAACTGGTAAGTTCCCACTCCTTCTATAGAAGCTTTGTCATCATTCCCCATATAGATAAAGCTTTGACCACTTTTAATTCTTCTTATTGTCTTGAACGCCTGTAAATCATTTGACACATGAACAGTTGCACCAGAATCAGCCCACCAACTAAAAGGTTCAATATAAGAAACACAACATTCAAGAAGAAATGACTCACTAGGATTAGTACTCCGGCTCTTGCCATCAACATTCTGATTATTTGTAATTTTCTAAGCTCTGCAATTCTTCCTAATATGACCAGGCTTGTTACAATAAAAGCATAAATTTTGCTGAGTTTTCACTTTAACTTATTGATTGAATGTCTGCTGATTACGACCCTGATTATAACTAAAAGCCTTTATTATTTTTTGGTTTAAACACCACATTACTAGCAGATGGGTTTGACTTTGCTACATCATTAACCTTTATCACAGCTTTTCTATCATCCTGATGATCAATCTTATTAATTAGGTGCTCAACTGACCTATTAGACTCAGCCAATGTATAGTAATCCTGAATATACTTGTATGAAGGTGGCAGTGAATTAGTGATTGTGGACACAATGATCTTCTCATCAAGAACTCGTCTATGAAATACCAATTCATCAGCAATAGCCACCATGTCATTTACATATTTTCTAGCATCAGTTACTTCCTCACATTGAGCTCTAGTAAACTTCTTCCACAAGTTGTTGACGTGAGAATCCGATTTCTTCCCATACTTTGCCTCTAACTTGTCCAAGATTTTTTTAGTGGTGGGAGTATGAAAGTAAGTCATTCGGAGGGTTTTGTTGAGACCACTAAGCACATAAGACTTAGAAATATCATTTGCTAACTTCCAGTTGTTATACTTTCTAAACTCCAAATCGAATTTAGCTTTATCAACTTCGTCAGGCTGGGTTTCTTAGGAGTTTGATTAGGAAAAAGAATATCCTAATACCCATAAAAAGTTAATAACATATCAACCCTTTGTTTCCGGTCCACATAATTAGTTCCATCTAGAGCTTCATTTCTCAGAATATCTGTAAATGCAAAACCACCACTAGGTGAAGGCAATACTATTCCTATAGAATAAAAATATACAAATTATTTTATGATGTTCAATAATCTCAATTTACCCGATGGGGATTTATGAAAATTATCAAACTTCATAAGAACAAATCACAGCATTCACACATCTAATCAAAATAATATTATATGACTCACATTATCCGATGGGGATTTAGTAAATCATATAATTAGTTACAAACCACTACTATATAAATCAAAATTATATGGTTCACATTACCCGATGGGGATTTTATAAATCATATAATTAGTTACAAACCACTACTATATAAATCAAAATTATATGGTTCACATTACCCGATGGGGATTTTGTCAACAATATAATTAACCACTAACTACATATTAAGCATTACCCGATGGAGATTTTGCAAACTGTGTAGTTAACTAATTCACCATATTATTTTAGTTGTATAATAATCTTAAATCTAAAACATGTATTAATAACAAGGTATTAATAATATGAACAAGAACTTAGAACAAATTACAGACATATGATAAATATATACATATATATATATATATTTGTGTGTGTATCCCAGAGCACTACTTGTCTTTTGTATGTCTCTAATACAAACACTTAAAGTTTCTGTACCCAACTTGGTGGATAGATGCTATAGAGTTTGAATTTCCAAACATAAAGCTCTAATGCTTTAACTCTCCATTAGCAGAGTTTATGACCAAAGATAGTTTCTGTGTGTGGGGCATATACGATTTTCTGAGAAAAGAAAATATGACCTTGGAATTTGTACATAAGCCAAACTGTCACATGAGCATGTGATGAGGAAACAAATTACAATAACTAGGAATATGGCTACCTTTGTCTCAAGTAGAAATTGAAAACAGTTCTCTCTATTCAAAAGAAATTCTACGGTTAACAATATGCTACTGAAGAAAAATTGAGTTGATCATATACCCAAGCATCATATCATCATAAAACAGATGATACGACAAAAGATACTTTTAATTAAATTTTTAATCATGGAATTTCATTACATGAAATAGTAGAGGCATAATGGTTTGTAATTGTAAGCAATGTCAATGAAATTCCATATAACAAAACTAGTAATTCATAAATTACATACCTCCATGACGAACTTGATTAACTTTCTCTAAATGATCATCGACTTCCGCAGTGTCATCCATAGATAGAGAGAATTTTCTACAATCGATTAGCTAAAGAGCAATGATGATGATGAAGACGATTTAACTAGAAGCGGCGTTCTTCCAAGAACCCTAGATGTAAACATTGCGGAATTCATGTATTCTTCTCAGTGACATTTCTTATTGGGCTAAGTAGGTTAACATCCGATCCGATTCAAGAAAGAGCAGCTGTAGCGCAAATACATTTCATATTGGCCTAATTCTTGAGGGCCTCGTTTATCTTGAACGGGCTGTTTCATACGACCCATTTTAGATTGTTTTCTTTTTATTTGGTGACAAGGAATGTTGGCTAGGTCAATCGCTTATCATAAACGAGGTCCAATGTAGGGTGAGCATTGTTTGGTGCAAATTGAATAAGCCGATCAAACGGACCCGATTTGGTTGGTGGTTGGTTTTAAATTTCGGTTCAGGCTTGGTTTTAGAATATTTGAAATCAAAATAACCGAACCGGTGCTCTCAATGCAATTGCCTAAAACTCATTTTTGTAATGAAAACTCACTTTCTTTCTAGGTGAATAGATAATTTGTAATAATATTTTTATATACCTTAATTGATAAATGGTTGATTTTAGTTTGTAAAGTAATTGATTTGATGAGTTTTATCTTCAACTTGGGATATGAGATGAGTGAAAGCTTTGAAGGAGTAATAGCCTTGTCTTTTTTAAAAAATTTCTCTAATTTGGTATGTCTAGGCTCAGATTGAAAAAATTCAACCGAAGTTTCATTTTGGTTTTGAATCTTACTTGGTCCGGTTTGGTTTGTCAAAAAATAGTAAAAACTGACCAAACCAACTATTTGCTCACCCTTACTCCACTACGCATTCTCAACCATAGAGGAACGAGATTTAGATTCTAAGCTCTCTCACCACAATGGAGCACATGTAAGCAATGTCAATAAAATTCCATATAACAAAACTAGTAATTCATAAATTACATACCTCCGTGACGAACTTGATTAACTTTCTCTAAATGATCATCGACTTCCGTAGTGTCATCCATAGATAGAGAGAATTTTCTACAATCGATTAGCTTGCACCTTTCAGCTAGCCAGGTTGAATTGCAGCCTCACTTGTAGGACCATGGAGATATATATAAGAAAAGACTTTTTACTATCTCTAGAGACAAGCCTTTTCACCTCCCAATATGGAGTTATCACTAGCCATGATTCTCCACATTAATCATGCCAATAAATCCATAATAAAAATATTCACATGACCTTTGGGTTCTAAAATAAGTTAACATAATTAGGAAAATAATATTTTGAAATCATTAAAATTCTTACAGCACACCCTACGACCGAGGGCCTACCGCCTACCACCACATATTCGTGGTCATATATGGGAGGCTCCAATTCCATCTCAATACCATATACGGGGACCTAATCCTCACCCTAATACCAAGCCCGATTATCTAGATAAGGAAAATCTCAGAGCCACTGGTCTCCCCTATGCTGTCCAGGGTCCATGTAAATCACATGTGCCATATAATATCCATCAAATGAATATTGGGGACAGAGATGACATAGATACCAGTCGATCTTTGTTTGTATCTTCTATGCATTTAATATGTTTAACAAGTAAGGGAATCGAGGGTTAATCAATATCTTAGCCATGCTGCCTACATCCATCCATCTCTATCAAGGCGTCATCATGTTTCTGCTTTTGCAAACCACGGCCAAAAACTTTAAGCCCACACTAGCAATTGGCACTTGCGATGCACATGCAGATTTATTTAATTATATGACTAATCTTACATTTTGATATAATAGTTTAATAATAATCTAATTTATGCAATTTATTATGGAGCTCTACATAGAAAATGTATCTTAAATTGCTTTTAGCAATCAAATCCATCCTTCAACACAAGTTTGTTGAGTAGTTTTCAAATTGAGGATAGTATAATTAGAGTAAGTGATTAAAATAAAAAGAAAATGAGGATATATATTACAATTTAATTATGTGTGTATTGTCATTTGATGATTTAGAATGTTCTAGAATTAGAAATGATAAAAGGCAAGAAAGAAAATAAATGTCTCTCTTAGAAAGTAACAATTTTAATTATGTGAGTTTCTATTCTCATGTCATAGTATAGAATCATCTAGAAATAAGAAATGAAAAGTAAGAAAAGGGGAAATCTCTTGTAAACTTACCATTTTACCCTCCAAATTACAATATGAATGAGGAAAATGTCCATCACTCATTCAACTTTCACTACCCTCACTATGTTCATTATACAGTAGTATAGATATTTCTTGCAATGTTACATAGTTATTGTGGGAGACAGAAAAAAATCCCACAACTTTTCATAAAAATTAATATATCAAGAAAATAACGGTTCATATATGTATCACTTTTCAAATTGGTGATTATATGGATTTTGAATAATTGCTTTTATTAAGTGTATTCTTTTGCTGATTTTACTGTTCTTACATTATTTATATTTTTTATTGATTTGATATTAATGTTAAGACAAGTGTTAAGTCTTTTTCGATACGAGTTTTTAGAGAGGGCCCTTGGTATGATTATTTTCTATTTAAGATGGAGTTTAAGGGCACAAGAAACGGTTTATATATGTATCAATCTTACGCGTTTTCTTCCATTTGTCCAAACCGCACCGTGTTTCACCGACTACTCGAGCCACAAGCTTATATCCCAATAATTTTGTTTCATTTTAACGGTAAAGATTGTTTCTAATGATCCACTAAAGTTCAGTTTAAACTCCAAGCTGAATTACTACAAAACTTAGCTCAATCGAATTTTCAGGCTTTGAAACAAATCTCGGGGCAAGCAATAGGCTAGTAACTTAGTAATAACTAAATTTACATATTATAAAGGGTTTTCCCCTTAGAAACCACCTTTAAAATACATAATATCGAAACTATTTTTTATTTACAATTTATAAATAAACCATCTTTAAAGTCTTTTTTGTTGAATTCAACCACTTGAGTCCACTTTTCAATTTATTTTTTCAGCAAATGATCCTGCATAACCTCAATTAAGGATCGTCTTTCTAATATACTTGGGTATTTGACAACTAAATATTACAGAAAATAGAATGCGTTGAACACCCAGAGTCGGCTTCAGCCAAATAAACAGAATGGCAAGCTCCATCCCTCCATTCAGTTCTGCTTCGTATCTCATCGATACCTCAGGCAGGCATAGGAAAGTAATCGATTAGCCTGATCATCGGAGCCTTGGAATGGGAGCAACTCTCTTCACGGCCACCCCATTCATCTCTGCTTCAACATACAATGAACAATTGTGGAAGCGCTGTGACGCCAACATGTCATCATCGGAGAAAGTGACAGTCTTCGCTTACTGGTTCAAGTACTGGTGTTGGGAACGGAACTGAGCTTCTCACTAACAGACTCGTAAGCTTCATTTCATCAAACAAGACTCGGATCGAGGAGCAAAAACCCTTCAGACGAACAATCCAATCCTACTAATGAGGAGAAACTTGATTAAAAGTGAGTCCATGTAGCTGATTATAACAAAAAAAACTTTAAAGGTGGTTTACGTATAAATTGAAAATGGAATGTAGTTTCTATAGAATGACCTATTTTAAAGGTGGTTTTTATAGAATGACCCTATTTTAAAGGTGGTTTCTAAGAAAAGCACTATTAGTAGTAAATCTTGGGATTTGTTAACTATTTACCTTCCAAGTCTATAGTATTTGCGTATTTATTCATCATTCGAATATTTGTTAATTTATCGCTACATATTTTCACATTGTTTTAAAATATACCCAGCCCAGTTAAATTTAAATAGGAAGATATTAAATGAAAAAATATCCTCCCTCCAAAACGATAATTTTTTTATGTATAGATCCTCCAAATCTATCCAATTTGTATATATACCCTCTCAATCTGTATAGTTACCCATTATCCCCATGATTTTTAATGCTGTTCTACAAGAGTAGTATAAAAATCAAATGTTAGAAAAATATTAGAAACTTTCGGTGACAGGAGAAGGAGGCGGAGGTAAGAATTTTATCGTCATCGTTATTAGATAAGAAGAGAAGAGGGAAAGGGAAAACGCAACACATGTTAAGAAGAGAAAACTGATGTCAACACACTCTTGCAATCAGCTCAGAGGGTAAGATAGTAAATTCATCTGTTTAGCGGGGCGACACAAACAAAGATAAAGAAAAGGAGGTGAGCGTTAGACTCTTTTATTAGAGTATGATACAAGAGTATTATAAAAATCAAATGTTAGAAAAATGTAGAAAAATATAGGAGTAAGTTAGCAAGTACTTAGATTTGGAGTCATCAGCAAATAGAATAGATTTGGGGATAATCTGCAAAGAGATTATATTTGATAAGAGATATATATTTTACATCTAACACAAATAAGCCTCCACTTATGGGTATCTGAGCAATTCTTCCTATTGCTTTTACAAAACTTGTATCATCAAACCGTCACCCATTAATACGAGACCAACAATATTTTGGCACATTGCGAGTGATGCCTATTGTACCCTCTTTAAATTCTACTAAGAGCATGTTTGGCAATTTTGGATTATAATCCAATTGCTTATAATCCATTTGTGGATTGTAAGCTAAATGAATTATAAGCCAAACTGTTTAGTAAATTTAGTGCATTATAAACCAGTTTTAATAGCAGATCGTATGGCAAATGGGTGGCTTATAATCCATCATTGTTGTCAAAATGACCAAAAAAATATTTAATGTGGCTGAAAATAGATAAATGAGACTGTAGGCGTATAAAATTGCCTATAAGTTCCCGAACATAATTCGTGGCGGTAAGTTGATAATCGACGAAGTGTCCAAGTCAATAAATCGAGTCGACGAAATGCATGAAGCGAGTCGACGAAGCATTCAAGTCAGCAAGGCGACGAATCGCGTCCAATCGATGAGTCGTCCGACGACATAGCGACGAATCGTTGGCGACATAAAGCAACGTCAACGCATAAAGCGAGTCGGCGAAGCGCCTGAAGAGAGTCGACAAGACGTCCAAGTCGACGAGACAACGAATCGCATCCAATCGGCGAGATGAAACCAACGCGAAGAGTTAGATCAGCGAATGAAGAGAATCAACGCAAACCGTCAAAATCGACGAAGCGATGGGTCGCGTGCAAGCGATAGAATAAATCCAACCGCGAGCACGCGAATCGACGAAACCGACAACTCCGAGCCAAAATTAGACGTGGATTGACATAATCAGAACGTCGAAAACTCAGATCGATGGGATCGAAACGTCGAAAAGTCAGAAAAAGATCGGAAAACGGCAGGCCAAGGCGAACCACCTCGGCCAAGGCCGAGCCACCTAGGTGGCCAGCGGTTTTTTGGGCCCAGTTTCGACCCGTATCCGCATGAGAGGCTATAAATATGAGGTGCAAGGCTCATTTGCACAGGGCTGGATTTTTGGAAGAAAGGGGAGACTCTGCCAAAGTGAGATCTGGATTTTTAGAGAGAGGCTGAAGCTCTGCAGGATTGAGATCTGACCTTTCATCAACTCCGGCGATCAACTCCGGCGATCAACTTCGGCGATCAACTCCGGCGATCAACTCCGGCGATCCGACGAGCATCAAGTGAGGAATCCGAGGTAAAATTTACAGATCTACCCTCTGGATTAAGCTTGGTCTTAATCCCAGGGTCCGTGTGTGATTTCGCTTGGTCGATCTCACCCACTACGGCAATTATCTCCTTCGTGAGGTAGTTCCCGTCGGCGATTATTTCCTTCGTGAGGTAGTTCCCGTCGGCGATTATTTCCTTCGTGAAATAATCCCCGCAGATCTATAGATTTCGCCAGATTCAAAGATCGGATCTCGACACGCTGTGGTCCACGGACGAAAAGTGTCCCCGCGACAGCAAAGACACCCACGTAGTTTAAGATCCGATAAACGGTCCGCGTTTGTTCAAAAAAGAAGAAAGCCGTAATCTTTGTTCTTTTCTCATTGTAGGCCTTATAAAAGGCGCTTCTTTTAATTCGTTGTGAGCGATCAAGTTCGTGGACGAGAATTCATTTGTGTTTAATCAAGTTTGTAAATGAGTTCGTCAATGAGAAAGGAAACAGTTTTCCCCGCGAACAGAGACTTGAAATTTTTTGAAATGATGAGGGGTATATTGGACTTGTACTTGGTCAACCATTGTGGCTTCAAAGCAAACAAATAATAAGCTAGGGCGGCTTATAAGGCAAAATAAGCTATTTGCCAAATATGTATAAGTCACTTTGACCACTTGCCAAACATGCTCTAATTCACCTGTCATTAATTCATCAAGACCATGAATATGCGCAATTCCATTGCCTACTTGAAGGAAGAGCACCATTATTCACGATCTTTACTCTTCTATTATATTGTCCAATACATTCACAGATAATATATTACTAATTTTCTGAGCTCAAAGTGATACTATTAGTCTCTCTCTCTCTCTCTCGAAACAAAAGGGAAAAAGGATGGCAAATTTCTAAACTACAGCAAAAAGTAGAAGGATTGATCAGTTATTTCTTCCATGGACCCCAGAATAGATTTGGGTTGTATAGCCAATTTGTGTGGCTTCGTTCCCAGGAAAGTGGCATTATTTTGAGTTTTTTTGCATATATACCCACTCAAATCTTTCATATTTGCAAATTTACCCTCTAAATCTTTTTATTTGCAAATTTATCCTCCAATTCTCTCACATTGAGCTTTTCTACCCCTCTCACTTAATAATTTTAGTTCTTAAATGGGAATATATTCCAACCTATAGAAATTTTTCAAAATTTTTAATTTTCTGCTGCTTACAAATCAACATTGTTAAGTAAGAGGGGCAAATAAAAATCCAATGTAAGAGAATTCGCGGTAATTTTACAAATACCAAGATTTAAGGGGTGAGTTTGCAAATATGGAAGTTGTTAGGGGTATATATGCAAGAACCCTTTGTTTTGGCCCTGATTGAGAAACATTGTTAACCAGACTGATTATATTGTTATCAATACTTCTGTACATTTTGGTTTAGGAGATGCAGTCTTTTTTTAGCTTGATAAGTGGTTGGATGGATTTACTTTGGCCTCCTCATATCTTGATCTTTTTCAGTTGGCAATATATCCCTATGCTAATGTCAATTCTCATATACTCTATGTGGGCTCAAACTGGAGGTGGAGTATTCAATTTAAGAGAAAATTGATTGGTGAGTTAGTATTCCGATATCTTGAGTTATTACATCTCTTCATGATCAGGAGTTTAGAGGAAATGATTATAGAAGATGGATGTTGGAGGATAATGGTAAGTTTTCTACTAAATCTTTATATAATTTCTTGATACATGGAGGGATAAGGGCTCCTTATTGTGATTTATGGAATGTTATAGAGGGTGTTTGGGAGGGCTTATTATTTTGAAGCTTATAAGTTAAGTTGGCTTTTGGAGCTTTTGGCTTTTCTGTTAAAAATGTTATAAACATTGTTTGGATAGAATAGTAATTTCTTTGGTCAAACCTAGCTTATTTAGGTGAGCTTATAAGTTAAAATTTCAAAAGCTGGGGTATACCAGCTTTTTAAAATGGGGCTTATAAGTCAACTTAATTTGGTATTTTACCAAACAAATAGAGACGAAAAAGCTAACTTAAAAACTAGTTTGACCAAAAAATAAGCTCCCACAAACACTCTCATAATCCCTTTGAAAATTAAGATGTTGGTTTGGCTTGTGTTACCGAAAAGGTTGAACGCTAAAGATATACTCATTTACAAAAATGTTCAAGCAGACCCTAATGGTGTTCTTTGTGGTGAGAACTTGGAATCACATGTTCATCTCTTCTTAGAATGTGGTTTTGTTCAATCTTTGTGGATTTCATTGTGTTTCAAGTTTCGGATAGCTGATTATCCTCATAATCTGATGGAGATATAGGTTCAATGGAGAGGCCTTATGTTGAAAGGTGATCAAAAGAAAAAAAAAAGGGGTTTTTGTCTTTTACCCCAAAGCTTTACTCCAACTTATTTTAAAACCCACATACTTCTATTAAGACTCATACACCCAAAATACAAATCCCACTTATTTTAAACCCAAAGTCTCAAATACATGATATTTGTATATTGTTTTACCCAAAACTTGAAGACCCCAAAATACCCCTCTTCATTAATTCTCTTCTTCTCTACAACTCAGGTTCACCTTCTCCCCACCTCTTCCTCCTGTACTAAACATCACTACTCTCAGAGCCGCAGCTTGTCCGCCTCGGCCTCTATTTCAACAAAAATATCACCGATAGCTCATCAATTCTTCACTCTCTCCCAGCCTACCAAGCACTACACTTTCGCCCTCACCGCCTTAGAAACCCCTTAGAACCATCGACCTGAAATGTCTGGCCGCCAAGACGTTCGCCATGACCTCGGCGATGGTGACCGAGCTGTGGAGATCGGAGAAGTGGACGGTCACGATTCCTTTGGAGCTCAAGAAGCCGGGTCGATATGCTTAATGCCGGCCATCATCGAGTGGGCGTCGAGGGCTCGGTCACATGAGGGGACCATGCCGAGGACGACTCCGCACGCAGGAGGGGTGGGCTGTCACCGGCTGAGGAGGGTGAACGTAGTGAGAGGGAAAGGAGAGGCAGGAGGAGGGGGTAGGGTTATAATTTTGGGGATTGTGGAGGCTTAATTGAGGAGATGGGTAGAATTCTACACCCTCGCTTTCTAAACTTATCCTCCAAGAAGTTCACAAGGTGGATGACTGTGGTGATAAATCTTGGGCTTATGATACGTATCTTAAGAATAATTTTGCTCATATGTTTCTAAGTTTTAGTGACAAGATTGATGTACGGAAGGTGTTTGATGGAATGATAAAGAGGGATATAGTTACTTGGAACACCACGGATAGCGCTTATAAGAGGTTGGGGTTGGTTGAGGAGGCAATGCGTGTGTTTGATGAAATGTTTGAGAGGAGTTTGGTTTTATGGAATGTGATGATCATGGTTGTGTGCAAGTAGAATGTCCAAGAGGGGTCATAGAATTGTATTATGATTGTAAATAGTGTATGTCTTTGCAAGAGGTTGATATTGTGGTGATGTTGTTAGAGTTTTATTTTCAATTTCTTGAATCAATGGTGATGGTTTTATCAATGAAAATACTTATTTCTTGAAAGGTTCACATGATCTCCTTTTTACATTTTAAGGGCCATTAGTTTTGAATGATATTTTCTTTTGTAGGAAAAATATTACACAAGAAGAACGCCTCGTCAACATAAATAATAGACCAAAAGCTCACATTGTACACATAATCACTAAGATATATTGCCCGTGAAAAACCGAATTGATATATTCGTTTTATTTTAAAAATCCAGAGGCCATAAAGTGCTATACTTTTGCGATAAGTAGCTATACTTATGCCATAATGTGCTATACTTTAGTGAACGTGCTATACTTTGGTCATAAGGTGCTATATTATCGTGATAAAGTGTTATACGCTTAAAAATGGGAAAATTATGAGCCAACCTCTCCTCAACATAAACAATAGACCAAAAGCTCACATTGTACACATAATCACTAATATATATTGCCCGTGAAAAACCGAATTGATATATTCGACGAGCTTCAAAGTCCGGAGGCCATAAAGTGCTATACTTTTGCGATAAGTAGCTATACTTATGCCATAATGTGCTATACTTTAGCTGAACGTGCTATACTTTGGTCATAAGGTGCTATACTATCGTGATAAAGTGCTATAATGCTTAAAACATGGGAAAATTGTGAGCTAAACCCTCACAACATAAACAATAGACCAAAAAGCTCACATTGTACACATAATCACTAAGATATATTGCCCAGGAAAAAACTGAATTGATATATTTGACGTAGCTTCAGAAAGTCCAGAGGCCATAAAGTGCTATACATTTGCGATAAGTAGCTATACTTTGGCCATAATGTGCTATACTTTAGCTGAACGTGCTATACTTTGGTCATAAGGTGCTATACTATCGTGATAAAGTGTTATACGCTTAAAAATGGGAAAATTATGAGCGAACCTCTCATCAACATAAACAATAGACCAAAAGCTCACATTGTACACATAATCACTAAGATATATTGCCCGTGAAAAACCGAATTGATATATTCGACGCAACTTCAGAAAGTCCAGAGGCCATAAAGTGCTATACTTTTGTGATAAGTAGCTATACTTTGGCCATAATGTGCTATACTTTAGTGAAAGTGCTATACTTTGGTCATAAGGTGTTATTCTTTTCCATAAAGTGCTATACTTTTGAAAATCTAAAAATTATGAGCCAACCTCTCCTCAACATAAACAATAGACCAAAAGTACATTGTGCACATAATCACTAAGATATATTGCCCGTGAAAAACCGAATTGATATATTCGACGAGCTTCAAAGTCCAGAGGCCATAAAGTGCTATACTTTTGTGATAAGTAGCTATACTTTGGCCATAACGTGCTATACTTTAGAGTAAAGTGCTATATTTTGGTCCTAAGGTGCTATTCTTTTCCATAAAGTGCTATACTTTTTGAAAATCTAAAAAATTATGAGCCAACCTCTCCTCAACATAAACAATAGACCAAAAGCACATTGTGCACATAATCACACATCTACTACTAAGCAATCAGCTACGAAAGCAAGAAATGTGTACAACAATTACAACTGAATTTGATACAACACGATTGGACATGTCTGCTACATGAAGAATTGATCAAACAACATATTGTATATATCGTCACAGCTTTTCATTGTTCAAAAATAAGACTGGACAATTTTTTTTAACATAAGCCTCCTATTACGGAGGGGCCATCGAGTGGCATCATATCATATATATATAAGGATAGATTACAAAAGTATGATACTTGATACAAGGACTCGAGCATCGCAAATCCAAAATACAAAATGCAAACAAGAAATTACCAAGACTACGTATCGATTTTATGGAGTTCAAGGGTAGGAACTCTTCCTAGCTCGAAGTCAACATCCAAGGGAATGTTGGGGAGGCATTTGTTGATCTTCGTGCTTGAGGGCATGGTCGGGTTTCTTGTTTTGTTCAAGGTACGATAGAAAGGGAGGGCTAGGGCTGGATTGATCGCTGATGTACACTCGGATTCTGATTGGAGGCATGATGCATATGGGTTATTCGCTTCGGCATAATAACAAATACTAGGTGTGCATGCTTCAGCGGCAAGACGTGACAGTGTCTCAGGGGGCTCGAGGGGGTGCTGATTTTTGGAATCAGTCATACACACACATTAGCATCTTCCACACCATTCCCTGAAGCAAGATTTGTCCCTGAGGGTATAGGCTGATCAGCATAGGTTGGGTTGTTCTGTATGTCGGGTTCCTCCCCTGCATAATCATAAGAGTTTGCATGAGAATCAATCCACTAGCATCCCAAGAACCTAAAACCAAGCAAAAAAAAAAAAAAGAACTTCAAATAAAATGGGAAGCATGTAAAAAGGACCCAGTTAAGTGAATTCAGACCTCAAGTTGGCTATTGGCGGCGACGATGTGGAGGAAGGAGAGGTGGTTGAAGGCGGTGGTTAGCCGGAGCAATTGGGGCTTGGTGGAGAGAAAAGATGCCATGATCTCCAAGTCTCTAGCTTGAACAGTACTAAAAATTCGTGCTCATCACTTAATGGGGCGCACGTTAGAGACTAGCCCATTCCACCCCCACCCTGGGCTCCGCCTGGCTCACTGGTCCAACCCCTTGAGCTCCGCCTCAGAGCACGACAAGGGCAAAGGGTATTTTGTGCCGGGGAGAGAGTTTGAGGAGTGGGGAGTCCATGGGTTTATCTAGAGAAGAAAGAGAGAGATGAGTTTATCTGAAGGTTGTGCAATTAGATTTTAATTTATTGGAAATACAAGATAAAGTTGGAGGGTATTGTACAAATTGGGTTTGAAAATAAGTGGTGTGGGGTACATTGGGTTTATGAGTGTTGATAAAAGTTGGTGGGTTTTTAAATAAGTGGGGGTAAAGATTTGGGTTAAAAGAGTTTTTTCCCAAAAAAAAAAAGGGAGTTGTTGTACTTTTGTTCTATGATTTGGTGCATCTGGGATGAAAGAAACAAGAGAGTCTTCTTACACAAAAACACACATTCACTTGCAAGTTGAAAGAAATTTGTTTACTATGTTGATTTTGGTCAGACAATTACTTACAAAGTTCTATGGCAGATGGTGGTAGTTCCAGGAACAATGCATGCTTAGGAGCTTCTAATGATTTGAAAGGAGTTGGTCCACCTTTGGCAACAGCGATGAGCAGTTTGTGGAGAGCCTGGCTATATTAATTAATTGAATAAAGACTAAGCTCTGTTTGATTTTTTTGCTGAGGATAGATACGTTTCCCCTATTTGGGCTTTTTTTGTTCAGGACTCCAAGTAATTCGTTTGGTTTTTTTGTGCTTTTTATCCTCAAAACATGATGCTGGAGATCTGCCTATGTAATGGACATTTTATTATCATATATAGACCGCACTCTAGGGTTGGGTGGGGTCTGCACGTATGTAACCAGTCCTTTTGGATAATGGAATGACTATCTCGTTTGGGGTTTCATCCTTATTTCTATAAATAAATAAATATAAATTAAAAAAAAAAAAAAACGATGCCTCCTCTCATGAAACTTCCTGGATCTGCCACCTGTACTCAAACTGACCGTTAACGAGGGGCAAAACAGTCATTTTATCCACACTCCTCTCACCAAACTCTAAAAAAGCCCCTTTCTTCTCCTCTCAATTCCTTTTCCATCAAAATTCTCTCCTTTTTTCAAAAACTATGTCGAACTTCGATTTAGAGAGAGGCTCTGGCGACGGAAAGCCGAGGGCGTCGGATCCTCCGGCGACGGCGCCCTTCTACTACGACTCACAGTCGAGGGGGGAGAGGGCGTGGACTTCGTGGATCGTGCCGATGATCGTCGTTGCCAACGTCATCGTCTTCGTCGTCGTCATGGGCTTCAACAACTGCCCCGCGCACGTTAGCACCGACCGGTTTGGTTCGTCTTGTGTTGCTGGATTCCTTCATAGATTCTCTTTCCAGCCTCTCAGAGAGAATCCCCTCTTTGGCCCTTCGTCATCCACGTGAGTTTTTGTTCTCGCTTAAATTTGGAATTTTTAGTTGATTGAGGAGAAAAACCCTAATTTTTTAAGAGTAGGCGAACGTTTTAGACTGCTTTGAGTAGAAATGAAGCTGGTAGTCTAAAATTTAGAAAATTTGCTAATTTGGGAAACTAAGAAATATCAGCTCTTTATTTTCCAATATGGGGCTGTTTGTTTCGCCTACCCCAAAAAATTGAAAATTAAGACATCATGGAAATTACATTTCATTGTTTTCTATAGATTTCCTTAAAGTAGTTGTTTTTTGTTTGTTTCACATAGAAAACATGGGTGTAGAAATATACCCCCTACATTTCCTCAATTTCATTTGTTTGGTTGGGGAGTTACAATTTAGAAAAGAAAATAACAAATACACAATTTCCTTTGCTTGAGTTCGTGCATCTAATATTTAATGGCTAAATATTGATTTCCACCCAATTTGAGCTTTGTGCTCAAATTATACCCAACAAAAGTCTATGTGGCATGTGATTTCTAACACCCATTTCCCAAATGCAAAGGTTGAAACAAACACCCCAAAAAGAAATGTATCAACATCAAAGCTGATGTGGACAACTCCTTATTTCCAAAATATGTGATTTCTATGAGATTTTTGCTGAACCAAACAAGCCCTATGTATAATTTAAGAACCATAAGTAAAATAATTTCTTGCATATCTTTCATTTTCCTTAGTAAAAAGTTACCTCTTTTGATAGCAGTTTTTTAAAATTTGTGATAAGTCCCCTTACCAGAGACTCTTTGATTGTTGATTTCCTGAGTTCACCAGGATGTGTCTTCATGGGCATATGAAAAAAAAGTAGAATTGGTTGACTGAGGGGAAAAACGTAATTTGTGAAGAATTTATGAAATAGCAATGCTAATTTGGTGAAAGTGAATAACTGAACGGATAAAATTTTTATGCATTTTCCTTGGTAATTATTGTATTTTTTAAATTGTGGTGGCTGAAAGGTAACCTTGTTGGTGCTTCTGTTGTAAAACTGTGAATATTTCAACTTTCCATAACACAGCTAAATATTGGTTGACTGTTAATGTACATTAATCATCATGCTGGGAACTAAGGATGTGTATTCATAGGCATGCCAAACTAATTTTCCTAAAATGAGGTGCAACTAGGAGTGCTAAACCGTATCCGTATCCGAGGAAATATCTGTAACTGTATCCGTTAGGATACGAATATGGTTATTCAAATCTATAACCGATAGGATATGGTTATAGATATGGTTTTGTAGTGAAATATCCGGATCCGTATCCGAAATATCCGAATACATATTGGTCACGATGTTATAATAGTTTTAATCTTTAGATTATGGATTTGAGATTAATTTTGATGATCAAGATATCTAGTATTAGCTATTCAGATATAACGAACATATTAATGAACATTTTATCCACATGGACTATATATATTTTTAATATTATCTAATTTTTTCATATCCGTTTTTTTCCGCATGCATATCCACTTATATCCGCATGTATATCCGTATCCGTATCCGATTTTAGCAGATATGAATATGAAATTTCCTTATCAAGGTATATCCGTAACCGTATCCATTTCCATGATGGGTATGTGGATATGGATATGGCAAGTATCATATCCGAGCCGTATCCGGACCGAATGCACCCCTAGGTGCAACTTTAGGAACTTTTAACATTGCCAAAGATTAATAAAAATATGGCCTTGTAAGAGGATAAAATGGTCTTACTATTTCTTTTTAATGTATGTAGAAGGAAAGTATTGAATACAAAACAAATCTACATAAATTGAATGAACGCTCAAAAGAAGCATATGTAAGTAGATTTTAGTTGTGGAATATACTTGTTTTTAGCCGGAATTTTGCACACGCCCCTAGCTAGACTAGAGAATCTGCGACACGATTCCCTTCACGGAAAATGTGTGACACGATTATGGTGAAGGGAATATGACAAGATCGCAAAATATATGCCAAATTCTAGGGAGATCGAGCTTCTTTGTTACTTAAATTGGAGTAGCATTTTGAATCCGACTCAATGGTGAGGTAATGAATATAACAAGCACACTGCTTCAGCCCTCTTTGGAGTGCTAAGGGCTCAAAAGCATATTAGAACCCTTTTCAAAGAAAATAGAGAAAGCAAGAGCAACAACTCACTTTGAATTTCGTAAAACTCCACCCCCTGCACAAAACCCTCACGATCCATCAATGTTGTGGAATATACATGTACGCAAATACATTAGTAATGTAACTTCTGGGCATGGTTGCTTGATCAGAAATCATGATATGCACCTTGAAGTTTCTCACTTCTGTGGAACTGTGTGAGCCCAATCAACTTAGAGAGACAACTAATTAGGCTTTTAACATTGCCAAAGATTAATAAAAATATGGCCTTGTAAGAGGATAAAATGGTCTTACTATTTCTTTTTAATGTATGTAGAAGGAAAGTATTGAATACAAAACAAATCTACATAAATTGAATGAACGCTCAAAAGAAGCATATGTAAGTAGATTTTAGTTGTGGAATATACTTGTTTTTAGCCGGAATTTTGCACACGCCCCTAGCTAGACTAGAGAATCTGCGACACGATTCCCTTCACGGAAAATGTGTGACACGATTATGGTGAAGGGAATATGACAAGATCGCAAAATATATGCCAAATTCTAGGGAGATCGAGCTTCTTTGTTACGAAATTGGAGTAGCATTTTCGAATCCGACTCAATGGTGAGGTAATGAATATAACAAGCACACTGCTTCAGCCCTCTTTGGAGTGCTAAGGGCTCAAAAAGCATATTAGAACCCTTTTCAAAGAAAATAGAGAAAGCAAGAGCAACAACTCACTTTGAATTTCGTAAAACTCCACCCCCTGCACAAAAACCCTCACGATCCATCAATGTTGTGGAATATACATGTACGCAAATACATTAGTAATGTAACTTCTGGGCATGGTTGCTTGATCAGAAATCATGATATGCACCTTGAAGTTTCTCACTTCTGTGGAACTGTGTGAGCCCAATCAACTTAGAGAGACAACTAATTAGGCTCTTATCATTGTGTTGCAGATTGATAATTGATTTCCCAAAATCGAAGTCTTGGAACTATTCTTGAGAGCAAACTGATGATCATGCTCCATCTTGTATATCCATGAGTATGTCACTTGGTTCCTCCTTCAAAATTCTATGAATTTCCATCATGTTCCTTTTTGGCCACACTTGAATTGCTCTAACTCTATCTTCGAACACTGGTGAAGGGCTTCCTGTGAACATTTAATTCTAGTAACTTCAGCTTCTTCACTCATAATAGATTCTGTTATTGCTTGTTAGGGAGATATGCCTTATAGTGAATATCATATCAAGTACTTAACTGGAATTTCCACTGGCTGAAATCACACTCCATTGATTGGGCATTACGATGCTAGTCTTTGAAGGTCCCAGTTAATCAAAGCTGGTCAAAGTTTCTCATATACAATGTCTAATAATTTCTTAGGAAGAAGGTTTGGTACAATCTACTTGGATTTATTTGTTGATTTGCTTGATATGCCATTCTTTCTAGTGTTTTTAGTCTTTTTTAGTAATTTTGGGACTCTTTGGATTAGGATGGGTTAGTCTTAGAATAGGATGGGTTAGTCTTAGAATGTGCTAATATCATTCGGAGGGCAAATATCTGCCTTGGATCGGTTTAAGCTATAATCTAACTTAAGTGTCTGAAGGGCTCGATTGCTTTAGCATCATACTTTCCTATCTAAATAATTTTCTAGACACTTTTTAATATATTTGAGGTGTTAAAATTTGTGAGTTCAAGTATGTATTAGTTTATTCGTTGAGGTCTAGTTTAGTGGTTAATGGGTGGGATCGGGTCATGGACATCTCAAGTTTAAGAAGGTTATGGCCTTTTTTTATTTAAAAAAAAAATCTAGTTTCCAACATCAATTGAACACTTGACCAAGTACGTTCAAGTTTCTTTAGATAGTCTTCTATGTTATGCAAGATGAGCTTGAGCTCAATGTTGAAAATAACAATAACGCATAATGTAACGCTCTACCTCTTGTTAAGGGTAATTGAATAAAATGCAAAAAAACATAACATATGACGTATGTTATTTTGTTTGCTAATTATTTAGATATTTTATAAATACAAACTATTCATAATGACTTTAATAATTAGAATTATCAAAAATTTCAAACATTGGGAAGGGCCGAAAGAGGTTTAGGTTTTAGAAGCATTTGTCTTTGTCGAGAGGGATAGGGTTTAGAAGCTGGATAAGAGCCGAAAGTGGAGTTAAGGTTAGGATTTTCTTCATCGGCGAGAGGAGATTAGAGTCGAGAAGGACCCAGAGAGAAGCCTTGTCATAAATGGAGATAGAGGACAAGAAGAGCCTTCTCGTCAGCGAGAGGATTAATATTTGTTGAAGGCGCGCAAGAGGTAGAAGAGATTTTCTTCTTTGTCGAAGGCATGAGAGAAGGCGGGGGAGGGGGAGGAGATGAGAGAGACACTGGAGATAGGAACGGGGGACCGCTAGGATTTTTCACGCGCATGAAATTAGGGTCGGGGATTTGATTGAGAACTTATTTGGGTTAGCGTGATACTACTTTTGACGGTGGAGATATATTGTCATGCATTCAAATCTGATCACCAATTTAACTCAATTTAACAAGCATTAATTAATGCTTAACATAATGCAGATAAAACATATTTTTCAGTGATAGTTTCTATGTGAAATGCAACATGGGTTTTCTATGTGAAATGCAACATGAGTTTTGTCTCTGAGTTTTATTACACTTTGGCTCCGTTAGATGTTGAAACGGGTTATACCGGGTTTCAAAACGGGTTGTTTTCTACATTGCTTGAGCTTTGCCGGCATTGTTTAAGCAACCAGCTGTGCTCGACCTTAAATTTAGACTGTTGAAAGTTATTAACATGATAACTTTCTCAGGCACTGTTACCTAATTCACTCCACCTTTGTTTAGTTATGGTCCAGTTTGTGCATTTGATTCATGATACATTCTCATTCTGGACTATAAGAACCGAGTAACTTGAGAAAGAAGAGCAATAGTGACTAATTGATTTGTGACCTTGTTCTTAGAGCTATATGAATTTCTTGCTCATTATCCGCTATTATGCTGGCTATAATAGTGGGCTCTGTTTCAGTATCGCTATGTTCGGTTGTTGACAAATAGTTCTCTGATGCCGGTGATCACAGCAGACTATAGAAATTACAATGACAATAAATAGGATGAAGACCGTGACAACAAAGGCCGCAATCATAGCTATGATTGTAGCATCAGACATATGATGTTTGCTAGGTGGTTGGGGTGGCGATGGTGGAGCGTTATGTTGAGGTATGGGAGGGTGAGAGTTGGCGGCTTAAAAATAGGGACAAAGGGAGAGCCAATGCTGAGGAATAGAAGGGAGAGCCCACTACGAAGATCTACCTTCGAGAATGCGGATCTGATGGTACCCACTACGAAGATCTACTTTCAAGAAGATGCGAGATCCGGCCATTGTGTCTAAAAGATCATCAAGCCTAGGAATAGGAAATCTATACTTGACCGTGATTTTTTGATGGCTCTACTATCCACGCACATCCTCCAGCTGCCATCTTTCTTGGGAGTGAGTAATGCAGGAACAGCATAAGGACGCAAACTCTCTCTAATGAAGCCCTCCCGCAATAACTCATCTACCCGGCGTCCAAGCTTAGCATGCTCCGTGGAGTTTATCCTATAGTGTGGTAAGTTGGGTAGAGTAGATCCCGACACTAGATCTATGGCATGCTAGATGTCTCTAAGGGGAGAAAGTTCATCAGGAACCTCATTAGGCATGACATCACTAAAATTAGTGAGGATCTGACGAACTTCAGGGGGAAAATCTAGACTCACTAGCAGAGGCAGAGCTAGTGGCGATGATCACATAGACAATTCCATCTTTCTTACTCTCCTTAAGAAACTGACTCTTGCCTAAGAGATGGACAGACTTCTTACCAGTCTTGGTAGCAACCAAGATCTGAGGGTGCTTTGGGTCTGGAGGGAGTTAACACAATCTCTTTTCCATTAAACTTGAACGTATGTGTTTGACCTCCCAAAATTGGTCATATCTAAGTCATACAACCATGGCCTACCTAATAAGACATGTGCGGTGCCCATGGGTAAGACGTCACACTAGATACGATCTTGGTAGCTCGAAAGCTGGATAGACACTAAACAACGTTGGGTGATAGAATGTGCTGTTTTGTCAACCCAAATGACGTACGGTTGCGGGTGAGGTACAACTGCTAAGTTCATTCGCTCTATAACTGACTTGGTAGTAATGTTCACACAACTACCTCTATCAATCATCAATTTATAGAACTTATCGACGTTCTTGAAGTAGGTGCAAAAATATTAGTTCTACGCCAATCTTCCTCATCCTAGGTGAGGCAAGCAAGCACCTAACGACATGTAAGTGGGCCATAGCATCTGCTAACTCATACTCGACATTGCTAGCACCACTATCAGGAGCATAAATCTCCTCGGTAACCACAGAGTCACCAACAACATCCTCGTGATCGTCGTAGGATCCATCAATAAATAAACTCCTATTAGGGCACTGGCAAGCAACGTGTCCAAACCCATGACAATTATAGCGTTTAGGTCCTTTGGATCCTTGTTTAGACAACTCACCAGTAATGAACTTACCCTTCTGATCCTGAGCGGCAATGTTATTAGATTTAGCATTTTATCGAATTGTCACTTAGGCCGGTCCCCTGCAGGAGATGTCGATTTTCTGTAGGTAGGTTTCTTAAGATACCGTTCCATTTCTAGAGCCAAATGATATGCCTCATCTACAGAAGTCACCAAAATTGGGGTCATCTCGTGTTGGATATCAGCTTTCAAGCCAATGCGAAATCGAGAAGGGCAAATCGAGGTTATTCCTGGACATTACAACGGTAAACTAAGTCGTCGAACTTGTCCATGTACTCCTTCACGGACAAGTTTCCTTGACGCAATGTGGACAACTGATCTATTAATATATCTAGATATGAGGGTGGGAGATACTTCTCTTTGAGCTTCTCTTTCATCTCATCCCACGTCTCAATTGGATCCTGATGTGTCCTAGCCAGCTGCCTCTCGATTAAGGTCTTATAGATCTTGGCCGACCCTATCAACTTCATCCTAGCAAATCAGATTCTATGACTCGGACATTGTACCAATCAAAGTAGTGGTACATGTCTGCTATCCAGTCACTAAACTCTTGGAGTTCGTGCCTACCGTCAAAGGATGGAGCCTCTATCTTCACTTTCCTAGCGATATTGTCTTCCCTAGGTCTAAAATGAGTTTTGTCAAGATCGAAATATTCGTCATAACCCCTTTGTGCCCTAGCGCGGACATCGCGTCTTTTAGGGTGTTAGGGCCTACCCCCATAGTCATCCCTAGCAAGTCTCCTCTCGTTTCTATCCTGAAGGTCATCCTGAGCTCACGAAATCGTGTGCCTAACTGATCTAGACGTGCGATGATCTATTTGTTTCTAGCATTTAGAACTTGGATGAACTTGTTAAGAGTCTCGATAAGTGCAGTGATTTGTGCTTGTGTGTTGTTTTGTGAATTAGCCATAGTGTTCTTAAAGGTCCTACCACTGCGTAACATGAGCATATCTAACTTAGGCTCTAATACCAAATATGATGCAGGACAGGACGTGGGAGGAAATGAATGCAAAGAAGTCAAGCAATCACACAGATGAAGATCCCTAAAGTGAACTACGTGCATGCGCTAGATGCAAGTGCAAACTAATCAGCGAGTAACTAAAGATTCAATGCAATTCTAAAATGAAATGGTGATAAATCATGCAAGGAATCACAGAAACATCAATACTCAATGTAATTATAAATTCCCTAAAACTCTAAAGAGATTGCAAGATTAACAGTAAGAAATTGATGCTTGTTTAGAGTTCACTTGAGGGGAGTAAGGACTGACACCCAAGTCGTCAAAGATTCGAATCAAGACTGAGTTAAAGGCTCTGTTGCAAACTTGGTGGGCTGATCCATGGAATTGAAGAACCAACAAGCCCCTAACAACTTGGATTTGGATTTACCACACACTTTGTTGGAGGTCACAGAGGCTTTGAACAGCAGCCTCCAAGAGTCTGTCGGGCACCTAGTCGGATGGCAAGCGATGAAGACCAGCGAGAAAGGTGGTGATGGTCGCTGACTATGGAGGAATTGCATCGAGTCGGTGGTTGAAGATGATAACGATGAAGGCATTGAAGATGATGGTAGAAGGATCAGAGGTGGGGGCACTCGGAAGAGGCGTGCTCGCTGGTGGTGTTGTAGTCGGAGAAGGAAGTGAACAGTAATCAGGATTGCTGTTCACGTGAACTGAATTGGGAGTAGGGTTTTTTTTGAGTGGAGGGTTGAATGTGATCTGAGGTTATAATGAGGCTGAGATTAAATCAAAACAATTAAATAAAATGGGCTTCACACCCTCATAAGCAATTCACATGCCAACTTAAAATCTCAGAATTATCATATCAAATAGTCTGCCTTTCACTGAGGTCTTACATCATTACTTATAACCATAAATAAAATCAAATCAAATTCCTAAATCACGCTCAAATCTTAGCAAAAGTAGAAACTAATATAAAATCCTATCAATTAAAATATCTATGATCATGAAGAATATATCCTGATCAATCAATATCCTTGAAATGCAATCATGTGTTTCTTTCTCCTAGAATTTGCTCTCCATGGATTCCCATCACATACACAACAATAATCAGAGTGATAAACAGATGATTGCTGTGATAATAATAGTACTGATACACCATATTCTATCTTTTCTTTTCTTCTTATAAAATATTCTATGCTTGACCCTTTATAGGATTCTTTTCCCATTATTACAAGTCAAATTAAAGATAGAGATTAACAAATCAAGCCATTGTTCTATTCTAATAGCTTCAATTTCTAGCATCTTTTCTTAGTTGCATGATCAGGTACCAAAAGTACTTGAAATGAAGCTGACCTAGAGTTCAGCTACCAAATAAATCAAACCTTAAAATTGTCGAGCCTAGAGCCTTCACCTAAACAATTCCAATACCAAGAGGGCTAACACTGATCCTAGTCATGTTCATAATTAACATGAGCATCAACCGATTTTTAAAGCGTAACAAAGATGTTTAGACCGGCCCTCTCAATGTATTGTCTTAATGAAAGATCATTTACTGCATGTGCGAACGTTAACCTCTTTTCACATAATTTGTGAGGGGGGCACATGCATTTCACATGCCTGCTCCATGTAGTCATTGAGCATAATTGAAGAGGTATATATGACAAGAAAAATATGCAAATGAGGATAGATATATGTGGAGGAAATATATAAAATGCTTGATGTAGCTCTTGCATTGTACATGGAGTTTCAATTGAGCTTCAATATAAATTCAATTGGATGAATGCACGTCTATACCACTGCTTACTATGTTAAGATGCATTGTACAATTGTCAAACGAAATATATTGTATGTAGATATGATCACGAACAAATGCAGTTAGAACAAGAGCTTTTTCTTATAACCACAAACTTATACGGTTATACCCCCTTTATTTTAAACCCACACACTTCTGAAATCACTCTTAAACCCAAAATACAATCTTAAATTATTTTTAAACTCCACTATGTTTATTTCAAGAGCTTGATATACTGTATTAATTTGAAGATTTATTGTAAGTTGCTAATATTCTTTTTCTCGAAGTAGCTATATTTTTATATTTCCCCCCTAAATTGCTATATTTTGCTATAGACCAAACTCCTGAAATATAAAATAGTGTAAACATGATTCAGTGGAGTCTTCTGGGTTTAAACATTTGTGTTTTAGGGCTACAAGTAGCAGTTAGACGTATTAATTTGAAATAAGTTATAAGAATTGAGGGACCTAATAGCATTTTCAATGATTTGAGGGACTAATTTTAAAGTATGAAATATTTACGGTACCAATATCGAAGAAAAGCGATAAGGTCAAATGACTACAATAGGACACATGTTATTCACATAAAAGGCTAGGAAAAGGGGTAAAAATGATTTGACATAAAAAAAGCTGGTCCCACTTGCATAACTTTCCTTGCACCCCGTGAACCTTGTAGGTGTGTAGAGGAAATTCTTTTTGACATTGACGCAAGAAACGTGTTTTGTAAGGGAGAGAGTTGAAGGTAAGGTCAGCTAGTGGGAAATGTTGAGCCCATTTGGGAGATTTTGTGAAACGTATTAAAAACAAATAAAGGATGTACTTTGATATTGGGCCGACCAGCTATTACTTGTGCGCCCATCTGCCCAGAACTACAAGGTATTAAGATCAAATGGGTGGGGGGTGAAATGGTCTTAAAGAGGTTCTTATGCAAAATATCTTCCATAAAGTTTCTAGATAACCTAAAGGGCATCAGTGACAATTCACTAGTTTAGTAGGAGGCCACAAAAAAAAAGGCTAGGAAAAGGGGTAAAAATGATTTGACATAAAAAAAGCTGGTCCCACTTGCATAACTTTCCTTGCACCCCGTGAACCTTGTAGGTGTGTAGAGGAAATTCTTTTTGACATTGACGCAAGAAACGTGTTTTGTAAGGGAGAGAGTTGAAGGTAAGGTCAGCTAGTGGGAAATGTTGAGCCCATTTGGGAGATTTTGTGAAACGTATTAAAAACAAATAAAGGATGTACTTTGATATTGGGCCGACCAGCTATTACTTGTGCGCCCATCTGCCCAGAACTACAAGGTATTAAGATCAAATGGGTGGGGGGTGAAATGGTCTTAAAGAGGTTCTTATGCAAAATATCTTCCATAAAGTTTCTAGATAACCTAAAGGGCATCAGTGACAATTCACTAGTTTAGTAGGAGGCCACAAAAAAAAATTACTGTAGCATTAGATTCTTTTTATATAGAGAGTGAAACAATTGTTTGCTTTGTTGGATATTTCTAGAACTAATGAATTACATGTTAGGTTCTTCCCAACTCTCAAGAATGTGGACATATGGTGTTAACCATGGAAGCTTCAAGGGTGCGAGCATAGTAAGTTTGAAGGTTTCTCTTGGAATTTTCCATGAGCAATTACACAAATTGTTTTTGTCTTGGAAATTGCCTAAGGAGGAAGCCTATAAAAAGGGCCTATGGCTGGTTGAAAGATGTAATAGAGAATAGAAGAGATATAGAGTGGGAATTTATGATGTGTGGAGTGAGCATTTTGATTTTTCAGACCAGCAGTAAGTTCTATCCTTGATCGATGGGCAAACATTATCTGATCAAGATGAAACTTTAGATTGTTGTTTGTGAGATGCTGGTGCTCATATCTGACGATTGGTTTTTTAACCCAAGTCCTTTATAGCTCTTCGTTATCCACCCTAATCCAGTGTGTGTTGAGGGTGATGTAAGATGATAAGTGGTGGAATCCTCTTGGAGCTCTTGAGTGATCGATGTTCTTGGGTACCTTGAGTGATGTGAGATGTGAGAGGATTTCCAAGTTTTGTCCGCGCAAAACTTGTATCAGTTGTACTTGTTTGTGAAGTTAGTGGATTTCCTTGGTGAAGAACTATAAAGGTAGGCATGTTTGGCTGAACCATATAAAAAATACTTCGTGCTCTCTTGTTGCTTGTGCTCCTTAATGTGTGGTGCTTGTTTGTGTGCTCCATAATCCCCAAAATTGCCATAATATTCTTTTGCATGGGTAAATGTATTGTGCATAGTTTCTAATTTCCACGGTAGTTGATCCCATCCTTCTAGCTCTAGGTGGTGGATTGACTCATATATATATATATATATATATATATATATATATATATATATATATATATATATATGTGTGTGTGTGTGTGTGTGTGTGTGTGTGTGTGTGTGTGTGTGTGTGTGTAAGTCAACTGCTTACCACTCAAAAAGTGGATTTGACCAAATAGAAAAAGTCAATTTTTTGAGATTCGACAATGCTGAACTTTGCAGCCTGTTAGGCGAAGTCATGTTGTTTGAGGGTGAATGTTTTGAGCAAATATTAATGAAGTTTAACGGGTAAGGCAGGCACTAAATTTGGTCACACTTTTAGTGAGAGATTACTATTAATTGCCATTATATTCAAAGTCGAGGTCAGCTTGTTTAACTAGTAGATCTCATGCAACTTGAATGGCTGCCAACTGAATCTCCTTCAAGCTCGATTTGGACCAAATCGAAAAAGTCACTTTTTTGTGACTCAACTACGGTGAACTTTGCAGCCCCTTAGGCAAAGTCATGTTTGAGCATGAAAATATTTTGAGCAAAAATTTATAAAATTTAACAAGTAAGGCAGGCACTAAATTTGGTTCCATTTTTAGAAGAGAGATTACCATTAATTGTCATTATCTTCAAGGTCGAGGTCAGTCTGTTTCAGTAACTAGTATATCTCATGCAACTTGAATGGCTGCCAATTGACTCTCCTTCAAGTTCAGTTCAGATCTTTCGCTCAAGCTATGTAGCTTGAGTTAACTCTTGCTTTATTTCTTTTGTTAGGTTGTTAGAATGGTTATATAAATTTCCTCTGCCTCTGTCAATCTGGAATGTATTTGATTCCCCATAAAACCCATTGAGGATCTATAACATTTTACGTACTAGAGTTAACTTAAAATGAAACATCTAATCTAAATAATACTCTTATCATATCAGGTTAAACGATTATAACTGGTCATTTGGACTTACCTAGATTCTACAAATAATTCATTGTCAAGCTAAGTCTACATGACACTTAGGCAACTTACATGACGCATTACTATGGCCATATGGAAGCACTAAAGTGAAGAACCTGTTATTGTATGATCTTCTTGAGGCAACTTTATATAGCTAACAATATGATATCTGATATTGAGTCAAATTGACGATGGAAACTTGCTGTCGTTAGTTACGCACAGACATATTCTTGATTCTCTTTATGATCCGGTACAAAAAATAATAATAACTCATTTTAAACCATATTTCAGGTTGGAGAGATTGGGAGCTCTTAAATGGGACAAAGTGGTCTATCAACATCAAGGATGGAGGCTTATAACATGTATCTGGTTGCATGCAGGAGTCGTACATCTGATAGCAAATATGTTAAGCTTGGTTTTCATTGGAATCCGCCTTGAGCAACAATTTGGGTTTAGTAAGCTCCGTTTCTTGTTAATAAAGTTTGTATACCTTTGTGTATGATTTAAGCCCATTTTGCTACTTATTTAGTGAAGGAAATTAAGGTTTCATTTATCAGAGCATTCCAGTTGTATGTTTAGTGTCACTGAATTTGACCTGGTTTCTGGATCACATGCATATATTATCTGTAGTTTCTTCTTTCTATTAGTCTTATTGTTCTTTATCTTTGCAGTTCGGATTGGTTTAATATACCTTATTGCTGGATTCGGTGGAAGTGTCGTTTCATCTCTATTTATTAGGAACAGTATCTCTGTTGGTGCCTCCGGTGCATTGTTCGGACTTCTTGGAGCAATGTTGTCTGAACTCTTTACAAACTGGACAATCTATACCAACAAGGTACCTATATTCGTTTTTGTTCTTTCTCCTTTCTTAATAATTTTCAGTTGCTTTACTAGAAAGTTTAATTATGTGTCTAATTAGATTCATTGATCTGCTTCTATAGGCTGCAGCAGTACTGACTCTTTTGATCATCATTGCGATCAACTTGGCTGTTGGAATATTGCCACATGTTGACAACTTTGCACATATTGGAGGGTTCTTAACAGGACTCCTCCTAGGCTTTGTTTTGTTGATGAGGCCACAATTTGGTTGGATTGAACGGAGAAACATTCCTCCGACAAGCCAGGTTAACTCAAAGTACAAAGCATACCAGTATGTCCTGTTCATAAGTGCGCTTCTGCTGCTGATAGTTGGGTAAGAAGCTATTCTCTTAAAACTTTCCCTGTTTGTTCACAATCCTGAAGTTAATTGGTATAGCTTTCAGGCATAATATATGGGTTTGATTGCTTGCTGATTTCCAATACAATGTGCTCTCACCATATATTTGTTCTATCTTGGGCTACAACAATACAGTCAGTCTTTTATAGTCCGTTTATAGCTCAATTTTGTTATTGTATCTTTTCAGTGTAAGGTAGTCTTGCTGGCATCATCTCTACTACAGTTAAGTAGTCAGCACTCTTGCTGGTTTGATTAGAGAAGCCCTTTGTTTTCAATGTCTGGCCACTGGTTTTAGAACTTATATTGAGAGACACACACACACACACGATGTATATTTAATATGTATATGTATACGTAGATATATATGCATACATGCATGTATCATACATATGTACATATATACACATGATACAACACTAAGCGCTTCTAGTTGCCAGACCAAGCGCCAGCATCTTAGTTGGGTGCTTAAGTCACACGAAGGCGTTTTTAGTATCAAGAGAGGAAGGATTCTTTTCGAAGAATCAAAATTCCATCCTCGTCATTAACTTAAGTTGGGCTTGGATAAGAGTTTTCATCTGATCCATTTTAACTTGGCCCATTCCCTTGAGTGCAGTGTAGTCCGTGTAAGCAGCCATACTCCTCTAGGAACTCCCCAGACTTAGGTGGGCAGCCAAAGTGCCGCTTAGGCCTAGGCGGGCACCTAGGCGAGCGCCTAGACCGTTTTTTAAAGCAATAATGTGTCATGTAATATGTACATACATGACATTCCCTTTCTCCAAGATATCTTTATAAGAAATTCAACTCTCATAAAATGTAAATACAAAACAGCCTAATTTTTTTTTCATGCAAATCAAAGAATAAAATAAAAGCAACCTGTCTTTTATACATAAAAACTAATACATCCATAGTACTCATTATTACATGACTTGTTACATAATCCCCTCAGTATATCCAAAGGCAACCAAGCACAGTAGTGATTGCAACGTCTCAATCCATGTGCACATGCAATACATGAATCACATTCACCATGCATAACATCTCTAGCTTCAGCTATTATTGATGTTGATGTTACAAACAGCAGGGCAATCACGAAAAATATTATGGTTTTGCTTGCCATTTTGTGAATTCTTGAAAAGGTTGTTGAAGAAATAATATTACTAGAGGCCAATATATATAGAATTTATCTAAGGAGGTGCAACAACATTAGTTGGATTTTGGTTGTAAAGAATGCTGGAATTACCAAGAAAAACAGAGATGTTACAATCTCTCAATATATTGAGGATTTTAAATAAGGATTTGCAGCAACATTGGTTGGATTTTGGTTGTAAAGAATGCTGGAATCACCAAAAAACTGAGATGTAACCTCTCAATATAAATTAAGACATGCTATTTTTAGTGATTAGTATAGATCAACTATAGTTAGTTGTGTTGGAACCTGATCAATATGATCATGTTCAGTGTTTAAATCTATGCTGTTTAAATTAAGACATCTATCAGGAGATCTTATGGGCCATAGGAGCTAAAAGCTTTTGCTTTTTCATTTCAAGAAAAATATTTTATGCTTTTTATTTTTCAGCAGATTGTTCATCATTTTAGTCCATAAATTTGAGGTATCTTATATACAGCTTGACTGTATTAATTAAGTTGATTATTTATTATTCTTTTAAATTTCACCATTGTCTTTTTCCTTTTGAATACTACCTTCCGTCTTTGATGGGGTAGTCTTTAGTTCTTTATTTAAGCACATTACATCAAATGTCATAATACAATGCATTTTCTTTTGTGTGAACATGTATCCTCGATTTTTCTTCTAAATTCTACATTGCATAACTGGATATTCTAATAGATAACCCTTGTTATCTTTTACCTTAAAAGAAAACAATATTGGAACTCGTGTAAGTCTCAAATCACATGTTTCGCTCATGAAAAAAACATTTAACCTACATAGAAATATTCAAATAAAAAACCTTCAACCGTTATCATAATTTTAGAGATTTGATATAATAAAGGAAGCTCACAAAACTTCCTCCCAAGGTTTGTATAAGTGGCAGAAGATCATCTGAAGTTTTAAAGGCAACCTTTTCTCCCCACACTTTGAGTTTGCCTCAAATAGATCTCATCAATATCATATGACCCAATTAATGACAATATCATCTTTGAAGATAATGAACATTCTTCTTTCTTCTCACAAGAGTTAGGGACATTTTTGTCTTTAAATAAGTCATACAATACTCATGTTGCCGTGGTTGTTGAAAATCAAAAGAAGGGGGTGAAAGTGTTAGTGTTAAAACTTTGGGGAGATTTTGTCACTTCTACAAATGTTAGTGGGATTTTCTGTAATTTTCCATATAAAAGAGACTTTAGATATTGGAACCCACAATGTCATGGAGTTAGTACCAATTGACAATACGGATATCAATACAAACAAACTCATGAATAAGGTGGATACAGCATGGGCCAATCTTTGATGAGAAAGTGTTAGTATTAAAACTTCAGGGAGATTTTCAGTTGTTTCTACAAATGTTAGTGGGATTTTTTTTGTAATTTTCCATATAAAAGAAATTTTAGATATTGGAACACCCAAATCAAGGAGTTAGTAACAACAGGGATCCCAATCCAAACAAACTCATGTATAAGACGGGTATAACATTGGCCGATCTTTGGTAGTGTAAGAATGAATTTCTTATAATAATTTCTGCAGGCAACTTTTTTTAGTAGTATGAAATTGGAAAAGACAACGGAATTAAATAGTCAAACTAACATGGTCCACAGATATCACCTTGTCATAGTCACAACTATATTGCCTTTTCAATTTATTACATTCATACTGTTCGATATATATCACCATCATTAATTTCTTGGATTGTCATTTTTGTCTATTAGAGCCAAAAGATATCATAAAAATGTTCTGTCATCCCTCAAGTTTGCATTTCATATTCCATCCCGAATGCAGCACTTTTTCAGTCCTTTGATGAAGGTATCATGCATTGAGTTTCTTTCTTGGAAAGGTGCCGCTCTTCTAATTGAAATGTTTCATTTTATCTCGCAAAGAAATGGGGTGGAATAACTTCACCTATTTCCAAAAAAAGGTATATAAGGGCTGATACAGTGCCAAGGGAGAGTTCATATCACAAAGTTTATAAGAAGCAATTTTCAAGATATCGACACATATGTGGGATTATAGACTTATAATAATTTCTTGTATCTACTTGCCTCAAAGTAACAATAAATTTCATTACTCGGAACAACCTTATGCCTTTATTAACTGAATGATTTTAAGAAGTATTAAGGCAAATAACTTCATCTGGCTAGGTTGAAAATTCCACTGAATTGTCATGTGGATATGCATTTCAGGCTCTGTAACAGTTGATACATGCACATGCACTCTCGCGCACACATGTATGCATATGTAATATATATGTAGAAATGTGTGTATGTATATGCATATGTAATATATATGTAAAAATGTGTGTGTATGTATACACACACACATCCATATCCTCGCGCGCGCGCGTACACACACACACACACACATATATGTTCGTCTATGTATGCACACACGACCATATTTACATACACGTGTGTGCGGGGGCGGATGCAGGTCCATGGGCTAGGGTGCAGTTACACCCCAGTAAATTTACAAATTGTATTTAAAGTCATTGTAATATTTACGATTGCAACCCCCACCCTCCCCCTAAAAAAAAATTTGCAAAGCAATATATCTAAAAGCACTGAATATGTTAGTGGAAATTGAATTAGCCCCTTCGAAGTGTACCAACTGCCAAGTGTACTCCCATTAAGTAGTATAGTTTAATGATATTATAATTTTATTTTTTGATAAATAAATACTTGTTGTCCGCCCCCCGAAGAAAATTTTTGTGGATCTGTCACTGTGTGTGTGTGGATAACAATGAATGGTTTAGATCAACATTATTGATGAACCCACATGTATTTCCATAGGTAGGTGTAAACATCTTATTTGCGCCCTATATGTATAATACAAACCTCATAGTCGTGAATAAATTTCAAATATAAAGTCATGAAGAGTAATGTATTAGGAAATATGAGCAGCGATGATCAGTCTCCAAATATAGGCGAGACCAGTTCACGCTAGTGTATTGGGAGAATTCTCTAGCATAATCAAGATGATTACAACTGGTTTAACTGATATATTTTGCATTTGTTCAAAATTTGACACATTTTCATGTTATAATATCCTCCGCCAACACAAGTAGTCAGTGTTTTCCTTTTTTTCCTTCTTTTTTTTTTATTTTGGCAGATTTGCTGTTGGTTTGGTAATGCTATTTCGAGGAGAGAATGGGTATGATCATTGCCACTGGTGTCACTATCTTAGTTGTGTACCCACCTCAAGTTGGAGTTGCGGAACCTAAAGAATTCTCTCAACTTCTTGTCGGACAGGAAAGAGAGATTATCAATGTGTTCCTCGAGTACTTTTAGAATGTTGTTGTGCTTTAGCTATTTGTTGTTAATTTAAATTCACTTGTAAATTTGGTGTAGGTATGTCAATTTTTTGTGTGTGTTACAAGTCAGCTGAGGCATTTGTATTACTGGAAAGCATTCTTTTATATGTTTACATATGTTCTGCTGTTGCCCATTTTTTTTTCTGTCACATGGTAAAAGATTTGCCGTGTCAAGGTGCATAATTTGCTCGAGTATATATCGATTTGTCTTCACAATTACTTATGAAAGACCAAGCCCTGAAAAACAAGATAGCAGTCACCGAATGAGTGGAGGATTTGCTTGGGATCCTTGTTGATGTATTATGTTTAATTCTTGTATATAGTTAACATGAGCAATGCTAGGCATTGTGCATTGCATTATTCCTCAATCTTCACCTTATCTTCTCCCATGTTCTCTTACCGTCTTCCATATTGTTGGGGTCAATTCTTGTCAATAACAATTCAGGCACGTAGTTGGCGCAAATGTATAATGCCCATTTACTTCGTAAATGAAATATAGATTCATTCTAGGGCTATACTGCAATAATTACAACTGAGTGCTGATTTTCTTGGCAACCTGCAATTGATTTTCACATTAGCATGTCAAAAACAACAAAAAAAAAACTGAGCTGATCACGGTGAATTGACCGCAAAAGTTTGCTAAGTCATTCAACTCAAATGAACCTACACAAACCCAACGTGACTTAACGAAATCGCCCTTCTCACCACAAATTTATAACACAAACTGCTACATTATAATCAACCAAGGTCCAAAGAGCCCAAAATGTCTTGTCTAAATCCAATGAAATTCTCAGCCACCGCCGGCGTAGTTTTCGCACTATGGTGCACAATAACGTTAACCGTGGGGTCCACTGACTGCACCACGGTCTCATCCCTGACCGCGAGGTGCATGGATTTTGTAGCCTACGGTGGCATGGCCCCAGGCCTGGGCTCACCGTGCTGTAGCGGGCTCGTGGGCCTCTACAACGTGGCGGCGGCCTCAGTTGACGAGAGACGAATTGTTTGCAACTGTTTAATGGGCCTTATAACTGCCAACAACTCAAATGCAAGCGACATAGCTCGGCTGCCTGGTCTTTGTGGCATCTCTCTTGGTTTCACTATTGATCCCAACACTTCCTGCAATAGGTAATCTTGAGGTTTCTCTTGGGACTTATGATCCCTCATAGCATATTATCATTCCTCAACTATTTTACTAGTACTTACCCCACTGCAATTCATAAGAAATCGGAGATTATTTGCGATTTATTTTTCTCAAAATGCACATGCTAGTAAAAATAGTTGAGAGGTAGTAAAACCTACTGAAGGTGTAGGTGAGCAGGGTTATCGGCAATTTACCCTTTTCTTGTTAACTAACGCCTATTGTGTGTTTCAGATTTTTGTAGTGTTGCACGTCAACTCACTTTCATCTCTCCTCTCTCGGCCCCTTAGGAGTCATGAAGGAGAAAATTGATTAACTAACACACCAAATTGGAAGAGGAGCTAGAGTATGTTACCTTAAACATACACATTAAGCTTAGTTAAGAAGAGTGATTTAGTAAAAATAAGCAAAGTAAAAACTATATAAAGAGCCTATATAATTATTTAGATTTGGAGCTCTAAGGATCCATATCGAACGCGATCCAAAAAAAAAAAAAAAAAGGATCCATATCGAAATCTACTGTTGAATATGGTTTGAGTATCCAAATATGAATCTTGCATCGAGTTAGGATCAAGTAATTGGGTTATCAGAACCCATTGGCAACCCTAGGAATACAGTTAAAGATGAGTCTAAATTAGAATTATAACATGTAGGCGCAGTTGTATGCAGTTGTATTCATTCAAGATGCATGTTAGATTTTGAGCTAAGTAAATAAAAGCTTATTTGGATGTAGTTTAGTGCTCTTGTCAACAGTGTGAGCCTTAGATCCTCTTTAATTTCTGGAGGGTTGTTTTGGATGCAGCATTTCTTGAGCACGATTCAAGACTCAGAATTCAGGAGATTTATCACTGAAGGTTATGACATCCAAGCAGACTAAGACGGTAAAGAAATAAATTGTTCTCATCGGCGGCCATGATCTATCCTAATATTTATTGAAGAGCTTATGACCAAATCTTTTGTTTAACCCAGAAGTTATTCTCAATGTCGCCAACTCAACTATTATGGTCTACAGAGGAGGAAATAAGTAACCGCTACACTTGTTCTGTGGAAAAACAAACTAGTTGGAACATACTGAGTTGGTGAATTCTAACTCATTTCATGTAATCCTGAAATCATATATAATGTGTTTAGTTACTTGCAGAGTTCTCTTGTGCTACTTTTAGCTACACATGCACAAATGGGTGATGATGAGCAAAAACATAGAGCTATCTATCTGTCCGTCCAAAACTTCAAGAAAAATACTCATAAATCACTTGATTCTCATCATATATTAAGAAATGCATCAACATAGTTCAACACTGAGGTAGAGAAGAAATCTAAAGCTGTACTTTTTTCTCATCACAAACACTGCTATTAGTTCATCATACTCAGAGTTATCCACCCTAGTCCTGCTGAAGAGAAAGTAAACACACATTTGATCATCTGAAACAACTCATTTATTGATTCCCCTTTTACAAATGAAATGGTATTTTATTCTTGGAATCGACTTGTAAATGTCATCTTTGTACAGGGAGCTTGCTTTAACTAAACATCTAAAGCAACTTATGTATGGTACAAGACCAAACCTCTCCAAATACTTCATATTCTTATTCCATTTATGCTATAAAAACCAGCTTGGAGATGGAGACAGATCTACTCGCACTACAACAAAGGTTGTAAATTATGATACATTTTTTGTCTCTACGCGACACATTTTTGTGTCGCAAAAATAGAGCGCGATACATACCAAAAGTGTGGCAAAGTCACAACACATATATATGTCGAGCATGGTGACACATACAAGTGTCACAAAACTCGTGACATATATATGTGTCAAGAGTGGTGACACATAGTTGTGTCTAGACCATTAAAAATATAAAGAGTATCATCATTTAACACTATAACTTCCCAGAAGGTCACCCATCCTAGGACTACTCTCACCGAAACACACTTAACTATGGAGCTTTTTAGCTTATGCACTATCATAAATGTTTAATCATCATTATAATTAAAATCTAAGATTTATTATTTAAACCCATGATTTTCTCACAATTCATGTTGTTCTATTAGCCTTTTTCAATTATATTTAATTGTATATCTAATGACACAAATATATGTCGTGATTTGGTACACTTTTATTTGTGTCACTATTGTTTAATCTTTTACAAATAAAATGACACTTTTATATGTGTCATAAAATAAGTGTGGATAAATACAACTTTTGTTGTAGTGTCGGTTATGTATATCAATGTACAAGTCCACCGTAAAAATGGTAATAGTCTCTAACTGTACACGTAATTTCATCCACAAGTTCAGAGTCATAACTCCCGAAAAAAATGAAAAGATTTCATCAAGTTCACATTCTGCTCCCATTTCAAAATTTCTGGGAACTCTGAGATTGTACTGATGTTTGATGAGACTGGCCATGTTTGATCAGACTGGCTCTAAGCAGCATTGCCTTCACATCTTGATCAAACTCCATCAATGTACAATTCCACTGTGAAAATGGTCAAAGTTTCTAACTTACCGCTAACTTTTATCAGACAACTTCAGAATCATAACTCCAGAAATATTTTTTTTCCATCAAGCTTCGCACTTGCTCCCGTTTCAAAATCTCGTAGCGGACCTCTAATTGTTCTCCTGTTTGTGGAAACTGGCTCTAAGAAGCATTCATTCACTTTCCTAACTAATTTCGTCCCGGTCTGCAGTACTCTTTGGAATGTTGCATTCCTTTGATTATCATGCCTTACGTAAAGAATTATGTTCTGTGAATCCATCCGAGCCTACAACAGCAGCAATCAATTAAAACATAAACACCACAACATCTTATAGAAATTACAATTAATGTATATTATCTAACTTTGGACTTATCAGCCATTGCATTCAGAATGGAGAAACTTCACAAGAAGTTTGGTTTGAGCCTCTCAAGAAGGTCCAGTAATAAAGCACAATGGCTGTAGATGCTCGTGGTTAGAATGGAGAAACTTCACAAGGTTTAATTCTAATTGTCTGCCTGTAACAGATTCAAATGATTACGATAGCACTCAAGGAAAACATCCTACTCAGTTTGATGTTTGCATGTTAGAATCAGTGTGGAACCAAAAAAGATGGGATCAGATACACAGTTTTTCCAAGCCAAGGATTCTTTAAATGATTCTCTATTGGGGTTTTCTCATACTAGACTCTAATTCTTTTGTAATTTTTGTATTAGGCCCTCAAATGTTATATTTCTTATTTACATCCAAATCTATGTAGTTGTTTCCGATAACACCCCAAATCTACTAAGTTGTCATATGACCCTAAATTCTTTATAGGCCCCAAAACTTTCATATTTCTAATTTACACCCCAAATCCATTAAGTTCTTTCAGATAACAATAAAAAGTTGAGTAACTAACCTGGGGGTGTTATTTAGAAAAACTTAGTAAAATTGGGGTATAAATTACAAGTATGAAGATAACTACACTCAAATGTAACCTAGGGTTGTTATTTAAAACACTTAACAAATTTTCAGGCGTAAATTGGAAATCTGAAGATTTAGGATCTAATGCGCTGTTTGTTTCTATACATTTAGTCAGTTTTGCATTGGACCCACAAGCTTGAAAGTCTAGCTTTGTATTAAGTACTTTGTTTGTTTGTTTTTTTTTTCATGCCATCGATTTAAGATTGCCATGTAGGATTGATGCATCAAATGTGATTCACTAAAATTATGCTGATTTCAGCCAGATTTGTGATTTTAGTAACAAATACTCAACAAAATGCGTATGCAAGCAAACAAAACTTAGTTGCATTTTATCTTCAATGCAAATCCTTTTTAATATCCATTGCAAAACAAATAAACTTTTGAATATGGATTTTTCCAAATCCACTACATGCATCAAGATGCAATTCATGAACCAAACAGCTCCTAATATAAAAGTAAAAGAAGTATTTAGGATCTAATGTGACAAAAAACCTTTTGTGTTCACTTGATAGTGTTGATTGGAATTGTTGGAGTGCGTGGTGGTCACCGCCGGTTGCTCGGCGCAGCTCCGCCGCTGCTTTGCTTCGCTCTACTTTCGCCTTACAGACGGTCCTCGACGGGCTACCAGATCCGCTGGAGCTGGCCGGTTGGCCTTTGTAATAAGCAGACGGGTCCAACTTCTCGCTGGAACTCCAAATAACGCTTTGACCCGCCCTGCGTTTTCTTATCCTAAAAATATTATCAATTAAGGTAAATTACACTATACTTCCATGAACTTTTAGTTGCATTTAAACCCCCATGTACTTCAAATTCACACTAAACCCCCAATAACTTTTGTAGAAAGCCCACAACATATTTTAAGTGTTAAACAATGCTTAAAATATCTGGTTTATATATTTCTCCTGTCATTCTACACAAATATATAGTTTTACTTAATAAAATTATTTTTATTTCTATAATGGTTGCATTGTTAATTAATTACATATAATTTTTAAGTGTTAAACAATGCTTAAAAACTATTCAAAAAACTAAAAGCCATTTACAAAATTTTAAAAAATAAAAAATAAAATATGGTGGGTCGAGCGGGCCGGCACGTGTCATGACCCGTCCCGCTTAATCTTGTCCCACGAGCGGGCTGGGTCGAGCTCTAAACCCGTGAACAAGCGATACAACACGGCACGCTTGTCTCACAGTGCGTCGCGTACCGTCTTGGCCCGCCACGTAGCGTTGAAAAATGCTCACAAGGTCCCCGAAACCAACTCTCGACGAGGAGTCGGCGAGTGACGACCCATCGAATGATACGGACGCCGAACGGTTGAGACGTGAACCCGACGCAAACTCATTGCCGCCACAAGCACGCTTTGCCGGACTTGAACGGATGATCGGATTTCGGACCGTTGAACCGAACGAACCAAGAATTAGTTCGAATCAAATACGACGAACCCAAGTCCGAGAGAGACAAAAGCCGAAAACGACGCTGAACGACGCGAAAACAACGAAAAAGCACATGAGGCGACACTCGCCAAGTACGAGGTGGCTCTACTAAAGTGGGCCGAAGCCACCTCGCCAACTTGTCGAGGGTGCCCTGCCAAGTTTGCCGAGGCTCTGCCACTTTGTCGAGCCACCCTGCCAACTTGTCGAGGTGCCTAGCCAAATGAGGTGGTTCTACCAAGTGGCCGAGCCACACATTTTCCGCCATTTGTATAAATAGGGGGTCTTCATGGGGAGGACTGACAGAGGTCTTGGATTTGGGGAGATTTCAAGGCTTCCTGAGGCTTGGATTTTGGTGATTTGGAAGAGCTGACCTCAAGAATTCTTGAGATCTACTTAGTAAATCAAGACTTCCGGTGCAACACCGACAGCTCAAGTCCACCGACGCCGATCAATAAGCAAAGGTAACCAATTCGGTCGAACCACAGATACCCTCTAGATTAAGCTTCGCCTTAATCTCGTGGATAGCCTGATTTCTCCTAGTAGATCTCACCGGCCGCGATCCTCCTTCGTGAGTGTGATCCTCAGCGCCGCTTCTTTCGTGAAACGAGCCCCTTCACATCTCAGAGTTCCGAACCCGGCTCTACTGATCGAATTGCGCTGTGGTCCACTGACACAAAAGTCCCCACGTGCAAAGAACTCACGCAAGCGGGACCTCACATAACAGATCCTCGTGTTTGTTTAGGAAGAAGTCGCAATCTTTTTGATTTTCATTGCACTTTAAAATAAAGGCAATTTCTTTTGAATTTTGTTGTAGGCAAAAGAAGTCAGTAAACAAATTCAAATCAATGACAATCATCCCGACTTTTACCGCGAACAAGCCGGGCGACCATAGGGGAGCCACCGCCTCGATCGGAGGTCGCCGTACGCGAACCGCTGATCCCTATCCCGTGGAAGAAGAGGTCGAAGTTCGAAGTTCACCGTGAGAAGTTCGAGGAGTACCTCGCCCTCACCCTCCTCCTGATCCAGCCTCGCCGCCCAAGAAGGTCTCCGCCGCAAGGAGAACCCGATGGCCTCGATGTAGAGCCCCGTGACGGCGAACAACTCACGCCGCAGTGCCGAGAAACCCCTTCGCTCAAGTCCGGATGGTGCCCGATGAACGCCGACGATGCCGGCGCCTGCGAAGCCGCCAAAGGCGACGACAGCATGGCGCAAGCTTGCCAAGGCCATGCAACCAGATGGGGTCCGCTACGGCGGATCTAAGATCTAGGCTTACTCGAGGCTTCACCAAGTGATCGACGGTCCATCCGCCAACCAACGAGTGGATCCGTCAAACGGAACCGCCCACACCTTCAGAGCGATCCGAAGCGCCACACGCGCACGAAGCTTGGTGCGCCAGGCTCGCGCTGAAGAAGGAGGTGGTAAAGAAGCCACCAACGCATCGCCAGTTTGAGGCCCAAGTCTAATGGTGCCCCAACCTCCCTGTCCACACTCGCCTCCCGCACCTAAACCGAAGGATACAAAGCAGCCCAACGCCAAAGCCTAAGATAGACGACGCCAAAGTCAAAGCGCTCAGATCGATCGCTGGTGGAGCCAACTCGCCACCACTACCAAACCGACTATCAAGGATCGCCTTGGTCCTGGAGAGAATCACGGGTCACTCCTCATGTGAGGTCGCACTGCTCCAACAAGGACAAGAAGATTCCTACAGCCTCTCCCTATCGGATCGAAAATCGAAGTCCAGAGTCTCGCCGAGACTTCGCGACTCACATCGGGCGAAAGTCTAGGCGAAGTCACTTTCTGAAGTTTCGATGGGTTGATCCGCCCTCTAAGGAGACATCCGATGATGAGGATGTTATACCCGAGAGATCAAACCGACATACTGCAGAGTCGCCCTGCATAACACACCGATGAGCAGATACCGCGGTAAGGGGTAAGAAAATCTCGAAAGAATTCCCCAAATTGACACAGCCATGCTTGTGCTCCAAGCTCATTAAGACGATGCTCGGAATGCAATTGCCATCAAGAAGCTCCGGAAAGTGTCAGCCTCAGAGACTCACCACGAGATGCCGAGACCTAGTCAAGGCGATTCCGCAAAAGGATGACCTTCCGAGAGGGTGAGCTGCCGAGGTCACTAATAATATGACCAACAAAGAATCATCATCGCCACGCTATTCCCAAGCGACGCAACGGCTAACTCGCTTATGGTCCGACTATCCGACGGTCCGCATATGATAAGCTTCTCAAGGTTACCCGCGGAGGATGATGCCCGATATTGGCTCAAGAATCGCGATCCGATCATACCGTGATCTAGCCAAGGAGCCCCCAAGAAACGCTTATGATCGCATGCATCAAGTGGCCAAAATGTTAGACGGAAGCTGAATAAACAACGGAAAACTTCAAATTAGAGATGGAGTTGGCCATGCACGATGAGAGAAATGCACCACCAACAGATCCAAGCCCGACAAAACATCAAGGTGAATCGAAGTCAGCGCCAACGCCGATGAAGATGATAGCGATTCGGATCGAGGAAGCACGAAGATGATAACCCCCGAACCACGCGACGCTGTTGCTCGTGAGAGCGAGAAGATCAAAGATTGGAGAGCAAAATCAACTCATTGATTTCCGCCAAGAAGTAAAGAAGACGGGTATTCCTTGCCCATACCCGAGGGAGGGAATCAACTCGCACCCGCCAAAGTTTAACTTAATAAACTTCACACCATTTGATCGGAAGGGTTCCCCGACGCAGACTTGATTTATTTCAAGTCACACCTCGGAGTTATTTCGCAACGAACCCTGATGGTTCGTCATTCGCCTAACCCTTCGTGGGCCGCCGAATGGTACCGCCTCGCCGGGAGCATTCACAAATGGGACATGGAGTCTAGCTTTACCAATTTTTGATGACGATACCGAGGTATCGACGGGATTGCTCGACGAGAAGCGTAAAGACGGAGAAACCGTGGACATCTTTGTTAAACGATTCTAACAAGGCAATGAACCGCCGATCCAATAACAGGAGTTCATCCTCCAAACCGCCACAAAGAACTTATCAATAGATGTGCTTGAAGCAATGGGTACAAAGACCATCGATAACGTGGAAGGACTTGAAGGTTCGTGGAGAGCAAGCCGAGATTCCTCAAAAGGAAAAGGCAGAGGGTCACCGACAACGGAAGTCTGCGTAACTTTGTCCCACGCGCAAAGGGAAAGAGCAAGCCAAGACGGCGGTTATGTAACCAAACGCTCCAACTCCAACCCCAAAGAAGAAGAAGAAGAAGAAGAACAAATGGCCGCCAAGAACAGCATACCAACGGCAACCTGGGCCACAAAAACGTAAGGTCTTAGAGCCGAGATTCCCAGTCCTATTCCTTTAGGGACGACGAGATTCCCGGCCTCTTCAAATATCTTGTGGAAAATAACAAGATCAAGCTCCGATTCGTAATCAAGAGGGGCGATGAACACAATGACCCAAGATATCGCGGCATACCACGTATGCCATCACCCCACTAAATCCTCGCTTCACCTTAAGGACAAAATCCGTGCTTTAATTGATGTAGGGGTCATTACTATGAAGCCGCCCAAAGAAAAGAAGGTCTGAGCTAATGCGTATCCATAAGTTTCGGTCGGTGCCGCTGACATGGTTTGAACCCGAACCGGGTCAAAGTTGCGTTGAAGACGGTGAATGACGACCGCACAAGCAACGCCGTAAGGACTTGTATCGTGATATACCAATGGCTAAGTCTTGTGGGTCCACCCACTTACCGGAAGACGAGCAATGGGTAGCCTTCTTCAAGCCGGCGAAGGGAAAGGCATGTCATGCTACTTCCGCAATTCCGGAGGGAGACGATGAACAGGTGGTAACATTCCAGCTGTCCGAAGGGGAACCTGATGCCCACGCCACCGTGAGGGACACGAGTACAAATACAAGTATCCCAAGTCCCCACCTAATGCCAAGACGCCTCGAGTCGGGGTACCAACAAATCCCTCACCGCACGAGAAAGCGCAACAGCCAGTAGTCGCCAAAGAAGCTACAAAGAAAGCGTACCGCGATGAAGTTCAACTCCGCGCACCTCGATTCCGCCTGATTGAAGAGATAAACCGAACTTCAACTCTCCATACCGCTTTGATGTAATGGCACAATTGGCCAATATCCCCGCAAGGATCACTTCTCTATGAGCCGCGCTTATCAAAAGAGACGAGAAGCTCTTCAAGAAGCCCTCACGATTCGTAAGTCTTCCTCACTCGCATTAGGCCGAGTCCAAGAGTCGGCCCAACAATGCAACCTTGCGACTAAGCACTTCCCCGCATCACCTTTACAAAGGAGGATATGCGACGAGGAATTCCAAGCACGATAGGCCGCTATACTTCACCGTATATTGGCTCTAGTGAAGTTAACCGATCCAAGTCGATCCGGTTCCACAGGAGCATCATGCCTCCTACCATGTATCACCTTGAATCCTCGCCAGAAGTCAAGGCCAACAGTACGAATCTACGGTTTAACACCAGCGGTCTCTACCACTTGGTAAAATCCCGATAAAGTGCCAAATGGGAGACTTAAAGTCCAAGTCACCGCTATGTGATTGATGCAGACTTCCTATAACTTATTGTTGGGTCGACCTTGGATCCACAATAACGTTATAGTCCCATCTACTCTTCATCGTCTCAAATATGTAGACACTAATAATGAGGTCAAGATGGTCGCGACAAACAACCGCTTAAGGGATGGAGAATTATTTCACCGATTCTCCTACTGGTAATGAGTCCTAAATCAATCATCTACCAAGGTACGGACACGTGAAGAAGCCGATACCAAACCGGCTTGGTTATAGTGGAGGTTTTGTTTTAAATGACATTGTACCCCTTGTAATCAATCTTGACGATGAAGAATCGCCGATGAACATTGTAATTGGCAAATTGCCGATGAATCAATAAATGACGATTTAGAGTATCCTTTATCTTTGAATGATGTGATAACAGATTATACAATGATCCGAGTTGCACCGCCAACTCGATCATCTTGCTTCACACAAAAGCAGCTCCGGATTCCTTTGGGACAACACTTGTCATCCCACCTAAGATCAAGTGAAAAAGACTTGGTTTACTGAAAAGGAGATGCGCCCAACCAATCGCTTTGAAGAAGGTGAAGATGACAATGGGCCTATCCTCCATACATCAGATATAGTCCAAAACCGGGTATCATGAAAAGATGGGGTATGACTTGACACGAGGGAAGGTCTATGTTTCTGACGAGGCCTCGAACTCCTCCTAAAGCGCATATGTCCCAAGAGGAAAGCCTGATAATTACTATGCATTTAGAAGGGGATGGGATACTAATCCTCCTCGAAGATGAATGCTCGTGGCGATTGATAATAATCCACCCAAGTGAGGGAGACTACATTCTGCCCGACTCTTGGGATTCTCGACCACCTCTGAGAAGCTTTCAAGGCTCATGTCATGGCCACGATCGATCCCGCTACTATTGAGGGTGATGAAGATATGCCAACATGGGAAGACCCATGGATCCATCAACTGTGAGAGCGCTGGGATAGGTTCGAACAAAGAGAACCCCCACTAAGGATGAGGTAGTCCAGTTAATATGGGTGATGAAGAGCATCCCAAACTCATAAACATCAGAATACTCCCTTCGAAGAAAAGGAAGAGTTGATTGCCCTAATCGTGAGTATATCGATGTATTCGCCTCGAGTTACGAGGACATGCCGTGACTCGACTCCTAATGTGGCAACACATCGCCAACATCAAGGCGGATGTCAAACCCGCCAAGCAACAAGAAGACGGTTTCGGCCCACAAATATTGGAGGCAATTGTTGACAAGTGAAGAAACTCATAGAATCGATTCGCCGAGGAAATTCAACATCCGGATTGGGTGGCTAATATAGTCCCGCCATGAAGAAGAATGGTTCGATTAGGACTGCGGTCGACTACAGAGACTAAACGCCGCTGCCCAAAGGATGATTTCCTCGCCAATCACCGACGCCATAGTTGACAATACATGTGGATTCAGAGGATGTCCTTTATGGATGGCTTTTCGGTATAATCAGATCAAGATGTACCCCGATGACGCCAACACAGCTTCGTAACGCCATCGGCATATATTGCTACACGGTCATGCCGCTCGCCTCAAAATGCCGCGAACATACCGAGAGCAATGACGGAAATTTTCCAGACCATCTCCGAAAACGGTCGAATGCTACGTCGACGACTGGTCGTGAAAAGCGCGGACAAAGGAGATCACATCAAAGATCTTAGAACGGTATTCAACTCATGCTAACTCATCGCTAAAGATGAATCCCCGCCAAGTCCTTCCTTGGGATGTCCGCTGGCAGTTCCTTGGCTTCGCCGCCACCAACAAAGGAATCCACGCCGATCCCGACAAAGTGAAGGCGATTCAAGAGTTGCAACCTCCGAAACTGAGAACTCAGTTACAAGGACGACATGACATCCGACGGTTTATATCGAACCTATCCGGGAAGTGCCAACCGCTCTCTGTTGAACAAGAAGGGCGGTCATATATTTGGGACGACGCCGTAAGGCATTCAAGAGATCAAGTCAGATCTCGCTAAACCTCCTCCTCGTTTGTTGCACCGCTGCCGAAAACCATTTTGATCTACGCCAAGGCAACGGATCACCGTTGCCGCTTTATGCTAAAGACGACGCCACGGCGGTCACCAATGTGCGTTAGACTCCGAGTAACATTAGTCGGCGAAGTCTCGATACCCAATGGTCGGTGAAGCGCGTTTTGCATTAGTGTTCGCGATTCAAAATGCGCACTATTTAGTCGGACGACGATTTATGTTATTCTAACGAAATGATCCGGATATTTATGACCCAACCGCCTCGATGAGTTGGCGCTTAGCGAAATGGCCTTGCTTTGGGACAACACTTGTCATCCCACCTAAGATCAAGTAGTGAAAAGACTTGGTTTACTAAAAGGAGATGCGCCCAAACTAATCGCTTTGAAGAAGGTGAAGATGACAATGGGCCTATCCTCCACACATTCGATATAGTCCGTAAACACCGGGTATCATGAAAAGATGGGGGTATGACTTGACACGAGGGAAGGTCTATGTTTCTGACGAGGCCCTCGAACCCTCCTAAAGCGGATATGTCCCAAGAGGAAAGCCTGATAATTACTATGCATTTAGAAGGGATTGGGATACTAATCCTCCTCGAAGATGAATGCTCGTGGCGATTGATAATAATCCACCCTGAGGGAGACGGACATCTGCCCACTTCACTTGGGATTCTACACCGCCTCTGAGAAGCTTTCAAGGCCTGATGTCTAATATGGCTAATGATCGATCCCGCTACTATTGAGGGTGATGAAGATATGCCAACATGGGAAGACCCATGGATCCATCAACTCGAGAGCTTTGGGATAGGTTCAACAAAGAGAACCCCCACTAAGGATGAGGTAGTCCAGTTAATATGGGTGATGAAGAGCATCCCAAACTCATAAACATCGCAATACTTCCTTCGGAAGAAAAGGAAGAGTTGATTGCCCTAATCGTGAGTATATCGATGTATTCACCGAGTTACGGACATGCCAGACTCGACCCTAATAACACATCGCCCAACATCAAGGCGATGTCAAACCCGCCAAGCAACAAAGAAGACGGTTTGGCCCACAAATATTGGAGGCAATTGTTGACGGTGAAGAAACTCATAGAATCGGATTCGCCGAGGAAATTCAACATCCGGATTGGGCTAATATAGTCCCGCCATGAAGAAGAATGGTTCGATTAGGACTGTGTCGACTACAGACCTAAACGCCGCTGCCCAAAGGATGATTTCTCCGCCAATCACCGACGCCATAGTTGACAATACATGTGGATTCGAGGATGTCCTTTATGGATGGCTTTTCGGTATAATCAAATCAAGATGTACCCCGATGACGCCAAAACACACCGCTCGTAACGCCCATCGGATATATTGCTACACGGTCATGCCGCTCGCCTCAAAATGCCGCAACATACCGAGCAATGACGGAATTTTCCAGATCATCTCCGAAAACGGTCGAATGCTACGCCGAATTTGGTCGTGAAAAGCCGACAAAGGAGATCACATCAAAGATCTTAGAACGGTATTCGAACTCATGCTAACTCCCACTAAAGATGAATCCCCGCCAAGTCCTTCCTTGGGATGTCCAAAGCAGTAAGCCTTGGCTTCGCTGCCACCAACAAAGGAACCGATCCCGACAAAGTGAAGGCGATTCAAGAGTTGCAACCTCCGAAATCCGAGAGAACTCGGTTACAAGGACGACATGACATCCGACGGTTCATATCGAACCTATCCGAAGTGCCAACCGCTCTCTAAGTTGAACAAGAAGGGCGGTCATATATTTGGGACGACGCCGTAAGGCATTCAAGAGATCAAGTCGATCTCGCTAAACCTCCCGTTTTGTTGCACCGCCCGGAAAACCATTTTGATCTACGCCAAGGCAACGGATCACTCGTTGCTTTTACCAAGCAAGACGACGAACAGTAGCAGTATTACCGAGTTAACATTAGTCGGCCGAAGTCTCGACATCCAATGGTCGAAGCGCGCCTTGCATTAGTGTTCGCGATTCGTAAAATGCGCACTATTTAGCCTGACAGACGATTTATGTTATCTCTAACGAACCGATCCGATATTTATGACCCAACCGCCTCATGAGTTGGCGCTTAGCTTAAATGGGCCTTGCTCTTGTCTCAATATGACTTGTATTTCAAACAATGTGTCACCAAAGGACAAGCTATTTGTGATCTCTTGGTCAAACCGACAACGGATGCTTGAGCTATATGATGATCTTCCGGATGAAGTTCAGAAGTCAACACTACGCCGCACCAACAAATATGGCGATTGTATTTTGATGGAGCTTCCACCAATGTGGCGAAAGTACCCCGATGTTCTAAAATCTCACCGGAGTGAGTTGTCTTGATTTCCGGAATCATGTCATGCCCGTGCTTATTCACTCATCGAACCCTCGCCCAATAATACAACGCTACTTATCGGACTTAGCTTCGAGGAGCCGGGGTCAATATCTCAAGCATGGTGATTCGCAATTGATAGTTAAGGTGTTCGTGGTGACTACGGGTCGGAACTCGATCTAATCCCCTATCATCGATAGCCGCTGAAATAGCGACTCATTCAAGAGTTTTTCATCGAATATATCCCGCTCCCAAACGCTTTACGCTGATGCCGGGCGATTAGTCGTGTCGTTAGCACAACCTTCCGACCGAAAGCAAGTACGGCCAGACTCACCAACTCTTCGCATCATTATATGATGAGGCACAAGAAGATAAGGGGTAGTTACCAAAGAAGTGTATACAACCCAAACCAAGTTGGAGCCCCGAGATTGGCTTTCCTATCATCGACACGCCTTACATGGTATTCTACCGTAAGACGAAGAGAGAGAGTCATCCGCCGAAGAGCTCCAAGATTCTTTTACGACACGTAGACCCGTGACGCTATATCGCGGGTACGATGGTCTTTACCCGATGCCTTTCAAACAAGGAGGCGTAAGAGGTCCTTCGAAGCACACGAGGGTGAATGTGGTGCACACCACCGTCCCAAACTCTACGATCGAATCGAGAATGGGCTACTTTGGCCAACAATGGTTAATGACGCAATGCACGCCGAAATGCCACGCTGTCAAATTCACGCTAATTATATGCATCACCGCCAGAGCAATCGTGATCCTTCGCCACATCCCCGCCATTCGAGACATGGGGAATGGACATTGTAGGTCCCATTTTTCCTCCGTCACAAAGGCGATCGGTTTATTCTAGCGATCACCGACTTCTCTAAGTTGAACAAGAAGAGCGTGTCATATATTTGGGGCGGCCGCCGAAGGCATTGAAGAGATCAAGTCGTTATCTCGCTAAACCTCTGTTCTTGTTACCGCTGCGTCGGAAAACCATTTTGATCTCGTCAAGGCAACGGATCACTTTCGTTAAGCCTTTACTCGCGCAAGGCGGCAGCGGCGGTCCGCGAAGGTGTATTACAGGCCAGAGATTTTGGTATTGAGTCGATACCAATGGTGAGAAGTGCCTTGCATTAGTGTTCGCGATTGAAAATGGCACTATTTAGTGGGAGGCGATTTATGTTATCTCTAGCAAATCCGATCCGGATATTTATGACCAACCGGCCTCGATGAGTTGGCGTTTAGCGAAATGGGCCTTGCTCTTGTCTCAATATGACTTGTATTTCAAACAAGTCGAGTCAAAAGGACAAGCTATTTGTGATCTCTTGGTACCCGGTAAACGGCGGATGCGGTTGAGCTATATGATGATCTAGGATGAAGTTCGAAGTCAACACTACGTCGCACCAACAAATATGGCGATTGTATTTTGATGGAGCTTCCGGGCCACCAATGGCGAGTACCGGATGTTCTAAAATCTCCGTGAGTCGGAGTTGTCTTGATTTCCGAGGAATCATGTCATGCCGTGCTTATTCACTCACGAACCTGTTCAATAGCGTGGCCGAATACAACGCAGCGCTACTTATCGGACTTAACCGCCAGTGGGGTCGAATATCTCAGCATCTGGCGATTAATTGATAGTTAAGCGGGTTCGTGGTGACTACAGTCGAGGAATCGGATCTAATCCCCTACCATCGAATATAGGCATTGAAATAGCGAGACTCATTCGAAGAGTTTTTCATCGAATATATCCAGCGCCTCCAAAGCGCTTACGCGGATCGTGGCGGCATTAGGCGTGTCGTTAGCACAACCTTAGAGACCGAGCAACTAGTCACGGTCGGGACTCACCACTCTTCGTACCGTTATGATGAGGCACAAGAAGATAAGGGGTAGTTACCAAAGTGTATACAACCCAAACCAAGTTGGAGCCGAGATTGGCGCTTTCTATCATCGATTACGTCTTACATGGTATTCTACCGGAAGGCGTAAAGGAGAAGAGTCGATCGGCGAAGAGCTCCAAGATTCTTTACGACAGAGACCGGGCGTTATATCGCGGGGTACGATGGTCTTTACTCGATGCCTTTCAAACAAAGGCGAAGAGGTCCTTGGGAAGCACGAGGGTGAATGTGGTGCACACCCGCTGGTCCCAAACTCTACGGTCGAATCGGAGAATGGGCTACTTTTGGCCAACAATGGTTAATGGCGAGTCGATGCATTTCGGAAATGCCAGCGTGTCAAATTCCGCGAATTATATGCATCGGCCGCCCGAACAGCTGCATCCCTTGACACATCCGGCCATTCGAGACATGGGGAATGGACATTGTAGGTCCCATTTTTCCTCCGATGCATCAAAGATCGGTTTATTCTAGCGATCACCGACTACTTCTCCAAGTGGGCTGAAGCAATCCGGCTAAAAGAAGTAAAGGCTGAGTACCGTCATCAAGTTTATCAAACACCATGTCATCTATCGACATGGTGTCCCAAACGGATCGTGCATGACAGCGGTCCCAGTTCATCGGCAATTCCTTCATCGGGTTTTGCGAGAAATTCAAGATACAAGGCGTCTCGTCGGCGGCCTATAATCCGTGCAAATGGATTAGCGAGGCATTCAACAAGGCGATTATCAAAATTACTGTCAAAGCTTGTGAAAAGTAACAAAGCTGGGATGATAAACTTCGGAGCTTACTGGTATCGCTGCGATACGCCAACTGGAGCGACCCGGCTCTCTGGTCTACGGGTGTGAAGCGGTTCTCCCATTGGAAATTCGAGATCCGTCGCCGCGCAGCCCTTTCAGCGAGATGGCGAAGAACAACATCAGCGTCTCCGAGCTTGAGATGTTAGATGAAAGCGCTGGAGGCTCAACAATGCATTGAGTTCTACCAAGCTAGGATGTCGAAGGCTTTCAACAAGAAAGTTCGACAGAGAACCTTTAGAAGGAGATTTGGTCCTCGCTGCTTTCGGCGACCGATAATCCTCACTTCCAAAAGAAAGGTAAATTCGAACCTAAATGGGAGGGCCGTTTGTAATAGAAGGGTTTACTCAATGGTGCATATCGCCTAATTACCCAAAATGGCGGCCGGCAATTAATCTTAGATAAATGGGAAGTTCTGAAGAAATACTACCCATAGTATCTTGGGATAACCGTTCGACGGGAAGTTCCTCGTGGGATGTCTCACCCCTTTTGCGAGGATAACCCTAGATTTATCCTCCATCACAATTTCCCCACCGATCAAATTCCTTGGCGGTGGGTCTACAAACCTACGGTACATTACCAAAATCCCTCTTGATTCCTTCTATGAACAAGAGGCCCTCAAAATTCCTTTCAGCTGGAGAGATATAAAATCCTTCCTCTCCAAAGTAAAATTTCGTGTCAAGCGGAAGGGTTTCATCTTCATCTTAGGTAGCGCCGATTGAAGGTATCTTGTAGGGATTTTCGAACGGGTTGTCCGTGAAGGTCGCTGAGTCTTTCGGTTCTCGGTGGAGATCCACTCTTAGTTCCATCTTCATCTTAGGTAGCGCCCGTGAAGGTATCTTGTAGGGATTTTCGACGGGTTGTCCGGTGGTCGCCACGAGTCTTTTCGGTTCTCGGTGGAGATCCACTCTTAGTTCCATCTTCATCTTAGGTAGCGCCGATTGAAGGTATCGTAGGGATTTTCAGACCAGGTTGTCGGTGAAGGTCACTTTGAGTCTTCGGTTCTCGGTGGAGATCCACTCTTAGTTCCATCTTCATCTTAGGTGCGCCGTGAAGGTATCTTGTAGGGATTTTCGAACCGAGGTTGTCCGTGAAGGTGCTGAGTCTTCGGTTCTCGAGTGGAGATCCACTCTTAGTTCCATCTTCATCTTAGGTAGCGCCGATTGAAGGTATCTTGGGGATTTTCAGACCAGGTTGTCGGTGCGCTGAGTCTTTCGGTTCTCGGTGGAGATCCCTCTTAGTTCCATCTTTCATCCTAGGCAGCGCCCGTGAAGGTATCTTGCGGGATTTTCGAGCCGGTTGTCCGTGAAGGTCGCTAGTCTTTTCGGTTCTCGGGTAGAGATCCACTCTTAGTTCCCCTCTTATCTTAGGTAGCGCCGGTGAAGGTATCTTGCCGAGATTTTCAGATCGGGTAGTCCGGTGAAGGTCACTGAGTCTTTCGATTCCTGATGAGGAATCTGGCATTAGCCTCATCAGGAAATAGAACACATTCTTCCTTTCCCACCTCAATCAATCCTAATCCGGTTCGGTCATTCTCGGTCAAAGAAGACACCAAGATTCATCTTGGGGCATTTTATCGAAGCCTAAGAGGATAAAGCCAGCGCTTACTGGCGTTGCGGTTTAGTCTTTCTCAGATTGAAGAAGACACGAGTTGATTAAGGGCATTTTATCTGAAGCCTAAGAAGGGATAAAGCCGCTACAGCGTTGCGGGTAGTCAATTCCGTGACAAAGACAAAGCCTCATTATTCAACATCGTAGCATTAAGCCTAAGAGAGTTTCATTCTTTTAGCACAGCGTTGTGTGTAGAGCAGTTTAGATAATCTACATGCTAGCCCAACTCAAGCGGTGGTTGGTAAAGGCTCATCAAACCCGTTGAAGGTGGGGTTGGCTAACCCTAAAGTCAGCGCCACAAGCGTTGCGGTTTAGTCTTTTCGATTGAAGAAGACACCGAGTTCGATTAAGGGCATTTTATCCGAAGCCTAAGAAGGGATAAAGCCAGCGCCTATCACGCGTTGCGGTTTAGTCTTTTCAGATTGAAGAAGACACGGTTCGATTACGGGGTATTTAGATCGAAACCTAAGGAGGGACGAGTCTCACGATGTAACAGCGTTGCGGGTGGTCTCTTGCCGTAAAAAGAGTACGAAGCCTATGTATTGATATCATAGCAACAAGTCTAGAAGAGTTTCATTCTTTTAGCATAGCGTCGCGTCTTGAACGGATCGGATAATCCATACCAGCCCCTCAAGCGGTGGTTGGTAAAGGCTAATCAAACCCGTTGATGGTGAGGTTTGCCAAAATCCTAAAAGTATTATGGTTAATTATTTGAGGAAGTAAAAGAATCATAATAAACAATGAAAGGAATGGATCTTATTCATTTGAAGCAAATATAAAAGGAGCTAGCTTGTTTAAATATCAAGTCTATGACAAAGGATTTGTTGTTCGGTGAGACACTTCACCATTGTAAGCCTGTCGAGTTCTTCACTGCAAGCTTCGGCTCTGAAGGACTCCTCATCGGTGTTCGATGTCTTCATGGTTGCCTCCTCGAGCTCGGCCGGTTTACTTGACGGTCGAGTTCCCTAGACGCGGTGAGGTCTTCTTCCTTGTTGGCCTTGGCGAGCTCAAAGCTCATCCCTATCTTCCTCGGCATGGAGCTCTCCCACGGCGATATTATCCTCTCCGCGCCTCGCCACGATATCAGTCATGGATATGGCTTGGGAAGAATATGTCGGCAACAACAGCTCCAAGCGATGGTAGGTCTCTCGCATCACGGACTTGAGCCGGTAAAACCGAGCATCGCCCATGCCTCTAGCGAGCGTATGAGCAGCTACATATGAGGAAGCTCCAGCCGCCCGGCTCTTGCGGTCTGGGCTGTCTCCAGATGGGCGAGATCATCAACAATGGCGAGCAGCTCGGGGTAACCATATCCGTATCAAAGCCATCCAGGGTCAGCGATGATGCAGGCCCGATGAAGAAAGCCCACCATGAAGGACCTTTTCGATCCGGTGTTCACCAAAGAAAGAATGGCGTATTTCCAAGCAGATAATAAGATGGGATGGATCTTCATCCACCATCAACTCTCGCCAGTCATGGAGTCGAGATGTAGGCTCCTGCAGGAAAAGAAAGAGGACTTTAGAATTTTCACAGAAATGGGCGAAAATTTATTGGGCTAAAGACCCTCACCGTCTCCTTTGGTGTAGCCGGAGGCTAGCGAGTCTACGGGCGTATCTATCGCTGGGATCTTTGTCAACCGGTGAGCCCTGGTGTGCTCATCTATCTCAACGGTCGCCCGTGGTAGGCGATTCTAAGCGGGAAGAGGGGTACCTACGGCTGCAGAATGGAATGTCTGCTTCTTTTAATTATAGTAGTATTGGCCAAGCGGGTCCTATAATTAATCGAAGGAAAGTTCATACCTTCTTCGGGGATAGTAGCCGGGTAAATCCTCACCAAGGGTATCTCCATCTTGTGACCAAGTCGTAACAAGTCATCCATGGAGGTACTACATATAAACCAGTACCACGAGATCTTCCATTGAGAAGTCGAAAAAAGAAGGCATTAGGAAAGTGAATGCAATTAAGGCGAACAATAGGTAGAGTTACTTACCTCCTACGGTGTGATTAGCGGCCTAGTCTCGGTTTGTGCATTTGTCTCCTGCGATCTCTCTAAAGAACAAAACAAAGAGCGGTTAGTGGGGTACAAATCGAGTCATTCCATTCTGCATTTGCCAGAGAAATTATCGATGTTAGATGTACACGGGTCAGGATCAGGTCCTACATCGGCCTCTTCCCATAGCTCCATTTTGTTGAGTAAAGCTGGGCAAGCGACGGAAGCTAGGCTCGTGGTTGTGATCAAAATCAAAACCGGGATCATAATCCCTATAACTCCACGCATGCGAGCAGATGTCGGCCTTCAAAGTCAAAATTTCAAATTTTGTCACGGTGAATTATTACCTCCGTCACCGATTGGATCATTACCGGTCAAGTCTATATCAAGGGACCGAGGATTCCAGCGATTCTTATGGGCTAACCTCTTTAGTTTAACCCTTGAGAGAGGTTGAAATTCTTCTTCTTCAGCAGTTTTCACGAAAATTGGTTGAATGAGAAATCAATAGAGAGGATAAGAAAGAAGAGGGGAAAAGAGAGTAGGAGTTCGCGACAGCGGTCCTCTTCTAAAGTCCGCACCGAGTGGTGGAATTCCCCTCGGCCTCAATGGGTGGATGAGATTGCGGCCTTCCTGAACTTGACATCTTGGAGTGTCGGCCTTTCATAGCGGCTTCCGGCTACGAATCAGATGGCCCTCACGAGGGCTGACTCATTAGCTACTAATAGCCAACTACAATAGAGGAATGTCGAGCTCGGTGTGATCACGAGCTCGGAGGCCGAACCTAGCACCGGTACACCCCATGGCTCCATAACCATGCTCGAAGGCCATCCACAAGTCCACCTCGAGTGCGAGCGTCGGTTCGGGTTCCCAACATAAAGTTGGTGCGTAACGAACTGGCGAGCAAAGCAGCGAGGAAAATAAGGCTCAAGGAAGCATTCCTCATTTACTCGGAAGGTGAGATACCGGCACGATATTCACTAGCCAATTGAAATAGCCAATGTTAAGTGAAGTCTGGCGTGTCTTCGGCACCTCCTCGTCGACCAAGGACTCACCATATTGACCCGAGAATCGAGGAAAACATCGGAAAGATCCACCCTTTGTGAATCGCATCGTTTCTTGATCTCTGCAAAACCACGCCCTTCCATCTGCAATCCTCTACCAGCGTAAGAAAGGAGTAGGCGAATCATGTGGAACGGTGCCGACATCATGTGGGGCGATGAAGAACCAACCAGGTCATCAAATAGGTATATGGGAGCTCTACCGGACGGAAGGGATGCGTGATGATGGCTCGTCCTTTCTCAGTGCGCGCTCGAACTATATGCGCAATCCACGGTGAATACGGCCACCATCAGGAAGGAGAGAGAGTTCCTTCTTGTGGGCGAGTTGAGCTGCGGGATAAAGGACCTCCAAAGGTAAAGCATCATCAGATTGATATGGAACCACACTTCTTGAGCAGTTACAAGATAGCACGCTAGAAGAGTTGCCTTTTGGATAGGCTTCCGCATGCCACGAGAAGGTGCAAACTTGGTCCACTGAAGGAAAGCCTTCTTTGGCGTGGTGAGTGTATCTGAGTTAGCCTCGAGACTTCTTGATCAGTTCATTAACCTTGAAGGGTGGCGGTGATAGTTCACATATTTCCTCGCCCGATTGTCCTCCAAATCTTTGGAACAAGTAATTAGTGTGGCCTTGAACTCACTTGATTTCCTCTTAAGCGCAAGGTTGAGATTGGGCGAGCTATATGGTAATGACAAGTGAGATCCCATAAAGTCTTATAACGATGGAGTGCGTTCCTTCAGCGGCTCGGTTCACGATTGGAGGAAAGTACTCGATATAGCATCTTCCCCATGGGTAGACACAAATACGGTACATCTCATGCAAAGCCAACCCCAACTTCGCCATGTTTGGTGAAAAGCGTGTCGAGTGGATTATAAAGCTTCGAATAAGGTAAAGAAATGGTTGACGATTGGAAGGCCATACATAGTGTACGAATCGGTGATCTGAGACCGCAAACACGAAGTTCTCCATCCCATCGGTGAGGGCGTGGCGGTCGACGACCCATGGTGCTTACTTGCGAGTGTACCGAAGAATCTATGGCGGCGGCATCTCGCCCCAATTTAGCAAAGCGATTCTTCAAAGTCGGCGAGAGCGAAAAGCTCATCCGCAGGCGGTGTGTCGGCCACAACCCGAGTGTGAAGGCGATGGCCGATTCTGTTCGAACGGAACCGGCTGGCGGGTAATAAACCCACAATGAATATGATCATGCTCCTCGGTCAAGCGCCATGACATACGGTGTCACGGCATGGTGTCTAAGGTCGGTCGCGAGCGACGGTATCGGGGGTATACAAAGGGCCTCCGTCGTCTTTGTTCAACCACCTCTCACTCTCGATAAGAGCGTATCCGGATCCTGCGAGTCAGAATAGATAATCATCTTTTAAAGGTTGATGAGCTGGCGTCCCTTCTGGCGGCGCATCGGTGATCGTCGGGCTTGCGGGAACTCCCCTCAAACCACACTGGATCGTCTCGCTGATGTCGGCGCAAATCGGCGAATAGAAATCGCGGGATCATCACACATGGAATAATAGTCACTATGGCGTCCATCGACAGCGTGGTTTGGAAAAGCTCCGAGGAATAAAGCGAAATCGAAAAATACTCGGTTAATAAATGGCGTTGAATTCATCTTACATAGATTGAGTCGACCTTATAGGTATGGCGATTTCATCGTGTATTAACACGGGAGAGCGATAAATATAACGCATATCCATCAGCGGCAATATTCCGTTCTGTGAGAAATCTGGTGTAAATCGCTCGTTAAAGCTTATCGAGCAGGTGATTTTGAAGCCTCAATCCTCCCGAAGGAGAATCTCTAATCGCCTCACAAAGGAGGCGAGGGTCATAGCGAGCGTGCACAATCGGCGTCGATCCCCACAAGGAGGATTCGGCTCTTCAATCGCCTACACAAAAAGGCGATACCTGGATGATGCGCCGATATGTGGTCGACTCCGGGTGATCGGAAAGATCGGACGATCAGCGACAAAAGACAATCGCGTCAGCCAGTCGGTCCGGCGTGACAGTTAAGACGACCAGGCCAAAATTAACGAGCGACAATGACCGAATGGCATGGTATGAAGCATAATGACAATATGAACAATGGCTTATACCCGAACCGGCGCCCGGCGTGGCCGCCCAATGGCGAGTCAGCATGGCCGGCGAGCGAGCATGCCAGCCCGTCGGCGGCTTCACAGCCGGCATCGGCGCCGCCCGCTGGCGCTTCGCCGCCCGGCCTTGGCATTTCGCCGCCGCCACGGTCGTCTCCCCTCGCGATTGCCGTCACGCATGCCGCGAGAAGAAAAGAAAGAAGAAGAAAAGGATTTACAAAACCCTCGTACACATACCTCGTTGATCGAAGGAGATAAAAGGCGAAGCGAGATGAAAACAAGAGCAAACCGAGAGAAGGGGCGGCCTAGGTCATCAAGGAGGAGGAGTATGGGTATTTATAACAATCCCATATGAACCCAATCCTCTTTGAACAAGGACACTTATTTGGCAGAAGTAGGAATTCTAATTGGGGCCCAAATCAATTCCAATTAGGACTCTAATCAGCCCTAATTAGGAGTCCTAATTAGAACCCTAATTGGATGCCAAAATAATGCCAAATCAGTCCGTTGATTTACTCCCTCCGCTATATTTGGAAAAATTAGAATTTATTGGCGGAGATAACACCCGGATTGCATCGGCCGATCAGCGTCGCCTAATCCTACTCAACTAGGATTACAGTATAAATGTTTCCTAATTTATCGAAGTTCGGAAGAATATTTTCACAAAAATATTCTTAGGGATAACTTCGATCGGCGGACCATCGGCCGATCAGCGCGTCGCCTAATCCTACTCAACTAGGATTACAGTATAAAGCTGTTTCCTAATTTATCGAGAAGTTCGGAAGAATATTTTCACAAAAATATTCTTAGGGATAACTTCGATCGTCGGGATGCATCGGCGCCCGATCAGGCGTCGCCTAATCCTAATCGAAAAATACTCGGTTAATAAATGGCGTTGAATTCATCTTACATAGATTAGTCGACCTTATAAGGTATGGCGATTTCATCCGTGTTAACACGGAGAGCGATAAATATAGCATGATCAGCGGCAATATATTCCGTTCTGGCGAAATGATGAAATGCTCCGTTAAAACATCGAGCGGTGATTTTGAAGCCTCAATCCTCACGAAGGAGAATCTCGGCTCTTCCGTCGCCTCACAAAGGAGAGCAGTGGGGTCATAAGCGTGCTCTGGCGTCGATCCCCACAAAGGAGGCTCTTCCATCGCCTCACAAAAGGAAGGAAGCGGGGATACAACTTCGGATATGTATAAGAATATGATGGCGCTGGCACCACGAAAGAAGGCGTGCATTCCGCAGCGCCGTCGCGGTTGATCGGCTCCTCGAATAGCGTGATCTCCCGGCGACGCCGAAGCGCAAAGACAAATAAAGTCGGATATGCGGTCGAAAATCGACAAAAGGCATCAAAGACCGTCAGCGGCTCGTCAACCACGATCGGTGCCGTGACCAATTGGGCGACAGGCATCAATGCGGCGAAACAGTGACCCCAGCGGCAAGCGCCAATGCATGAGCAATAATGACAACGCCAGCGCGAGCCATGTAATGAAAGCGTAACCATGAACAGCGCCAACGACAGTACAGCCGCAATCGAAGCCAATAGTAAACAGGCATGCCTTCGCGCCGTCGGCCTTCAGCAGCAGCCAGCGCATCCCAGCGCCGCCGCTGGCCCTTCGCCCTTATTGCCAGCCTTCGCCGCCGCTCCACCGGTCTCTCGGTGCGTCACAAGAAAGAAAGAAAAATTTACAAAACCCTACATACCTCGTTGATCGAAGAAGAGATAAAGCGGCGAGAGAAAACAAAACAAGAACCCTGAAGACGGCCTAGGTCATCAGGAGGAGGAGTATGGGTATTTATAACAATCCCATATGAACCCAATCCTCTTTGAACAAGGACACTTATTTGGCAGAAGTAGGAATTCTAATGGGGCCCAAATCAATTCCAATTAGGACTCTAATCAGCCCTAATTAGGAGTCTAATTAGAACCCTAATTGGATGCCAAAATAATGCCAAATCAGTCGTTGATTGACTCTCCCTCGCTATATTTGGAAAAATTAGAATTTATTGGGATAACACCATGATTGCATCGGCCCGATCAGCGTCGCCTAATCCTACTCCAACTAGGATTACGAGTATAAACTGTTTCCTAATTTATCGAGAAGTTCCCGGAAGAATATTTTCACAAAAATATTCTTAGGGATAACTTCGATCGATGCATCGGCGCCGATCTGCGTCGCCTAATCCTACTCCAACTAGGATTACGAGTATAAACTGTTTCCTAATTTATCGAGAAGTTCCCGGAAGAATATTTTCACAAAAAATATTCTTAGGGATAACTTCGATCGTGCGGATGCATCGGCGCGATCAGCGGCGTCGCCTAATCCTACTCCAACTAGGATTACGGTATAAACTGTTTCCTAATTTATCGAAGTTCGGAAGAATATTTTCACAAAAATATTCTTAGGGATAACTCGATCGGCGGATGCATCGGCGCCGATCAGCGTCGCCTAATCCTACTCCAACTAGGATTACGAGTATAAACTGTTTCCTAATTTATCGAAGTTCGGAAGAATATTTTCACAAAAATATTCTTAGGGATAACTCGATCGGGCGGATGCATCGGCGCCGATCAACGGCGTCGCCTAATCCTACCCAACTAGGATTACGGTATAAACTGTTTCCTAATTTATCGAAGTTCGGAAGAATATTTTCACAAAAATATTCTTAGGGATAACTCGATCGGCGGATGCATCGGCCCGATCAGCGTCGCCTAATCCTACTCCAACTAGGATTACGGTATAAACTGTTTCCTAATTTATCGAGAAGTTCCGAAGAATATTCTCACAAGAAATATTCTTAGGGATAACTCGATCGGCGGATTGCATCGGCGATCAGCAGCGTCGCCTAATCCTACTCCAACTAGGATTACGAGTATAAACTGTTTCCTAATTTATCGAGAAGTTCCCGGAAGAATATTTTCACAAAAAATATTCTTAGGGATAACTCGATCGGCGGATTGCATCGGCGCCGATCAGCGTCGCCTAATCCTACTCCAACTAGGATTACGGTATAAACTGTTTCCTAATTTGTCGAGAAGTTCCGAAGAATATTCTCACAAGAAATATTCTTAGGGATAACTTCGATCGTCTTGGTTGCAGCGTAAAATCAGCGTCGCCTAATCCTACCCAACTAGGATTACGGTATAAACTGTTTCCTAATTTATCGAAGTTCGGAAGAATATTCTCACAAGAAATATTCTTAGGGATAACTCGATCGGCGGATTGCATCGGCGCCGATCAGCGTCGCCTAATCCTACCCAACTAGGATTACGAGTATAAACTGTTTCCTAATTTGTCGAGAAGTTCGGAAGAATATTTTCACAAAAATATTCTTAGGGATAACTCGATCGGCGGATTGCATCGGCGCCGATCAGCGTCGCCTAATCCTACTCCAACTAGGATTACGAGTATAAACTGTTTCCTAATTTATCGAGAAGTTCGGAAGAATATTTTCACAAAAATATTCTTAGGGATAACTCGATCGGCGGATTGCATCGGCGCCGATCAGCGTCGCCTAATCCTACTCCAACTAGGATTACGGTATAAACTGTTTCCTAATTTATCGAGAAGTTCGGAAGAATATTTTCACAAAAATATTCTTAGGGATAACTCGACGGGCGGATTGCATCGGCGCCGATCAACGGCGTCGCCTAATCCTACTCCAACTAGGATTACGGTATAAGCTGTTTCCTAATTTATCGAAGTTCGGAAGAATATTTTCACAAAAATATTCTTAGGGATAACTTCGATCGGGCGGATGCATCGGCGCGATCAGCGTCGCCTAATCCTACTCCAACTAGGATTACGGTATAAAGCTGTTTCCTAATTTATCGAGAAGTTCGGAAGAATATTTTCACAAAAATATTCTTAGGGATAACTTCGATCGGGCGGATGCATCGGCGCCGATCAGCGTCGCCTAATCCTACTCCAACTAGGATTACGGTATAAGCTGTTTCCTAATTTATCGAGAAGTTCGGAAGAATATTTTCACAAAAATATTCTTAGGGATAACTTCGATCGGGCGGATGCATCGGCGCCGATCAGCGTCGCCTAATCCTACTCCAACTAGGATTACAGTATAAAGCTGTTTCCTAATTTATCGAGAAGTTCGGAAGAATATTTTCACAAAAATATTCTTAGGGATAACTTCGATCGGGCGGATGCATCGGCGCCGATCAGCGCGTCGCCAATCCTACTCCAACTAGGATTACGAGTATAAACTGTTTCCTAATTTATCGAGAAGTTCCCGGAAGAATATTTTCACAAAAAATATTCTTAGGGATAACTCGATCGGGCGGATGCATCGGCGCCGATCAGCGTCGCCTAATCCTACTCCAACTAGGATTACGGTATAAGCTGCTTCTAATTTATCGAGAAGTTCCCGGAAGAATATTTTCACAAAAAATATTCTTAGGGATAACTCGATCGGGCGGATGCATCGGCGCCGATCAGCGTCGCCTAATCCTACTCCAACTAGGATTACAGTATAAACTATTTCCAAAATTTCAGCGAGTTCTGGAGAATGAATCCATATTCTTAAGGATAACTTCGGCAACCCTCAATATCCTCCCACCATAATCTCCAAGAGGGATAATCGATGAGGAGTGAAAGTCATGTTGACATCGGATAATCATATCCTCCGCTGTAGTTAAACCAACAACACACGTGATGATGAAGGAATTAGCGAATAAGGGTTATGAAATTCCATGTACTGCGACGATAATGTGTGTGAACAAGGTTAGCCGACATATGGAGAAGTCCAAAAGTCCGATGGTTAGTCGACAACCACCAACCGACACGAAGTTACAAACAAAACTCACCCGCCCGACTTGAATCAAGATAACAAGCGGTCGGACAATAAATGCAACACCGTGATCTTATCGAAATCCTACAAAGAAGCTGGATGATGCGAAAGAATCAAAGACTTGAAGCTATCTTTTGGGACCCTCGGTAGAGCAGTGAGAACCATCATGTCAAAGCATCGGACTCATCAAGAATCGAGGCCGAGGCGCTTTGGAGGGTATCTGTGGCGTTGAAAAATGCTCACAAGGTCCCGAAACCAACTTCGTGGCGAGGTCGGCGGTGGCGACCCATCGAATGATCTGGACGTCGAGCGGTTGAGGCGTGAACCCGACGGCAAACTCACAAAGCGTCACAAGCACGGCAAGCCGGACTTGAACGGATGATCGGATTTCGGGACCGTTGAGCGGAGCGAACCAAGTGGTCTGGAATCAAATAGACGGAACTTAAGTCGAACAAAAGCGGAAGCGGCAGAACGGCGAAAGCCAACAAAGCGGCTTCGGCAAAGTAGCGAAGTGGCTGGCCACTGGCGAAGCACCTATTGGCAAAGTGCCACTGGCAGCACAAAGCCACTGGCATCCTGATAACAAAGATGCCTAACCAGCAGCAGTGGCTCAACCAAGTAAGCCACATTCGCGTTGTACCGGCGAAATATAAGGAGGAGGCAGGGGTCTTGGATTTGGGGAGATTTCAAGGCTTCCTGAGGCTTGGATTTTGGTGATTTGGAAGAGCTCGGACTTGAAGAATTCTTAAGATCTGAGATCCAGCGCCGATTGGTTGCCAGCGGCTCAAAATCCAGTCGGCGTGAATCAATAGCGAAAATAACGAGTTGGTCGAACTCTGAGATACCCTCTAGATTAAGCTTCGTCTTAATCTCGGGGATATTGTGATTTCTCCTAGTAGATCTCACATTCGGTGATCCTCTCGCCGTGAGTGTGATCCCCTCGGTAACCGTTTCCTTCGTGAAACGAGCCCCTTCACATCTGTAGTTCGAACCGGTCTCTACGGATCGAATTGCGGTGGTCCACGGACACAAAAGTCCCCCGTGCAAAGAACTGACGCAAGCGAGGACCTCGACATAACAGAGATCCTCGTGTTTGTTTAGGAAGAAGTCGCAATCTTTTTGATTTTCATTTATGCGCCTTAAAATAAAAGGCAATTTCTTTTGAATTTTGTTGTAGGCAAAGAAACGTAAACAAATTCAAATCAATGACAATCATCCCGACTTTTACCGCCATCACTGGCCGCTGGGCTGGAGTCAAGGGACAAGCCACTCGTCTCCGCTCCACCCCTAGCAGGTGGGTGTTTAGGGTGGAGCAGTACCAATTCTAGCAGAATAGCCTGCACATAGAGCGGGGAGTTCACTTCCATAGGAGGGGTAGCAGAGCATTTTCTAGATTTTCACCACCCCTATGTCTCTTAACAGCCCACTCGTAAGCTAGGTGTTACTATAGAATTTGTACTCAGAGTACAGTGATTAGTGATGTCCACCATTCTACCCATGGACCTCTTAAGGTTTTAGCAGGTATTTTCTGTATTTTAGTTTCCAAACGAAATTTGTACCTGTCTAATAGAGCGTGAATCATGTTCAAACTTCAAAGCCCATCATATTCATCCATGGAGCTTTATAGATGTAAAAAAAATGCTACTTAACAAACTCTAGCTTAGTGGAAAATGATTGGACATGATGCTGAAAGAAGTCCTAGTATATACGTATAACATCTTAAAGACCCAGCAAAATTGTGCTTGGCAAAGTAAACCATCTTTTGCTAGGGTATACATTAAAGCAAAACCAAAAAGTTAAAAAACTCACCAGAGGCTGACACGTCATCTTCCTCCTTCTCAAATTTTTTTGACACGTGTCATATCATCTAATCCATCCATTTAAATTGCTATTACATCTTAACCTTTAAATACAAATATATATATAGAAAAATCAATTTATAATCAATTACAATATATTTGGCAATATCCTTAATACCTAATTCAAATTAAAAATACAATCAAATCCCCTAATTTAGAATTTCTTTTCAATATATGGAAAAATTATAAAACCAAAAAATATGTTTAGCTCGAAATTCTAATTTTCCAGAATTTGAAAATTAAAAATGAAAAAAACTCGAATTCTTCGTCGATGCGGCAATGGCACGGGGATCTGTGGTTTGAGGTTAGAGGTATAATTTTTGATTTTCATGAAAAACCGAAAAAACTATTTATCCCAATCATTTTTTTTCAGTCTCATATTTTTCAAATAACTCCGATCACTTTTCTTGTCTCAATTCTTTTTATAGAACTCCAAATTATTATTTCGATCTCTGAAAAATACATCAGGTAATTAATCTAGCACCATGCAATATTTATGTTATTTAAATTTGCATTATTACTTTTTCGATTTTAATTTTTAAAAAATTTTGGATCTAGAGTTTTAATTCGAGAAATAACTCTCAGATATTTTATCTATGATCCAAGAGACTATTAATGGGAGAAAGATTATTCAGGTACTTATTCTATAATTCTTGAACAATTATTTTAATATAATATTTATAATATTTTTTATATTACAGCAGGAAAATAAATAGGCAATTTTAATCTTCAATCCACGATGCTTTTGTTGCTCGACAACATAATTTCAGGTATTTTGTTTACCTCGTCCAATTTAATTAACATTTTAATTTGTGAAGTATTTTTTCAATTTTAATTGTTATAAAAATATTAATTTTGGGAAACTTTAGTTTTAATTCCAATCTAATAATAATAATTTGATTTTTTTCATTTTAATATAATTGGAAATGTTTTATTTTATTAACTTCTAAATTTAATTACAATTTTATTACATATTTAGATAGTTGTGAAAATATATTTTGAATATTTATAACATTTTTGTAATTAAAATAAATCTGTAAGTTTTCACTATATATATATATATATATATATATATATATATATATATATATATATATATATATATATATATATATATATATATATATATATATATAGTTTTAAAAATATTACAGCAATTAAATTTATTATTTTAATTATTTTTGGATTTTGAAATTATTACAGAGATTAAAGTAATTTTCAAAAATTATTTTCAGTTTTAAAATATCATAGCAATTACAATATGTTTTCCATTTTAAAAATATTAAAGCATTTTAAATGTTTTAAATTATATTTTAAAAATAAAACCCCCATCAAATTTAATTAATATTTAAATTTGTGTAGAATTTTTAATTTTAATTTTTATAAAAATTTATTAATTTTGGAAAACTTTAGTTTTAATTCCGATATAATAATAATAATATAAATTTTTTGCATTTTAATTTAATTGAAAATTTATATTTTACTAATTTCTAAATTTAATTACAATTTTATTACATTTTTAGATAATTGTGAAAATATAATTTAGATTATTTACAAAATTTTCGTTATTAAAATAATCTCGAATTATTTCTCACCAAATTCTTATATATTTCATTATTAATGTTAGATCTTTAAAATTAATTTCACAATTTAAATTTAGAATTTCAAATTTTAATTTGTATTCTTTTAGATAGTTTTAAAAATATATTTTCATACCAAAATGGGTTAAAAATAAAATTAATTTGAATAAATTTAATTCAGTAATACCAAAAGTTTAGATCACTTTCAAATTATCAATTTATCTTATCAAATTCAAGTTACCAAATTTATGTATAATAAACTATTATTTTAGGTAGATTAATTTAAAACTTCTTACTTTAATTAAGCTACCAAGTTCACATTATGTTCCTATTTTAAGTCAATTAATTTGAATTTTTGTTTTTAATTTTTAAATAGTTTTGAAATTTGCATTTTTTTCAATTTTTTTGTTTTGGAATTTTAAATTTTAAATTTTCATTCACGGTTTTTAATTTTGAAATTTGAGGTATTAATTCAATTTATGTTTTTATTTTTAAATAATTCTGAATTTTTTAAAATTACTTAGTTTTGGAATTCTAAATTTAATTTTGAATTTTATATTTTTAGATAGTTGTGAAAATTTATTTTTATACCAATTTTAATACTAATTATGAAACTAAAGTTACCAAAATTTGAAAATTTTCAAATTACCATACATATGTTACCAAATTTATATATATAATAAATTCGTAATTTAAGAAAATAATGGAAAAATATCTAACTTTAATTAAATTGCCAAATTTAGATCGTATTCCCATTTTTCAACATTTTTCAAATTTAATAGCATTTTAAAATAGTTTAATTTTGTAATTATTTGAAAATAGTAATTATGAGATTGATAAACGCATAAATTAATTTGAATTTTTATTTTTAAATAGTTTTGAAAACTTATTTTTATTCGTGGTTTTTAATTTCAAAATTTGTGGTATTAATTTGAATTTATAGTTTTCTATTTTAAATAATTCTAAAATTTCTTTTTGAAATTATTTAGATTTTGAATTTCAAATTTTGATTGTAATTTTGTATTTTTAGATAGTTGTGAAAATTCATTTTATACCAAATTAAATACTAATTATGAAGCTAAAAATACCATAATTTGAAAATTTTCAAATTACCATACATATATGCTACCAAATTTGTATGTAATATATTCATAATTTGAGTAAATTAGTGGAAATCTATCTAACTTTAATGAAATTGCCAAATTTAGATCATTACTCCCTTTTTTTAAAATGATTTTGAATTTAATATCATTTTGAAATAAATAAAATTTGAAATTATTTAAAAGTAATGAATTCCTAAATTAATTTGAATTTTTGTTTTTATTTTTAAATAATTCTAAAAATTAACTTTTGTTCTTAGTTTTTATTTTTTGAAATTAGTTATTTCTAGCATTTCCAATTTTAATTTAAATTATATATATATTTAAGATAGTTATGAAAATTTATTTTTATACCAAATTTAATATTGTTTATATGCAAAATATTATGATTTTCTTGATTTTCAAAATTTCTTGAATTCCAAATAAAAGGTATTTGGAATAACCAACATATGTTACTTAAATTTACTTATTTAATATATAATTATGAAACAAAATTATATTATTATTTATTTGCTAATTTACTAAAGTTTTATGTTAGTTTAATATTTTTTGAAATTGTTGTAGAATTTATATAAACAATTATTTGTTAGTTAAACAGCGTGATCTATATACATAAAGGTTAAAATTATTAATTTTTTATTATTTGTTTTCAAAGTTATATTTTTGATAATAAAAATATGATTAAAAGTTAACAATAATTCAGTAAAACAATATAATTAATATTTTTTTAAAATTAACTAATTAATAGATTAATATTTAAAATAAACTATGCATTTAATGTTTACTATCTTCATAATCATATGATTATTTAATATAATATTATGAAGATAAAATTGTATTATTTATTATTTATTTACTGATTTATTTATTGTTATACGAAACAATAATTTAGAGGATTTAAAATTATTATTTACTGCATTATTTATTATTTATTTACTGAAATTAACTATTGGGTTACTGATTTATTATGTTATTATTTATTTATTAATTTAATATATTATTATAGAAATGAATTTAAGAGGTTTAAATTTAACTATTTGTTTAATAATTTCGTATATTAATATTTATTTAATTATTTTAACTAATTATATAAAATATATGTTGATCAGCTTTAATAGAAAATAATTACATATAATAAGACGGATAATTATTTTAATATTAAGTAAATAGTTATTTTATATCTTCCATTTTTAAAATTACTATTTAAACCATATTTCAGTAAATTAATTTTACATTAAATTAAAATTATATTAAATGAAACTCATAATAATTGAAAACTATTTTGAATTTTATGTTTTTATTTTTAAATAGTTCTAAAAAATTTATTCATTGTTTTTAATTTCATATTTTGTGGTATTAATTTCAATTTTCAGTTTTTATTTTTAAATAATTCTGAAAATTTATTTTTCAAATTATTTAGGCTTGGAATTTCAAATTTTAATTTGGATTTTATATTTTTAGATAGTTGTGGAAGTTTATTTTTATACCAAATTTACTACTAATTATGAAAGTAAAAATATCAAAATTTGAAAATATTTCAAATTATCGTATAGATTTTACCAAATATATTTATAATAGATTCATAATTTGAGTAAATTATTAGAAAATATCTAATTTTAATTAAATTACCAAATTTAAATCGTATTTCTATTTTTCAACTTATTTTGATTTTTTTGATATAAATAAAATTTGAAATTATTTAAAAAGTAATTATGAGATTAATGAATACCTAAACTAATTTTGAATTTTCAATTTTTAATGTTTAAATACTTCTAAAAAATTTATTTTTATTCTTCATTTTTATTTTTTGAAGTTATTTAGTTCGGAATATCAAATTTTAATTTGAATTTTGTTTTAAAGATAGTTATGAAAATTTATTTTATAACAAATTTAAACCTTCTTTAGCAGCTGCACATAATCATGTTTGGATTGTTATGAAAGCTGTCATTTCGCTCAAACCAAATACAACAAGTAGTAGTAGCCAATGCAAGTCTTCAAACTTCATGAGTATAGAAATTTTTCTTCCAGTCGTTAGCATACTAAGTGATCAAATAGTTCCAAGAGCAACCCTCTTTGAGAAACCAAGCCATACCATTATCTAATTCCGAACAGCCATAGAGTTACTACATTCAAAGAACATGTGACAATGACTTTCAGGTGAGTTCTCACAAAGCATACATAGATTAGTTGTAGCAATATTCATCATGCATAATCTGTTAAAATAAGGAGTCTTTGATGAAAGATCAATCAAAGAATAAAGGCATGCTTTGGTATTAACAATTTCCCCACACAACCTAATGCCAGTCAACACTCTGGATAGAGGGATTAAGATCTTTATATGCCTTAGCAGTTTTACTCTGAATAGAGGGATTAAGATCTTTATATGCCTTAGCATTTTTTTGATCAATGAAAAATTGCATTTCATTCTTTTGGTCAATGAAAAACTTTTTATCGTTCACCAGTATGAACAGTTTATGTACATCATGATACTCAGTTTGTAAACTGAGAATACTAAAGGAAAGAAACTGGAAGCTTAAGTGGGATGCAACCCAAAAGCAAGACAAAGAAAATTACAGATTTTCTAACCAGACTTTACATTCATTAGAGCATGAGCTATTTATCATTATGGTCATAATATTGACCTTAATGATTTTGGTAATCTGTTCTGTGCTTCGAGAGGACTGTTTGAAAATCCTTAAGTTTCTTTCGTTCCAGATGATATAAACTGAAGCCGACAGTGCCAATCTCTTGATTCTCTGTTTATATCCTTTGCCCTTCAATCTATTGCAGTACCAATCCATGATATAATGCCATTTACAAGCTCGCCACCTGAATTGAAGCCATTCCATGATGTTATTCCACACTCTCCTGGAGAAATCACATTCAAAGAAGAGATGATCTCTGTTTTCAGCTTTGTGTTCTGAACATAGAATACAGGTATTATTTTGTATGATCCTTCTTTTAAGAAGTTTGTCTTGAGTGAGAAGACGATCAATGACCGCAAGCCACAGAATGAAGGAGTGTTTAGGATAGTTAAATCTCTCCCATACAGTATCATACCATGTCACCCTTTGAGATATTAGAGAGAGTTTGTAGTACAGAGCAGAGACATGCACCTTTGAGTTTGTACAGCAATCAACTATTAGATTTTTAAGACTGTTAACGCCACCACACTAGGCAGCGGCTTTGTCTCTGAGCTTGATTAGCTATTTCCACATCCAAGAATCCCCTGATCGAGCTAATTTCCACATCCAAGAATCCCCTGATCGAGCTTGTACTTGCCAAATGTCTCTGCTTTTCAGGTAGGTACCATGAATCCACTTAATCCACAGGAGCTCTTTATTTGAGTGAATAAACCAGAGCAGTTTCAACCTGGCTGCAATGTTCCATGTGAAGGCAGAGAAAATCCCAAGCCCTCCTTGTTTTTGCTCATGCAAACCTTGTCCCATGATACAAGAGGAGTAGCGTTAGCCCCCCATAAAAAATCCCGACAGAGAGCATCAATTTTCTTCAGAACTCTTATAGGCAAGATGTAGCTAGAAGTCCAAAAAATCTGTATCCCCAAGATTACACTCTTGATCAATTGTAATCTCCCAGCGTATGACCAATTTCTAAACTTGGTCCAATTCTGGAAGTTTTCAGTTATTGCATTTCATTCATCACTATGAACATTTGTATTACATCTCAAAATACTCAAAATTGAGATATGCACAGGTATATATGTATCAAATTATCTCACAAACTATTAACCCATGACTCATGTTCAGCTGGAACTTCTCTATTAAGGATGATAGTGAGAATGGCAATCTTGATCGCTAGAAAATTTTGATCAGCTGTGCAGGACTTCCCCTCAAATATCCTTCGGTTGTGCTCGTGCCATAAGAAATACACTACTGCTGCCAAGCCTGCTCTCTTAATCTTCTGTTTGTACCCTTTCCCTCTAATGTTGCTTATGTACCAGTTTTTGACTCTGCTCCAAACACATGACTTCCATCTTAATCCAAGCCAGTCCAAAACCTTATTCCATACCATCGTTGAATACTGGCATTCAAAAAATAGATGCTGATGATTTTCCTGCATATCTCCAGAACAGAGAACACATGAGTTTTCTGATAAGTAACCCATATTGCAAAGTCTATCCTTCGTAAGAAGGTGATTTTGAAACCTGAGCCACAAATTGAAGGAGTGCTTAGGGTAGTTGAAGGTGCTCCAAACAGTTTTACACCATGATATAATGGGGGTTGGGGGAGTGATAGCTGTAGGCAATAAAAATTACCTTAATCCCTGCACAGCAACTCGGAACAAGCAAAAGAGCTTAAGGGTCCATCTGAGTGAAGTCAGGCCTACAGGAAAGTCAGGCCTGCCTAAAGGTTAAGTTCACCTGAATGCTTGACTTTATAAAATAGACAAAAGTGCTGATATCTCTCAAACCGGAAGGAATTTGGCAAAATGATCGGAGCAAACCAAACTCTTTGGGTTGGTTTGGTTGGCTCCGTCTCGTCGAGATAGTCGATTTTCATATATAATTCGTCCAATTCCGACGTAAGGATTGAAAGTTATGCCCTGTTCTTCATGGTATGTTGGAGCTTCCTTTGTAGGCAAGCAAGCTTGCAAAGGAGCTTAGCTCACGAAGAAACAAGCTCACTGAAGACCTAGAGCTTGCTTGCACGCTTAGAGCTCTCGCACAAGACAAGCTCACCCATAAGTCGCTGAAGGCTTGAAGTTCAAGCTCACACAGTGGTGCAGGCTTGAGAGGCATGAGTTCGCTGACCAAGATCGCTGAACCAAGCTGCGCTGTGACCCAAGCTTCGCTGTATATCTAGTCTTGCCTAAAGACTAAGAGCTCACGTTGTAGCAGGCTCGCCAGAACTGTTAGCTTGGTGGCTGAACTTGTGCTTGAGCTTGCCTACAGCGTAGCTCTAGCTCACCACCAATGCTCAAGCTCGCCATCCATACCTAGCTTGCACTGCAGGCTTAAGCTGGCACGAGGCTGGAAGCTGCATCTGGGTTTAGTTTTGCAGAGACACTGAAAGACCAAGCTTCGCTGCCGAGTCGCCAGCTTCGCTTCAGCGTGCTTGGCTTCGCTGCATAAGGCAAGCTTCGCTGAGCTTTTCAAGACCACCCACTTGAAGCATGGGAGATGTCACATCCCATAGTGGTCACATCCATAGAGCATGGTTCCCCTCCGGTGGTCACATCCCACGGGGTATGACTCTCCTCAGGCGGGCATGGTCATATCCCACAAATCAAGGAAGTGGCCATGCCTCTCCTTGCCTATTTATAAGCCACCATATCCACATGAGAAGGGGGTCAGCATTTTTGAGAGACTTGCTATATTTCTAAGACTCTCAAGCTGAACGCATGGTCTTAACCTTCTTTAGGACTTGACCTTTAAGAGGCTTGGCAAATTTAAAGTCTCAATCTAAATTCTCAGATCTGGAGACTCTTGGCTCTTCGCAAACTCTTGCATGCTAGCCTCTGGAGCACAAATTCGGCCTTGACAATTCATCAAGCTCGGGTAGAACTGAACTCAATCACCTTCGAGCTTCTACTGCGTACTGAAGCTCGACCGCAACTTTGATCGGACCATCCAACAGAAGCAAACTCGACTCAAGCATCGAGGGAGGCATCCTATCGCTACCGACGAACCCACGTTAAATAAGAAGGGCCTTCCCTTCGCTTCTGTTATAAAAATCGATTCTTGATTTGTAACAAACAATTCGACCAATACAAATCCGAGAAGAGATTTTTACACCAAACAATAGCCTGGAATATTTTAGAGATCAAGATTTTCCCGTGCACACAACATGCACGAACAGTAGCTGATATGCCTTGAGCACCATTAAGCCTGGTTAAAGCAAAATCTCTCATATTAAGGAGTTGTTTCCACATCCAAGAATCATTAGATTTCCTCTGAGCATTCCAAATGTTGCATGTTCTAAGGTACATACCATGCACCCATTTTATCCATAATAGGTCTTTTTTTTTTCATGTATAGCCCAAATTGATTTAATAGCAGCTACCAAATTCCAGCTCAAAGTAGAATAGATCCCTAGACCTCCATGCATATAATCAGTGCATACCTGGTCCCATGCCACTAGAGCAAATTTTTTCTTATCTCCCATGTTACCCCATAGAAATCTTTTAGATAATTCATCAATTTTCAGAAGCACTCTTTTGGGGAGAATATAATTACTAACCCAGAATGTTTGGATGCCAAGAATCACACTCTTAATCAGTTGGAGTCTGCCTGCGTATGAAATGTTCCTCTGTTTAGACCATTTAAGATATTGATTGGAAACTTTATCAATCAGAGCTGAACAGTCCATATAAGAGAGCCTTTTATTAATGAGAGGAACCCCAAGATACCTAATAGGTAACACTCCTTCTTTAATCCCCAGCTGGCTGCAAATGTTGCTCTTTGTTATATCATCAACACCTCCCAGGAATATAGATGATTTGTCAGGATTAGCAACTAAACTAGAGGCCAAACTGAGGTCTGCCATGCTTTGATATAGTTTATTTATAGAGTATGAATCACCCCTACTAAACAAGAGCAAATCATCTGCAAATGTGAGATGAGTAATATTAAGGGAAGAACACTTGGGGTGATGCCTGAATTTATCATCATTCTTTAATAAACTCAGGCTTCTTGAAAGGTATTCCATGCCAATGAGAAAAAGATAAGGGGACAAAGGATCTCCTTGTCTGAGACCTCTAGCACCCTTAAAATAACCATGTAGTATTCCATTGATGAAAACTGAGTAAGTTGGTGAGGATATGCAGGACATAATCCAATTTGTCATTTTAGGTGGAAATCCAAGGCAATTAAGCATACCTTTGATGAAGTCCCAACTGATGTTGTCAAAGGCCTTTCTAATATCAACATTGATGACACATCTTGGAGACAAATATTTTCTGCCATAGTGCTTCATAAGTTCATGAGCTAGAAGTACGTTGCTAGTAATTAATCTCCCTCTCACAAATGCACTTTGAGCCTCATTTATAAGTCCCCCAATGACCTGCTGTATTCTTCCTGTCAAAATTTTTGATATGACTTTGTATATGCAGTTGCAACACGCAATTGGTCTAAAGTCAGATGCAAACTTTGGGTAGTTGACTTTTGGTATCAAAGTGAGAGATGTAGAATTAATTGCTCCAAGAAGCTTACCAGTATTAAAAAACTGTTCAACAACTTGGAAAATTTCCCCCTTAATAACCGGCCAAGCTTGCTTATAAAATGAGGCACTAAAACCATCAGTCACGGGCTCTATCATCGACCATCGACGCGCATTACGCACTTCATCAGCAGTTACATTCGACATTCTAGCTTGATCATATGACATACATGGACCATTTTTAGCAACTATTTCATTGATAGGGGAGGCATTAATAGCAGTGCCCATAAGTTGCTATCTTCTACCTTCACTATAGTGAACAAGTATGACTATACAGTTTCGAAAAAACATGGACCATTTTATATCAGTTTCTATCTTCTACCTTCACTATAGTGAACAAGTATGACTATCTGATTGGGCACCTTATACTATTTATTTTAGCATTCAAGATGTAAATTTCAAATTATAATCAAAAGCCTATACATAGTTCTAGTAAACATATAATAAATAACTAAGCATAAATCAATAAAAACTAATATAAAATTTAACTAAGAAATTTTAAGATGAATGGAAAAATGCTTGCATAAAGGTACAAAGAAAAAAAAGATTGAGAAAAGATATGCTTGCCGATTTTTCTGAGTAAAGCCTCCGAACCCCAAAACCAAGCAAATCCCTCTCTCTCTCTCTCTCTCTCTCTCTCTCTCTCTCTCTCTCTCTCTCTCTCTCTCTCTCTCTCTCTCTCTCTTTTGTTTTGTGTTTTTCCGTGAGAAGAGGAGGGAAGGGGTGGCTTTATAGTGGTTAAAGGGAAGGTTAGTGGAGCTCTGAGTGAAATTAGTGAGGAATATTATGGTTTTATTGGTATCCAGAGCTCGGGGCTCGACAATTGTTGTCTCATCACGTATACAAGCAGGCATGTATAGAATATGTTTTTCTTCTCCTTTCACAAATCGTCCTTTGACTCTAATGTCTTGATTCTCACGCCTTTAAATCTTTGATCCATCTCATTCTAGGTGATCACTATGGCCCCAAAATGTAACCTACTTTGAGTTAGGCACGAGGGGCGGCGGGGCGTCGGTGATCTTGGAATCGATTAGGGGCTGGTAGCTCATGTCGCTATATAGATGTGTTTGCAAAGTAGGTGTTGTGGTAAAAGTCGGGATGATTGTCATTGATTTGAATTTGTTTACGGCTTCTTTTGCCTACAACAAAATTCAAAAAGAACCTTTTATTTTAAAGTACAATGAAAATCAAAAAGATGCGACTTCTCCTAAACAAACCGCGAGGATCTACGGTATGTCGAGGTCCTGCGCTGCGTCGAGTTCTTTGCTGTCGCGGGGACTTTTGTGTCCGTGGACACGCAGCGCAATTCGATCGGTAGAACGGGTTACGGAACTACAGGATGTAAAGGGGCTCGTTTCCGCGAAGAAGCGAAGCGCTGGGGATCACACTCCACGAAGAGGATCGCTGGCCGGTGAGATCTACTAGGAGAAATCTGGCGCTATCCGAGATTAAGGCGAAGCTTAATCTAGAGGGTATCTGTGGTTCGACCAATTGGTTACCTTTGCTTATAGATCGGCGTCATTGGACTTGAGCTCGCCGGTGCTTTCCGAACCGTCGCCGATTACTAAATAGATCTAAAGAATTCTTGGTCAGAGCTCTTCCAAATCACCAAAATCCAAGCCTCAGGAAGCCTTGAAATTCCCCAAATCCAAGACCTCCCAATCAGAAGTCCCCTCCCCGAAGAAGACCCCCTCCCTATATACACAAAATGCGGCGGAAAAAGGGTGGCTCGACCACTTGGCGAGCCACCTCGGCTCCTGGCCAGTACCTCGCCAAGTTGGCGAGGTGGCTGCGACAAAATGCGAGCCTCCGACCACTTGGTAGAGGCACCTCGACAAGTTGGCGGGCCTCCTCGACCATTTGGTAGAGCACCAACCAGTTGGCGGTGGCTCGAACAAAGTGGCTGAAACCACAACCCACTTGGCGGTGTGCCACCGCCTCGATTCTTCGCCGTTTTCGGCGTTTGTCTCGGGCTCGGGTTAGTGCGTGATTCGGAACTAATCCTTGGTTCGTTCGGTTCAGCGGTCGAAATCCGATCATCCGTTCAGTCCGGCTTAAGTCGTGCTTGTGGCGCTTGCGAGAGTTTGCCGTTGGGTTCGCGTCTCAACCGTTTGATGTCCATTATCATTCGATGGGTGCGTCATTCGCGACTCCTCGTCCGCGAGTTGGTTTCGGGGACCTTGTAAGCATTTTTCAGCGCCTACGATACCCCTCCAAAGCGTCTCGGTCTCGATTCTTAATGAGTGCAGGATGCTTTGGACATGATTTCCGGCCTTGATTGGTGAGGGTCCCAAAAGATAGCTTCAAATCTTGATTCTTCGGATCATCGGTTCTTTGTAGGATTCTGATAAGATCCGCGGTCTTTGCATTTATTGTCGGCCGCTTGTTATCTTGATTCGAGGCGGTGGGTGAGTTTTGTTTGTAACTCGTGTCGGTTGGTCGTTGTTTGACTAACCATCGATTTTGGACTTCTCCGTATGTGAACTCCTTGTTGGCAGCGTTAGGCATGTCGAATACATGGAATTTCATAACCATCACTTTCGGCTAATTCCTCCATCATGGCGTGTCTTTGTTGGTTTAACTTCGGCGGGAGGATATGATTATCGATCAACATGACTTTCACTCCTCATCGATTATCCTTCTCTTGGAGATTATGGTGGGAGGAAATTAAGGACTACGAGTTATCCTTAGAATATGGATTTATTCTCCGGGAACTCCTCGTTGAAATTTTGGAAATAGTTTATACCGTAATCCTAGTTGAGTAGGATTAGGCGACGCGTTGATCGGCCGATGCAATCCGCGACGATCGAAGTTATCCCTAAGAATATTTTTGTGAAAATATTCTTCCGAACTCTCGATAAATTAGGAAACAGTTTATACCGTAATCCTAGTTGAGTAGGATTAGGCGACGCCGTTGATCGGCCGATGCAATCCGCGACGATCGAAGTTATCCCTAAGAATATTTTTGTGAAAATATTCTTAGGAGCTCGATAAATTAGGAAACAGTTTATACCGTAATCCTAGTTGGAGTAGGATTAGGCGACGCGTTGATCGGCCGATGCAATCCGCGACGATCGAAGTTATCCCTAAGAATATTTTTGTGAAAATATTCTTCCGAACTCTCGATAAATTAGGAAACAGTTTATACCGTAATCCTAGTTGGAGTAGGATTACGCGTTGATCGGCCGATGCAATCCGCGACGATCGAAGTTATCCCTAAGAATATTTTTGTGAAAATATTCTTCCGAACTCTCGATAAATTAGGAAACAGTTTATACCGTAATCCTAGTTGGAGTAGAAGTTGGCGTTGATGAAGTCGATGCAATCCATACGATCCTTATTTTTGTGAAAATATTCTTCCGAACTCTCGATAAATTAGGAAACAGTTTATACCGTAATCCTAGTTGGAGTAGGATTAGGCGACGCGTTGATCGGCCGATGCAATCCGCGACGATCGAAGTTATCCCTAAGAATATTTTTGTGAAAATATTCTTAGGGAACTTCTCGATAAATTAGGAAACAGTTTATACCGTAATCCTAGTTGAGTAGGATTAGGCGACGCGTTGATCGGCCGATGCAATCCGCGACGATCGAAGTTATCCCTAAGAATATTTTTGTGAAAATATTCTTCCGAACTCTCGATAAATTAGGAAACAGTTTATACCGTAATCCTAGTTGGAGTAGGATTGAGCGTAGCGTTGATGTCGATGCAATCATGAGGGTGTTATCTGTAGAATAAATCTTGAATTTTTCCAAATATAGGAGGAGTAGGGGTCAATCAGCGGTGATTTGGCATTATTTTGGCATCCAATTAGGGTTCTAATTAGGACTCCTAATTAGGGGCTGATTAGAGTCCTAATTGGTGATTTGGACCCCAATTAGAATTCCTATTTCTTGCCAAATAAGAGTCCTTGTTCAAAGAGGATTTGGTCCATATGGGGTTGTTATAAATACCCATAAATCCTCCTCTTTTCCCTTGACCTAGGCGGCCCCTTCTTGTGCTTTGTCTTGTTTTCGTCGTCGTCTCCTCCGATCAGCGAGTGCAGCGCCAGGGATTGTTAATTCTCTTTCTTCTTTTCTTCTCTTTTTGTCGCGTCGGTGTAGCGGACGAGCAGAAGTGCGTCAATGGGGCGAGCGTCGTGGAGTATGCGGCCATGTAGCGGCGGCGGGCGGCGGTAGCTTGGGGCGCCAGCATATGTGCTTGAAGCTGGTACCGGCCAGCTGCCATGTGCGGCCCTCTTCTGCCTTGGCCCTGCGCCGTTAATTTGAGTGCGCCGGCCTTGCGTGAAAGCGCTGATCGCGCGGCCGCCGCTTTGTGCCGGCTGATCGTTAGTGCTTCGTGGTGGTCTTGATTGAGCTAGGGCTTTTCGTTGGTGCCTCGATGCATTGGCCCGTGGGCCCGACGATGGGCTTGTTCTTTGATGATTTCAACGCATATCGACCTTATTTGTCTTCTTTTGCGGTTTCGATGTCGTCGGGGAGATCCGCGTGAGTCGATCCTTCGCCGCGGCGCGTGAATGCGCCTCCTTCTTCGGTGATGCGCCCGGCGTCGTCATTATATTCTCCACATATATCGTTGTATCCCGTCCTCCTTTGTGAGGCGATTGGGAAGAGCCAAATCCTCCTTTGTGGGGATCGGCCTTGGTGTGCCGTTAGTTATGACCCCGCCGTTCTCCTTTGTGAGGCGATTGGGAAGAGCGAATTCTCGCCATTGAGGATTGAGGCTTCAAAATCACCGTCTCGATGTTTTTGGGAGTGATTTCACCGTACTCTGCATACGTAGAGCGGAATATATTGCCGCTTGGACCATGCGGTTATATTTATCGTTCTCGGGTGTTTATCTGGATGAAATCGTCATACATAATATAAATGACTCAATCTATGTAAGATGAATTCAACGCCATTTATTAACCGAGTATTTTCGATTTGGGTTGATTATTCCTCGGGAGCTTTTCCGGCTCTGGCGATCGATGGGCGTCATAGTGACTATTATTCCATGTGTGATGATCCCGCGATTTCTATCTGCGCCTCGATTTGTGGGACATGGTGAGGAGCGATCGGTGTTTGAGGAGTTCCGTTCCGACGATTGGTCGCGATCGCCGCTCGTAAGGGGCGCCCGACTCTGCGAACCTGCGAAGAGGCAGTTATCTATTCGGTTAAGGATCGGATCTGACTCTTATCGAGAGTGAGGGTGGTTGAACAAAGACGGCGGAGGCCCTTTGTATATTCCCGGATACCTCGTCGGCTCGTTGACCGACCTTAGACACCATCTTTGTGACCGTATGTCATGGCGTTTGTGAGGAGCATGATCATATTCATTGTGGGTTTATTACCCGTGGTTCGAGGTTGAGAGGAATCGCGTCATGGCCTTCACCACAGGGTTGTAGATTTGGACACACCGCCCGTGATGAGCTTTTCGTTTCACCTTTCGACTTTGAAGAATCGCCTTGCTAAATTGGAAGATCACCGTCGTCGATCATAGATTCTTGGTAGGTTTACTTTCGTCAAGTAGCTTAGCTGGTGGTCGCTGACGCTCGTCCTTAGATGGGATGGAGAACCGTGCTTGCGGTGCGTATTATGGCGTTACGCCTATGTATGGCCTTCCAATCGGTGTCAACCATTTCTTTACCTTATTCGAGCTTTATAATCGGACTCGAATCGTTTTCACCAAACATGGCGAGTTGGGGTTGGCTTTGCATGAGATGTCACCGTATTTGGTCTACCCATGGGAAGATGCTATATCGAGTACTTTCCCTCAATCGGGAAGCTGGCGGTGAAGGCCGCCCGATCGTTATAAGACTTTATGGGATCTCACTTGTCATTACCATATAGCTCGGCCCAATCGAACCTTAGCTAAGAGGAAATCGCGGTGAGTGCAAAGCGATTCGCCCGATTACTTGTTCCGGCATTTGGAGGACAAATGGCGAGGAAATATGTGAACTATCACGCTCACTTGCCGAAGGTTAATGAACGATCAAAGAGTCGAGGCTAACTTCGTATACACTCGGCTTCGCCAAAGAGCTTTCCTTGGGGGACCAAGTTTGCGACCTTTACGTGGCATGCGGTGAAGCTATCGGTAGGCAACTCTTCTAGCGAGGCTATCTTGCAATCGGCTCAGAAGTGTGTGGTTCCATATCAATCGATGATGCTTTACCTTTGGAGGTCCTTTATCCTGCAGTTCAACTTCGCCCACAAGAAGGAACTCTCTCTCCTTCGGTGATGGTGGCGGTATTCACCGAGTGGATTGCGGCATATAGTTCGGCGTTTACAGAGGGCGAGCCATCATCCGCATCCCTTCCGTCAGTAGAGCTCCCATATACCTATTTGATGACATTTTGGTCCTTTTATATTTGCTTCAAATGAATAAGATCCATTCCTTTCATTGTTTATTATGATTCTTTTACTTCCTCGAAATAATTAACCATAATACTTTTAGGATTTTTGGCAAACCCTCACCATCAACGGGTTTGATTAGCCTTTACCAACTACCGCTTGAGTTGGGCTAGCGTCGCGGATTATCTAGATCCGTTCCGCCGTGGCGTTGTGCTAAAAGAATGAGACTCTCTTAGACTTAATGCTACGATGTTGAATACGTAGGCCATTACTCTTTTGCGGGCAAGAGACGCCCGTGGCGTGCAGTAGACTCATCCTTCTTAGGCTTCGGATAAAATGCCCCGAATCGAACTCCGTGTCTTCTTCAATCGGAGAAAGACTAAACCCGGCAGCGTGTGGCGTTGGCTTTATCCCTTCTTAGGCTTCGGATAAAATACCCCGAATCGAACTCCGTGTCTTCTTCAATCGGAGAAAGACTAAGCCGGCTTAGCGTGTGGCGTTGACTTTAGGTTATTGGCCAACCCCAGCCCTCAGCGGGTTTGATGAGCCTTTACCAACTACCGCTTGAGTTGGGCTAGCATGTAGATTATCTAAACCGTTCTACACACAACGTTGTGCTAAAAGAATGAGACTCTCTTAGACTTAATGCTACGATGTTGAATCGTAGGCCGTACTCTTTTAGGGCAAGAGACCGCCCGACAGCATGTACGCGTAGACTCATCCTTCTTAGGCTTCGGATAAAATGCCCCGAATCGAACTCCGTGTCTTCTTCAATCGGAGAAAGACTAAACCGCAACGCTGCAGGAGGCGTTGGCTTTATCCCTTCTTAGGCTTCGGATAAAATACCCCGAATCGAACTCGTGTCTTCTTCAATCGGAGAAAGACTAAACCCGGCAGCGTGTGGCGTTGACTTTAGGGTTATTAGCCAACCCGACCCTCGCGGGTTTGATGAGCCTTTACCAACTACCGCTTGAGTTGGGCTAGCATGTAGATTATCTAAACCGTTCTACACACAACGTTGTGCTAAAAGAATGAAACTCTCTTAGACTTAATGCTACGATGTTGAATACGTGAGCCGTCTTTTTCAGGAAGACTAACCCGGCGCGGCGTGTGGCGTTGGCTTTATCCCTTCTTAGGCTTCGGATAAAATACCCCGAATCGAACTCCGTGTCTTCTTCAATCGGAGAAGGACTAAACCCAGCTAGCGTGTGAGGCGTTGGCTTTATCCCTTCTTAGGCTTCGGATAAAATACCCCGAATCGAACTCCGTGTCTTCTTCAATCGGAGAAAGACTAAACCCGGCAGCGTGTGGCGTTGGCTTTATCCCTTCTTAGGCGGATAAAATACCCCAAGACGAACCTTTGTCTTCTTCAATCGGAGAAAGACTAAACCGCAACGCTGTGAGGCGTTGGCTTTATCCCTTCTTAGGCTTCGGATAAAATACCCCAAGACGAACCTTTGTCTTCTTCAATCGGAGAAAGACTAAACCGCAACGCTGTGAGGCGTTGGCTTTATCCCTTCTTAGGCTTCGGATAAAATGCCCCAAGATGAACCTTGGTGTCCTCTTTTGTGGGAGAATGGCTGAGCAGGAGAAGATTGAGGTGGGAAAGGAAGAATTTGTTCTATTTCGAATGAGGCTAACAATGAGATTCCTTCTTTGTAGGAATCGAAAAGACTTCGAGTGACCTTGATCGGACTACGATCACGAAAATCTCGGCGCATTACCGGTCGGCGCTACCTAAGATGAAGATGGAACTAAGAGTGGGATCTCCACTCCGAGAACGAAGAACTCGGGTGACCTTCACGGACAACCTAGTGCGAAAATCGGCGCTTACCTCCGGTCCGGCTACACGAATGAAGATGGAACTAAGAGTGGGATCTCCCTCCGAGAACGAAGAGACTTCGGGTGACCTTCGATCGGACAACACGGTGCGAAAATCCGGCGCACCTACCGGTCGGTAGCTACCTAAGATGAAGATGGAACTAAGAGTGGGATCTCCACTCCGAGAACGAAAAGACTTCGGGTGACCTTCACGGACAACCTAGTGCGAAAATCGGCGCATACCTTCGGTCGGCGCTACCTAAGATGAAGATGAAACCCTTCCGTTTGACACGAAAAGGATTTTCGCTTGGAGGAAAGATTTTATATTCTCTCTCGGCGTGAAAGAAATTTTGAGTGGGCCTCTTGTTCATAGAAGGAATCAGGAGGTTTGGTAATGTACGGAAAATTTGTAGACCCACCGTCAAGGAATTTGATGGTGGAAGTGTGATGGAGGATAAATCTAGGGTTATCCTCATGGCCGGAGTGAGACATCCGAGGAACTTCCGTCGAAGCGGGTTATCGAAGATACTATGGGTAGTATTTCTTGAACTTCCCATTTATCGGCATTAATTGCGGTCGCCATTTTGGGTAATGAGTGATATGCACCATTAAGTAAACCGTTTCTATTACAAACGGACCCTCCCATTTAGGTTGAATTTACCTTTCTTCTTGGAAGTGAGGATTATCGGTTAAATGGGGACCAAATCTCCTTCTAAAGGTTCTCTGTCGAACTTTCTTGTTGAAAGCCTTCACATCCTAGCTTGGTAGAACTCAATGCATTGTTGAGCCTCGAGCTTCTCATCTAACATCTCAAGCTCTTGAGGCGTTTTGATGTTGTTCTTGATCGTCATCTGTTGAAAGCGTCGCGAAGTGGAGATCTGAATTTCCAATGGGAGAAGCTGCTTCACACCGTGGAGCCGGAGAGTGCGAAGTGTGATTGGCGTCGCGTCTGGATTGTGCGATACATGTAGGCATCAAAATTGTGAAGAACCTCAAATATGACTAAATCATGAGAAGATCGAAGGACAGCGTCGTCGAAATCTCAAGAAGTCAACACATGGGGAGATTGTGTCGCTACGGTCGCGAGACACTCGTTTAATGTCTGCGCCACGGCGAGACACCTTGATGTGTCTACGGCTGCTAGCGAGACGCGTAATGCCTCGCCTGCGGCGAGACACCTTGATGTGTCGCTGTTGGCGAGACACTTGTGATGATCCTACGCCTGGACACCTTGATGTATGTCACCATTGGCGAGCACTTGTGTGTGCCTCGGCGAAGACACCTTGATGTGTCTCGCTATAAGCGAGGCACTTACATGTCTCGCAAAGGCGAGACACCGGGATACTGAAGCGAGCTCTCTTAGGGTCTAAATTAATCTTTGGTGGGGCCACTTGACTTTATCAATGCGGAGAGCGTTCGGACACTTTAATGTCGCGGTTACCGCGGCGAAATCATACTAAGGCGTGATTTTAGAGCATTTAATCGTGCCTTAAAAGCGGCGAAACCGTTACACGGTGAAGGGGCGACCTGCCTGCGCCCGGTCGGTGAGGCCACCATCTGCCTGCGCCAGCGGCGAAGCGACCATGCCGGTGGCGAGGCGACATATGAGCATTTCGGCTGCGCATGCTTGCAAATGTGGAGCACTTATGACTTGTTTCTTGAGGAGACCGCGTTTCCCAAGGACTATAAATACCCCCTACATCCACTTGGGCAAGGGATCGGCATTTGGCAATCGAGATCAAACAAAAATCGAGCTTTTGTAAGAGAGAGAGAATCCAAGCTTCCAAAGTTCAAGAACACGGTCCAAACGGAGATTCCTCGAGATTAAGCTTTGCCTTAATTCTTGGGAAGAGTAGATATCTTACTTTGCTAAGATATTTCTTGAAGTTCTTGTTTCCTTTGAAGCATCAACTAAACCCGTCGATTGACGATCATTTCGGTGGTCCACGGATTAGCGTCCCGGCGGGAAAAGTCCCACAAAGCGAGGAGATCTACACTTGTAGTATCTTTTGTTCGAGTTTGTAAGAAAGTT